>JARHVA010001022.1:1212500-1812500 GCA_037957365.1 Torreya grandis | reverse complement strand
TCTTAAAAAACCCATTAAAACCTATTAATACAAGGATAGTTAGTGTGATACATGACAAGAGAATATAACATATTGTGATCAAATTTAACTTATCTATTAATTAACAAAAGAATAAATAAGAAAAAAACATAGGCTCATTAGGTATAAAATATTGGATAAGATTTATACAACTAACAAATTTAGAAAATAGAGCATCACTGTACACAAACCAACAATAAGATACACGAGAAACCATTGTGGAAATGTATATTAATCTTTATCGCATCAAAACCATTTCAAAATATAATTGAACACTATTTATAGAGTTTTAAAAATTGTTTTCACTTCATATTCCAACCTTTCATTACAACTATAATAAAGACTCTTCGCATTATGAAGCCTATTGCTATGCTTACAAGGGATAAGTACATAAAAAAAGGTATACAAGAGACAAAATATTGTAAGTCGCACACATGTCCATCAATTATATTTTATAATTTTGGTATCCCTATTTTACTCCCAACACTCAATTATGCAAGTGATTTTCAATAATGTAGTGTGAGCTTGAGAGGTGCTTGCTTGGTTTTTGTTAGATATTGCTTGATTAATAATGAATGAATTTTGATTTATATTTATACCACACATTTTGAAATAATCTCATGAGAGAGTTAAAGGAGACAAATAAGCTGACCCATTAATGTTTAGATATTTTTAATTTGACTGAAGGTCAGGACACTAACATCAGATTTTGGACACTAACGTCAATGTTAGTGCCATAATCTGGATGCTAGTGTCTAGTAGGATAAAGAGCTATTGAGGATTTTTAACTATCTATGTAGGATAGAAATTAGGTTTTATGCAAATTGAAGGTTACATGTGATTTGTGTAATCATAATGTTACATTTGAGCCATAAAATAAGAAATTTGGCATAATGAGATGGCAAGCATGAGCCTTTTGGAAACAAGGAGGTCATTAACTAAAGGGTTTAGCCATGATTGATATTTTTCAAGTGTACAAGACTATTATATCGTATAAAATTATATTTTAGTATCTACATTTGGCCCCCTTTAATCTAGTAATACATAAGAATGAAATTACCATGTTAAAAGAAAGAAATGCACACCTTGGTGTGTACAATAAACCTCATTTTGACTTGATACCCATTTGAATTTTTTATTTGTGTATTACCTACCATTTAAAAAATTTAATAACTGAAATGCTTGAAAGTAAAGAGAGCAAGGAATGAGTACACTTGTGTGTTGATGCAACCATGTTGCCCTTTGGTATGTTGCTTTGGTGATGATGCTTCCTTATTGAAGAACTAGAGAGAGAGGTTCACAAATGAATCTTGAAGATGTGAAGAGAAAATTGGAGGGTGATCATGCCCCTAATCTAGTGAAAGGGAGAGTTGTGCTAAGTCCATCGATAACACTAAATCTTAATTGCATAACTCAAGTGTATACATAATATAACCAATATCAATCTAGCCAAGGTAAAATGGTGTAACCATCTAAACTTAAAAAGGGGAGTAGTGCCAAGGCCATCGAGGGTGTTGAGTATTGATTACACTACTTAATGGATCCAACTAATGTTTACATGTAAAGGCTTAATCGGTGTGTCTTTGAAAAGTCAGTGCATCAATGTGTAGTGAGAAAAGAATGAACCTTGTTAATTCCCCCTCATTAATTATGTTGTAAAAGATATATACTTTGAATATGTATCTATAATTTGGTGTATTTGCATAGAATATTCACCTCTAATGCATCTCATGCTAAAGTATCTATCAAAATGTAACGTCTTCTCTATAAACTGTGTATAATATATGTCTCAAATTTGAAAAATTCTATCTAAAATATGTGAAAATTGGTGCTAAATTCATACAATTTTATGCCAAGTGCATATATGAATCATGTAAATTGTATCAAATTATGCCAATTCTATAAATTACGTGTGTGTGGACTCATGTCTGTATGACATGTCCCCAATGATATGCCCCCATTTTGAGGTGAGGGGACTCTAATATGGTAGTCACCTTATCTCAAAATGATGAGATAACCATGGCATATATGTATAAATCATGTAGTAAAGAATAATATAACGATATCATTTCTAAGTAGATGTATCAATGAAGTTTTTAGTATACAATCAAAAAAATCCCTAAGATGCATGATATGGTTCATCGTAATATCTATAAGTAACAAGCACAAGCCTAGAAAATAATCAAACACACACATAAAATCACTCAATGTTATGCAAAAGGGGTGTAAGGAGACTGAAAATAAGGGGTATGTTTAAAATCAATACACTTAAGGGGAGGACATGTTTAAATTTATACAAACCAAAGAAACAACAATCAGGGCATTGTGGCCAACAAACAAGGAACATTTTCAAATGTTTTACAATCAAAATAAGGTATCAAACAATAAGTACACTCAAGTAAGCCATGTAAAAATATGAAATATAAGCAACCAACATAAGCATATCATACTAGTCCTTGCATACATGTGTTAGTAAAATTTTGTGTAACACAACATATCTAACACACTATGTAATATGTAAATATGAGTATAGACATGTGTACGTGTTTGTATATAATCTCAACATGTTAATGTAAAGTGATCATAAAATAATGCAACATGTTTTGATCGTGACCAATGAAGTAGATGCCCTAACATGGTGTATCATGTAGGTGAAGGAAAGGTCCAACATCTATATGCTCATGTATCATGTATCTAGGTTATGCTTGCATTACACTCAAGTACATGTAAAAAAAATGTGTGTATAAAAATGAAATGATATGCTATCTACCAATATAAAGTAAATAACATATATCCAAAAGTTAGTAAACATGTATATGATATTTTTTGTATTTTTGCTTTATTTGAATGTTTTTATATATTCTTATTTTTCTAGATTTTTGCATATTTGAATTTTAGGAAAGATAAGGATACCCAATGATCCCATCTAAGGGATTATCATAGGGTGCTCTAGACTCAGGATAGGATACAACAAACTGGTCATAATACCAAGGATCATGTATATGTGCCAAATATTGAATTGTAGATGATTAATTTATGATATTCTACATATGCCTCATAGGACTATATGGCTATGGAGTAGTATTAGGAGTTGTATTGGTTCATAGAACCCATTGTTTAGTGTTTTGTGGATTATTCTATGTAACTTTAACTATGGGTATTTATACCCTCTCTAAAACATGTTGATTTGTTCTTAACAACTGTTTTGGTAATGTAGGTATATATAAGGTCTCCGTGGAGTCTAATATGTATCTTTGATGTAATGACCTCTCTAGTATTAGCGGGTAGGAAATGGGATTGACTTTTTCTTACCCTTTCTCTCATGATTAATGTTAATAGGTTGTTTAATTAGTTATCTTGGAATAAACTTTTTTTCTTATAGTGGATGCTCATAATGAATCCCTGTAAATATGATTACCATGTTGGCATGAATACACTTGAGACATCTATGTATCATGGAGGTTACTATACAAAGCTTATGAATCCAAGGTCATCCCAATAATATATCAAACTTCCATATGTAGTATAACTGAAAATGTTGTAGTCACGTGTTGGACCAACTTGTAAAGGTAAATAAATCTCACCAAGAATATGTTGTGCTTTCCCATTAAATGCTTTGGCCATCTTGGTTAAAGGGTATAAATCATCATGTGTATATCCCAAATGTGTGATTAATTTCATGGTACATACATTCTCACTATAACAACTATCAACCATAACACTACATATAGGCTGATGATTAGTATGTGCTCTAATAAACAATGAGTGAAGATCTGAGTCATCATCCATAATTTCATTATTATCACATGTAATATAAGGCATATAAACCACATGAGGTATTGTACATTATATTCCATTTGCACTTTTAGTATTTATTTAAAATGATATTGTAATGGATCATTGAATATCTTTTGGTTTTGATGATCACTAGGTTGTGACCCTGAATCCTTTGGAATATTATCAAAGTTGATCTGTTGGATATTAGTGAAGTCTTGGATCATATGATTCAACTTATAACATATGTTTGTAGAATATTTGACACATTGGTGATAGTCACAATATATATTTGCATCATATCATTTTGGTAAAGGTTGACTCGTATCAACCTTTAGAGGAGGTGGAAGAGAAATGAGATGACAATCCACTAACTTCTTAATGAGTGAAGCTGGAGACTCATGTAATCATGTAAATTATCTTTTATATGCATTAGATAAGATGGGTTTATTAGGTTGATGTGACATTGTATTAACCATTGTTGCTTATTTTCTAGCCTTTGTAGGTTTTACCTTATAGCTTGGTTTGATATGAAACTTGGTAGTAGATGTAGTTGGTGTGTTTGCTACATACATAAGCTTGTTCATTGTAATAAGTTTCATTTCAATCTTGGATAATATGGAATAAGTCATCAAAATATTTGAATTTTTTTAAGACAATAGACTCATGTAGTGGGAAAATCAAACTTTACTTAAAGATATCTTGTAGCTCTTTATCTACCATTGGATTTGTCATTTTGGCCAACATTGTCTTGTACCTCAAAACATATTCATTGATAGGTTCATTTCTTCCTTTCTTGATCTTGGGAATTTATGCATATGTCATACTTTTAGTGATGTTAATTGATAATTATGCAAAAAATTAATCCCCTATAGGTTTGAATGCTTTCACTGATCATATTGGTAGATCATAGAACCATCTCAAGGAATAGTCCTTTAGGATTCTTGGAAATAATTACATCAAAAGTTTATCATTAGAAGCATAATCAAAGCATGTTGCATAGAAATATTAGATATGCTGCTTAGGATCACCCTTGCCATCATAAAGTGTGAATTTGGGTGCTACAAAAATTATTGGCAAAGGGTGAAAATATATCTCATGTCTAAGAGGATTATGTAATACATCTTGTGAATCAATAACATGAGTAGACTTTAAAGCATTTTGCTCAATATTTGTAACCTTAGCTTCCAAAGTATAAATAATTTGGAGAATATTTTGCATAGTGGACCCATTGGGATTAAGATTTGATGTTTGAGAAGTTACCAAAGGCGATGAAAACACCTCTTGTGTTGATGTAGGAATTGAAACTAGCAATTGAGTTAAAGTATTAATTTTTCCCATGAAGGAGATAAAAATATATGTTTGATTCATAGGTCATAATGGCTTAAAAATAGACCTTGTGCCCTCATTAGATGCAGGAATCAACAATGTGCTTTAAGGGAGGGATAATGGGATTTGATCTGTAGTAATATTGCCTAAATATTCACCATCACTCGATGTGGATGCATTGGCCTTAGCATGTTTATTGATTTCATCTGATGTAACATATATAAATGCATCAATTGATTCTTGGTTTGTATCTAGATTATTAATTAATGTTTCTTTTATCTTTAGTTTCAAAATGACATTTGTTCATAATATTTTCCATTTTAAAAGAAAATAAATATGCCAATAATAATGGAAAAAATTCAAATCTAAAAAATAATCACAACAATATAAAACCCTAGAATGTTGAAACCCTAGGGCAAATTAGGGTTTGCATAAGAAAAATCATAGGCCAAGTTCAAGAAATGTTTAACCCTTGGATGGGTTAGGGGAATAACCTAATCAAATTTGAGTAAGCCATTCTAAAAGTAGGTTAATTAAATGAATTCAAATTTATAATATCCTACTAAATATGTTAAATATGTGAATATGCTAAATATAGACAAGTACAATACCAAACAATATTATGAAAGATATAATACATAGGAGAAATAATACATAACTTATTCAATGATGTGCATGTAGATATGACATGTCTAGGTGGAGAATAATTTAAACTAATGTTCTGCCCTGATTTGTCATATTTTGGAACCTAGACACTACCATCAGGGTCTAAACACTACCATTGACACTTTTGTCCTAGTTTTAACACTTCTTTCTAGCTCAAAATATAGACTCTTTTCTAGAATAATTACATACACCTATTAGGGTTCAATGTCCCCTTGCAAGTTATCAATTTGGATCATGTGCATAGGTTTTTAGAATCAGTTTTTTACTCAAAACCTTAGGTCATCCAACTTGCATATCACCTTACAAAACATGGGTTAGTGAGTTCAAGTGATGTTGAGTTGACCTTAAAGACCCCTCTATTAATGAATGCTATCTATATATCCATATACTCTAAAGAGGGCCTTATACCGATGTAGTTCTCCCTGTTATGTGGGCTTGTGTGTGAACAATTGTGCAATATGCTATGTAAAAGTGCATGCAGTGATATGGCTTGTAGTTTGAAAAATATTGGTTAGGGAATACTCTTTGAATGATTCATACCTATAATAGGATTGATCTTATGATTGATTTGGAAACATGGAATAATAGGGCAATATAGCTTAGTTATAAAAGTGATTTTCAATAGTTTAGAGTGAGCTTGAGAGGTGATTTCTTGGTATTTAATAGATATTGATTGATTAATAATGAATGAATTTTGATTTGTATTTATACCACATCTTTTTAAATAATCTCATGGGAGGGTTAAAGAAGACAAATAAGCCAACCCATGAATGCCAAGAGATTTTCAATACTAGTTCCATATAGGGTAAAGAGCTACTAAGAGGCTATAACTGTCTATGCAAGATAAAAACAAGGTTTTATACAGACTGAAGGTTAGAGGTGATTTGGGTAATCATAATCTTAAGGTTAGATTACAAGATAAGTAATTTGGCATAGTGAGATGACAAGCACAAGCCTTTTGGTAGTGAGGAGGTCATGAATTGAAGGGTTAAGCCATGATTGGTATTTTCAAAGTATACAAGATTAATATATCATATAAAAAATATTTTAGTATCTACACACATATGATGTCCACTCATAGTATTGGGGTAACACATAGTTTTCCTAAGATTACCATGGTTATCCTTGTACAACATACTTTCATACCTTCTAAGGTTACTACTCGTGTCACATCATCTGATGCTACACAATTTTATATACATGATGCTCAAATATTAATATAGATACTTTTTTATCTTTATAATTATGTTACATAGTTACAATAAAACTCTTATAGAGTGGGCCATATGACTGATTCTCATGCATTGTTAAACAATCCATTAGCGCTTGAGATTTTAACTTATCCTTTATCAATAGGTTTTGTGTCCTTTAATCTTACATTGTATGATGGTAAGGTGACAAAAAATAACTTATTTGAGCCTTTCACACATGTTTAAATTATGCATCTAACTATAAGTTATTAACTAGGTTGTTTTCACAAAGTCTTAAGGATTATGTCTTGTGCCTTCAACCCATTAGATGGATGAAATGGGGAAAGAGACTCAAGTATACAGGGTTGCATAAAGGGAACTCTCCAACATAATTGTAGAATGTGAAATGAGCCATCTATACTATTTTGGTCCCGATGAAGATCGTATCCTAGAGATCTTCAAGAGTTTTGATGCATATATTGAGAAGACACATGCAAAGAAGGATAAAGTGTCTTCAGAGGTTTGGGTTGTAGATTAATTCTTTCCATTAAATACATTTTGTATATTGTATTTCTTTATTGTAAAAAAATCTTTTAAAGTTGTAGATTACAAATTATAACTATCATTTTGATAACTCTTTATGAGAAAGAGCTACTTTTAATTTCCAAGTATCATTTTGATAGGTTGAAAAGTTGTGAAAAACAAACTAGTAAATTGTACCTTCCCTTTTGACAAAGTCTAAGTTATTTAACTTGCATAGACTCATGTTGTAAATTGCATTTCTAGTTTTGTCAAAATTGGATGACTTAAGAATTTGTAAAAGTCCCAATTGAAAATTACAAGTTAAGTTTTGTAAAAATAACCTAAAAGTTATCTAAAGCTATCTTTTGCTCTAAGTTTGAGTTCTTTTTTTGGCACCTCATTGCATGGAGAAGCTAAAGCAACTAAAATGAAGACGAGGAAGGTAATTCATGAAAATTATACAAGTTTCCTCCATGCCTCTAATAGTTTTTGTAATGCCCAATAATTACATGATCCTTTTCCAATTGTTTACCAAGCCAAGGATGCCATTCCAACTAGAGATCTTGCCCACTTTGCATGGAATTTTAAGATTTTTCATGATTTTGAACTGGGTGTGGAGTTTTTGATAATTACATATCTTCGAAGAGAATATTTTGTATAAATATGGGTACTATGGTGTAGCCCATTTATTTTTTTGTTGTTAGAAGAATTAATCTATATTTTGAACAATTTGTCTACATGGTGTAACCTGGAGAATGAGTATAAATTGAAGATTTTCCTTTCTTATCTATGTTATCTTTGTGTATGAAAGGATATTTATCAAATATGTGGATGATTTTATCCTTATTTCAGTCACAAAATTTCATTTATGGTATTATTTTTCCCTTTTGAAAGATTGTTTGATAAAAAATAATCTTGTCCCTTGTATGAGAAGTACCCAATATTACCTTTGGTTTCACATTTGCATGAGTTTATGCTCCAATAAATTTTAATATATTTATTGTTCTATTGTGTTCATACCAAGAAAGCATTGAAATCTAGTACAAATATTTGGTGCAATTACCATTTCCAGTTTTGTAAAATTCATTTCTAAAACTCTTTTCTTTCTGTTAAAACTTAGTTTAGAAGCAGGGTCACTAAGAAGTGGAATTTCTACATGAGCTGGAATTTTATTAGTCACACCAAATTTAGTGAAAGGAATCCAACCTTCTCTAGAGGTTCACCTCAATTCACCAAGGTCCTACAGCTTGGAGGTGATCCCATTATATCATTATATTTTTACACAATATGCTCCAACATAAAGACGTGCAAAATCTAGATGATAACACAACTCATTGGCTGGTCAATTTATAACACACTTCTCAATCAACATTAATGAAAAGATGTTTTATGCTTATATTCCAAAAAACAAGCAAGGGTCTAATGAACTTATCACTGATTATGTGCTCTACTACAATACCATACTCTCTAATATGACAAGTCAAATGGCATATAATTAATTATAATATATATGTAAGCAAAGATTACTTTCCCCTATACATGAGTCTATTATGTTTAATAAGTTTCAATTATTTTTTTACCTATGTCACACATTTAAGGATCAATAAGTTAACTTATTGCAATGAATAAATTAAAGTATGGATCTAACTCTCCAAACGCTTCTAGTGAAATTTTACAAGTCAAATTTTAAATCAAAACTGAATGATAATAATAATGATGCCAAAACAATAGTTGATGCAGTTTCATAGCCAACTAATTGTTTTTTATTTCAGCTCTACCAGGGAGGCCATTTACACATTCACCAAAACATCCTCAATAGGTATTACAAAAATTACTTGAGTGCAACCTTATATCTTTCCCTACCCAAAAGTAGGTTGATATGAGTAAGCCTCACATTAATGGATTTAACAACAATTCATATTGTGAATATCATCAAGGCATAGAAAATTTGACCAACAAATGTTTCTATATACAACATGAGATACAAGATTTGATAGATGAAATATAATTGATATTAACACATCTACAGAAAAGTCATGGGCACAACCTAATGGAAATGATAGGTTGAATATATTTAATGATCCTTTTCCTAATCATGTGGCACAAGATACTACTTCTCAACCTCAACTATATATGACTAATAATGCACATCCTCCTCTAGTGCCTTGGATTTCTAGAACTACGGAAGAACATCCTCTAGATGGGATTATTAACACACTTTAGACTATATGCATAGAGAGACCTATTATTACATTTGAGAAACATTAAATTGTTGAAGATGAATAAATATATGAGGCAATATTTGTATGTGCATATATAGATAAAAAAAATACACACAATTTCATGGTATATAATGGTTTGAGTGAAAATATTTGCACCATGACACTTATTACTAGTTTAGTATATACCTAGGATGATCTAATAGATACAAAAAAGATGATTAAAGGATTTTATGGACACCAAAAGAACCCCTTGAGGAATATTGTGATACCTCTTTAGGTAGGCCCTGCACTAGTTTCTACATTATTTTTAGTTATACTGAGCACATTGTTATTTGACATGTTGTTATGACATCTTTGGATATGCAAGATGTGTGTAGTACCATCTATAATACACAAATTTATGAAATATATACATGCTAATAGGTTGGTCATAATTTCAAGTATTTTGTATGAATACCCTCTTTGGTAGGATATTATTCTCCTACACCCCCACCAACACCACAATAGGTTATATAACCTATTAAGGTTCATTCTACTCATATATCTCATAACAAGATAGTGGATTTTCCTATATGACCAATATTATAAAGCCCTTTACATTAGAGATATATTTAGAACTCATGAGAGACATTATATACTTTATCACATCTTAGAATATTTTTTACAAACTTCTTTACATTTTCCTCGATAAACATGGGTACATTATACTACTATGTATTATATTTCACGTAGTAGTATGGCTCATAGAGTTATGCAACATACACAAAATCATATGGTTGATGATGTCCATGATGAATATCATGCAACATGAGATTATTTATCATATTTTGACTAAGATACACATGTTACTACTTGACCATGACAATTAATATTAACCACATTTGATACAATACCTAATTGTGAGCATCCCATTGATGGGATCATTGGTTAACATTACATAATTATCTACAAACTTAAAAAATAAAAATAAAAAATATTTAAAAAATTAAAAAACCATGACCTATGCATGACATGTATTAACTACTTACATTATTTATTTATGTTTATCATATATAGTGCACTTTATATCTAGTTTATGTATACATGTGTTTCACTATATACATAAGTGAGATGCAGGACATACATGTCATATTCTATAAACTAGGTGGATATTCCACTATAAGTTTCATCAACATGGACCCTTTCAAGTCAAGGTGTTTATCTCAAGTTATATGCCATAGAAAAACACCCAAATTGTTGTTTTAAAAATTATTCCAACTCTTATGACTAACATCTACAACATGCAAAAGAATATGCAACCCTTTACATGTAATCTCCACATGCTACATACATTGAATATTTTACTCCACACTCTAAATATGCTACTACTCCATACATGACTACAATTAAAATGATTTCATAGAAGTGCAATAAAAAATGTGAACTTATTTAACCTTTGAGGATGAGTCTTGAATTCTCTTAAGTGTTTGGTATATTATCCTCATTACGAGGTGATCCATACCATGGGGCCCAAGACTAGTATACAAGGGAAAATTGAGTTTGGGTTGTGTAGAGTGGAAGTGCAGGGATGTATGTAGATAGAAAAATCAAACACACATTCGATGGAGTGAAATTCTTATTTACAAAATGCAACTTCTATTAAATAATAAAAAATAGGGAGAACTAGTACAATGTGTTATAGTGTATGTGTTATATAATAGATACATGGATCATGATATGTGTGTTATGCCTATGTATTACATCAACCTAACTATATAAGCTCAGATATATATGTTAAATATCTAACATGCATGATTACAAGGGTAATTATAAATGACTATTTTAAAATACAATAAAGGTAGAGTTGACATGTCTCACTCTCCTTGCATGCCGACAACAAAGTTCCCAACCAGGTATTGACCACTGATTTGAACGTGTGATTCCTAGTTGTTTACTAATAGTTGTGACAAATGTAATTAAACCTAGGAATCTAGGCTAATTTAGGGCTACTAGTCAAGGCACATGGTCAAGATAGCCCATCATGTGGTTGTGTTGAAGTGGGGTCTAATAGAGTAGGATAGTCTATGAGGAGATGATAGTGAGGCCAATAGGACTATGAGTTGAGGAGTATGCAGTGAGATGTGTAGCCTATGATCTGAGGTGATCTTTTCATGGAAGTTTGGAAGCAAATAAAATACTTGTGCATGAGAACATGAGAAATATTCTCATAATGGAGTGTGTAGAATTGCATGAGAGGTGTGAGTTCTATGAAAATGAATAAATGAGTAGTGTGTTTGAATACATAGAGGTAATGCATAGATCACTCACCCTTTCTTAAAAATAAATGGGCTCTATTACATCAGTGTGTAGCTAAGGAAACTACACTTGAAGTTACTAAGAAGTATACCACTTAGCCTGATCAACATATTTTCCAACCTGGACCACTTGTAAAAGTTGATGTGTGTCATGGCAAGTGCATGTGTCTATCATTGTGATGATCTAGTCATTATCTATTGGGTGTAAGTGTTCAAGAACCAAATCAGAAAGATGTTGTGCTACTACTAGGTCAAGAAGTGATAGTGTGTAAGGCTCGAGAAGCTCCATGTTGAAGACTTAGTTCATGCCCAATCATAGAGGTAGATTAGGAATAAAAGAATTCTCATTAGCTACGTTCAAAATGTTGTAAGGACCATAATGTAGGGGTTTGATATTTAGATGTGGAGCTTTGAAGCATTCCTCATGAATGTGCAACCAAACTTTATCACCAACTCATAATACATGAGGTGTGTGATGTGCGTCATGATGCTCTTTGTAGTTTGATTTTATGCAAGAGAGGATCTACTAAACTTGTTGATGAATAGACTATATGTGTTATAAAAAATTCTCAATTTTGTTTGATTCATATTCTTGTGTGTGTGACTTATTACTAGTTGGTGCATGGTAGGAGATGTCTAGAGGTGTTGAAGTTAAAACCCAAGATATATCTGGAATGGATTGTGACCCATAGAACTATGAAGGGCTCTATTATAGGCATGTTAAATGTAAAAAATATTGTCATCCCAAGTACAAGAATGTGAACACTTGTACATTCATATAAGATAAACAAATGTGTGATTGACCACTTCAATTTGCCTATTTGTCTATGGATGAAAAGCTATCAAATGATCTAGTTACATACTCATCAAGTCCCACAATGCTTACCAAAAGTGACTTATAAATCACAAATCTTGATTGAAGATGATGGATGTTGGAAGCCCAAAATGAACCCAAACATGGTTTAAGAATGCTTGCATAGTTCTAACTACATCAATGTATTTCTTGCAATTGAACATGATATCCATATTAGAAAACATGTCTACTATGATGAACATAACATCATGCTGTCATCTTGTTGCATGTAACCTAGTCATGAAATTCATGTTGACAAATTCCCATGGTCTGGATGGAACTAGTAGATGTGTGTAAAGTCCTAGCTCCTTGTTTGTGGGCTTGGAAATGCAATAAGGAATGTGAATCTTGATGTGGTATTCCATGTTTATATGCATGTGCATCTAGAAGAAGTGTGACTTATCACATCTAGTTTCACTTTATAAAACTACTTAAGTATTAATAGTGGATTATGAAACTAATGATTTGTAGTTTTGATTTTTATACCTGATTTGGGTATGTATGATGCATGGTTGATAGTCATATCATGATCAATTTTTATGTTGGATAATAATTAAATATGTTATTATTATGATTAATGATCATTATTGACTGTAATTGTATTTGTTGATGATTTACATTACAATAATTTATTGATTATTAGAATAATCTCAGACTAACTACATGTTTATTTAATTGAGGTGTAGGACTATCCTATTCTCACAGGTACTATAGAGGGAGAGTATCATTGGACAAGGGGCGCAGATACCAAAATTAGGGGTTGAGAGATTTCTATCAAACCCATACACACCACATTCTAGTTGCTTGAGTGAAATTAATGTTGATTGCATTGGTTGTTATGACAACAATTGAGTCTTGGTTGCATTGATTGGTTATATAACTTATTGTGATTTGCATAGTATGTTAAGTCTATAAATTTAATGGTTGTGTTCTTAAATCTTTGTAGGAACTAAATTATGCTTTGATAATCTTGACTGCATTATAGTAGGTATAGGTATGAGTGTTATTGGTCTTGATTAATTACTTGATTTATCTTGTTTTAATTGGTCACATTATGCCTTTTGGTGACATAACATATGATACAAAAGAGGAAAAAACACCCCTAAGTAAATTGATTTAAATAAACTTAAAAACTTTGGATGTTGTTTGGTTATTCATATCCATTAGCTTATAATAGGAAGTTGAAAGGCAATGAAATTAGGTTTTATTTTGGGAATTTCAAGACTTTAATATTATGATGTTATCATGGCAAAATGCCACAAAGTAAAAAGGTAAAGAAATTAGGGTTGTTTGTTATTTTTCCATGATAACAGGAGTTAACCTTACCATTTTGGAATGATGAGGGTTTCATGTGGCTATCATGATGAATATAGGGTTTCTTGACTACAAGTTTAATGACAAAATAATGTAATGGACATCTAGGATTTGGAATTGCATGATGGTGAACTCAAAGGATAGTAGGAGAGTTAGTTGGTCATACAAAAACATGCAAATTTTTTTGAAAAAGAATAAGAGGAGAAAATGGGGAGTAGAATGGGAGAGATGACAGAAGGGAAATTTGAGCTCGGTAGGAAGAAAAGATAAGCTTCCATTTTGCACATTTAGATGACACCCATTACTAAATTAGGTTGGTTAAAATTAAGTTTAGCATTTTGGTTATTGTTGCAGACTTAATTTTGCAAAAGAAAAATTATTCTTTGAAATGGCTTTATTATATTTTGCCTAGATGGGTGAAATGGTAAAATGTTATTGTTGTCAAAAAAATTTATTTCAACCCTAGGTTTCTAGGTCTATATAACTAGGGATGGAACTCGGTTCCATCCTCAGGCTTATAGAGTTGGGGCCAATACATCATTAGGAAAAACTTGAAATAAAAGATGAGCTTAAACCTTATCAGTAATGGTATGTTTTTCTTTAACAAGGACCCATTTGAAATAAGGAAATATTGTGTATTTTGTGCCATGCTTATAAACTGGTAATAACAGTTGAGTCTTATAGAGATTTATATCATTTGAGACCTAATAATACATGTGTTTTACCATAGAGTATTAAATCACTTGCATTTAGGTGAAACCATACATAATGTAGTCATAATGTATGCAAGTTGTAATAAGTAGTCAACCTCGCTATATTGGTAATTGTGTCGGTCTTTGTTATGGATTACCTTGAAGTCCTGGCAAAATAATAATATTAGTTTATTTACCTCATACCAAATATAAATATGGGTAGCCAAAATTGATTTTATATATGTATATATAATTGGAAGTAGAGACCTATAGTTGGACATTTTTGTTATAAAACATGGATATGGATATTTTAGTCTCATTACAAAACAAAAGGGGGAAAACTACACACACACACACATGTAAGGATGTTTGTAGACCTATATATGGACTTTATGGATATTTAAATTTGTGCACATATAACCAGGTTTATAATCACTAGGCAAAAATGTACCTTGAGTTGTTAACACTAAATATTTATATATTTGTGGACCTAGTTATGGGTCATATTGTGAATAGTGAGTTGAAATACAAATTACAAAATGGGTAACTAGTTTTAGATATATATGTACACATATTTGTACATGAAATTAATTAAAATTGAATGTGTGTGTGTGTGTGTGTATGCATTAAAGGATTTTACAAACCTGTATAATATCAAATATCATGATGAAATTTGGGTTAGAGAATTGATAATATAGAATTTTAAGAACTTAAATTATTATTATGTATAAATGAAAGAATATATAGATACATAATTATAAAGATAACTACTAATGCAAATATGTAGTCAAATGAGCACATTAATATTGATATTAAATTTTATTGTTGCATCAAAATGACCACATACATCTATAAGTGATTATTGGAAATTCTGAGTTAGAAATATATAAATGAATGTTTTCTAAGACAAATTGTCCATTGATGGCGTGTTAAAATAAATGTCTTTGAATAAAGTAGAATGGTGGTGGGATTATATGTATACATTCTCAGATGTTATATTGTTTAAAATGATTCATTGACAAACATAATTTATTTAGGGTATCATGAAATTTATATAGGCTATACATAAATGCAATGGATATGATATGGGATACCCTCATATAATAGGAAATGGGGGAATAAGTTAGAAATATGATAATGAAGTATAGAATAAATTTGAAATATATCATTATGTTTTACTGAACTATTTTGAGACTCACGTGGAATATAATATTAGCAAAGTTTGATATTTTCAGATGTTATATGAATTGTGTTCAAAGGATATGTTGAAAAGGGACTTAGTATACTTGATTATTGTACTAGTCTCTTATACATATCTAGATTTGAATACAATTTATTTGATAGAATTATGTATATCACTTTTTTGGTTAAGTAAATGGAAACAATGTGATTCTTGATTTATGATTGCTTGTATTATTATATGGGCTAAGAGTATGTTGTAATATATATTCATTATACTTGAATATATATGTGAATATTATTATATTTATTTCTTGGATAATAGGTGATGGATATATGAGGGTACCAATATCCATCTCATGTACCTATCCCTTGATATCCTCTGATAGTTATGATTTAGTAGTAGAGAGTTTTGTGTGAGTGGAATTTAACTCAGATCCCTAGATCTAATTTATATACTAAAAACTTTGGCCAAAGTAATGTTCTAAACTGAGACATTGTCATTTTCATGGTACTTTCTAGTTTACATGTGTAAGTTGATGTCAATGTAGATAGAGGATTTGATTCCATGGTCTATGTGTCTATTGTATGTATTAGTGATTGTATACACACAAGTCCAATTGATTTCGTGATATTCACACTATTTTTATCTACCCTTTCATGAAGGGTAGGGACACTCCCAGTAGGGATGTGTGTGTGAGACTATTGGTCAATGGTTGGAAGTAAGACACTTGTAATTATGCTCTCTCTATGTTCATTTGTTTCAACCATTAGAGATCATACTCATGGCTAATTCATAGTTCATTTAGTTGGTTGTGAGGCTCATTTGTACTATTGTGCATGTTATTTTGTATATTTGACTTTGTAATAAAGTATAACATATTGTACATTATTATTTAATGGATATTCAACATAACAGTGGTTGTGAGTTTTGTAATTAATTTTGAATATTATGAAAATAATGATTGCATGTTTATTTATAGTTGTAATGTGGATTATATTAGTGTCATGTTGTATTTGATTCATTCCACTATTCATTTTGAAATCTATTATAGACTGTTTGAAAAGTAAATGGATCATTTAGTTAACTAATGGGTTGATATATTGCAACATTTATTTCTTTAGATGCATTTAGTAATCAAATAGTGATTTTTATAGATAGTCTTAATGAAGTTATAAGTATACTATTGGTATTTATAAAATAATATCATGTAAACTATAATGTAACCTAGTGGGATTATAACATTTTGGTATTAGAGTGAAGGTTTAATGTTTAGACCTAATGAGTCCACTAATGTAAATATATTCTCTTAATTTTTAGTGAGGAGAATGGCACAAATTAAATTGAGTGGTGAGAGGACTTCAAATGCAAACCCTAAATTTGATCCTAATCAGCTAGCAGAAGAACAAGCAAAATTCCATCAGATACTCATTGTCATGAATGGGACTAGAGACAAAATAATAGCTCTAGAGCGAGAAGTTAATGGACCTGAGGAGGAAGATGAACAAGAGGTTTTAGAGGACCAACCTGATAAACATGAAGTGGCTCAAGATCAAGGGCATGAGGAAGGTCAATAGGTTGCTAGAGCTCAAGTTACTACAATGCTTGTGCATGATATGATGAAAGTAAACCCACCCATGTTTAATGGTATGATATTGGGTGATGGGGCTGAAGCTTGGCTCACAAAAATGGAAAAGTTTTTCAAAATTCAAAATTATTTTGAGGTAACTAAAGTTGTGAGGTGAGT
The DNA here is from genome assembly GCA_037957365.1 of Torreya grandis. Taxonomy (NCBI): domain Eukaryota; kingdom Viridiplantae; phylum Streptophyta; class Pinopsida; order Cupressales; family Taxaceae; genus Torreya; species Torreya grandis. Next base: position 1,794,699 of record JARHVA010001022.1, on the reverse strand, counting down.
GGTGGGCTAATAAGAAGCTTGAGATGAACCTTGATTTCGCTACCACCACATGGGAATAGTTTGACTCTTTTTAGAGAATGATGGTTACCTCAGCTATATTTTGATTAGAAATTGATAAATTTACATAATCTGAAGAAATGGGATTTATCAGTAAATAAATAATGGGGGAAATTCATAAATCTCTTGAAGTATGTTTCATATTATTAAAAATAATAATGAATCTAAACCAGAAAGTTTATTATGGGATTAAAACCCCAAATTGGTTGTGAAGTAGATGTGTATAGACCATCCACCATGGCCCAGGTCTTTGATAAGGAAGTTAAGTAGGAACAAAAGTTGAAATCACTTACAAAGGTTAGATAAAAGTTCAAAAATAAGCTTGGAAGTTCAAAGACACCCTTTAATAAGAAGAACTAGAAACATAATGGGAAATCCAAAAACTGATTCAATAGCCAAAATGTGAGATTTATTACTGCTTTAAGGAACACGAAACTAGGAGGTAGTTTCAAAGAAGCATTCAAGGGTGCTAATCAGGATGAGAAAGGGCCACCTAGTGAATGTTTTACATGTGGATGAGACCATTATGCCAAGGATTATCCTTGGTGGAAGATAATGGTAGAAATAAGAATTTATCCACCTTTACATCTCAATAGGGAACATTTTAATAGTGTATTCACATAGTAATAGATAATCATCAAGCATAATTTCAAGCCTCTCCCATCAAAGTATCATGTACTTTGTTTGGGAATCCTATTTATATTTTAATAGATATATGAGATATTGAATGTTTGATCTCTTGCATAACATCGAGTAAATTATCTAGAAAAGTTGGGTTTATGGCAAATGCTTGGTTAGTTCAGTATGGGAATGAATCCAAGGTCAAGGTTGATAGATGTCTTATTGAGGATAAAATAAAGTTTACATTATTAACCATGGTTGTTAATCTTTATGAAGCACCACTAGGGTCATATGATGTGATCCTAGGAGTGAATTGGATCTCTAGGCATAAAGCCAAAGTGTTGGGGATCAACCAATAAACTTGATTACTTTTATGTAAGCAATTAAACACGGAATTAAACTAGAATAATAAGTAACTAGAATTAGAAATAGCAAATAATAAGAGATACAAGAAAGCACCCTGAAAACTTGTATTAAACTCTTTCAGAAGGAAATACAATGAAGAAAATCACACTTTCCCCTCACACCTCTTAGTGTACAGATCTCTTTCCCTCAAGAGTTCTCTCAATCAATTCCAACAACCTGAATTGATACACATATACAATATGTCTTATACTATTCTTTCTTACACATAAGCTATGAAGATCTATCCTTATTATATAGAATTAGGGATCATGAGCTATGCAATATCAACCATTAGATACACCTCCTAATCAAAGGCTTAAAATAGTCCTACTAAAGATAGAGACGCAGAATTACAACTAACAGCTAAACTTATCATGTAAACAATCTATTCATCCACAAAAATAGACTTTTTGGATGCACAGGTGATCGACGTCGGTCCCTGTTTTCCTGCACATGATCGACATTGGCCGATAATAACTGACGTCGATAGCTACTAGTCAACTCCTTGCCATCATTGACAACTGTGTATATCTAGTAGCTTTAGCATCCGCTCATCTGGTGAAGCTTTTAGCTGCACACCTCAACAATCTCCCACTTGGAGATAAATAGCTGCACTAGTACCTGTACAACAACATCTTCTCGCTTCTCCATCTTCAAATTCAATCTTGAAGACCAACAAAAGTTGAATGAAGATTCAACTTCTCCTTTGTTACCAGCTTTGTTAACATATCCGCAAGGTTCTCATCCATATGGATCTTCTCCAGCTTCAACTCACCATCTTCCAATACCTGTCTAATGAAGTGGTACCTAAGCTATATATGTTTGGTTCTTGAATGAAAGGCTGAATTCTTAGCCAAATGAATTGCACTTTGACTATCACTGTATAATCTGTAACTCTCTTGCTCCTTTCCCAGCTCTTCCATGAACTGTGTCATCCATATCATCTCTTTGCTAGCCTTTGTGACTACAATATATTCTACCTTTGTAGTAGACAAGGCAACAACCTTCTGCAACTTTAAAATCTAGCTAACCGCCATTCCACCAACAGTGAACACATATCCTGTGGTGCTCTTTCTGCCATCCATGTCACCTGCCATATTCGAATCTACATAACCATGTAGAGAAGTGTTTGACCCACCATAGCACAAGTGCCTATTGTTGGTCCCTCTCAGATATCTGAGAATCCACTGGACTGCTTTCCAGTGCTCCTTCCTAGATTGGCCATATACTTATTGATAACTCCCACTACTTGGGCAATATCTGGTCTAGTACATACCATTGCATACATTAAGCTCCCAACTGTGAAAGCATATAGAACTCTACTCATGTAATCTACCTCATCATGTACTCTTTGCTACTCCCAAATCTTTCATGGCAAATGTGTGAGCTAATTTCACCTGAAGCTTAGAGATATCCTGCATGTGTGATCTTGCAACCAACATATCATCTACATACAACAACAGAATAATATATCTACCATTATCTAATCTCTTAAAATAAACACAATGATCAGATTGACATCTACTGTAGCTATGCTCAGTCATAAACCTGTCAAATCTCAAATACCATTGTCTAGGAGCTTGCTTGAGACCATACAAGCTTTTCTTCAATCTGCACAAAAGTTTCTCCTTACCTTTGACCTCAAATCCTTCTAGCTGATCCATATATATTTCTTCATCCAAATCTCCATGAAGAAACACTGTCTTAACATCAAGCTACTCAAGATGCAAATCCTCAATATCAACTAAAGACAATACAGTCCGAATAGAAGTCATTTTTACTACTGGAGAATTTTTTTTACCAAAATCAATACCTAGTTTCTGTGCAAATCCCTTCACTACCAACCTGGCCTTATATCTCATCTATCCATTCTCTCCTTCCTTCAATCTGTAGATCCATCTATTCTTCAGTGTCTTCTTTCCTGCTGGAAACTCAACCAAATCCCACATTTGGTTCTCTTTCAAGGAATCAATTTCCTCATTCATGCCAAGCTCCCACTGATTCCTGGATTCCACCTGTATTGCTTCATCAAAACTCTCTAGTTCTCCACTATCAGTGAGCAATAAATAGAATAATGAAGGGGAATATCAAATTGGAGGTTTACTTACCCTTGCTGACCTCCTGATGGGTGTCTGAGACTCATTTTCTACTTACTGTCTATCTAAATTCTCTGACAGTGACCGACCTCGGTCACCTCCAGGCCTGTAAATGACTGATGTCAGTTCCACATGACCGACGCCGATTCCTTCTTGACTCACGTTGGTCACTGTCTGATTGACGTCGATTCTTGTATTGCTGATGTTAGTTCTTACCTTATTGATGTCAATCTCTGTGTTTTCCTGTCTGTGATTATTCTTTCTTGTGAGCTCATTTTGGATCGTCACCTCATCCAAATCTTCATGGCCCTGCTCAGAGTTCTTTAGCTTCTTAAGCTAATCACTATACATCACTTTTTCATTAAAAACAACATCCTAGCTCCTAATTATTTTGTTAGTTCCTAAATTTTAAAACCAGAATCTGAAATTTCCAGAGCCATAACCAATAAATGTGCACCTCATAGACTTAACATCCAGCTTCTTTTTATTTTCTTTATCAATGTGCACAAAAGCTTCAAAACCAAAAACTCTAAGAAATGAAAGATCTACCTTTTTACCTGTCCCATCCAGCACTATGGAGGGTCCTCTATTAATCAGGTAAACTATAGTATCTACAGCTTTTGCCCAAAAATGTAAGGGCAAACCAGCATACAATCTCATACTCTGTGCACACTCCAATATTGTTTTGTTCATCCTTTCCGCAACTCAATTTTGCTGAGGTGTCCTTGGAGCCATCCTTTGCCTGTGTATTCCATTCATATAACAATACCAATTGAACTTATAGCTGCAGAACTCACCACCATTGTCAGATCTAAGGCACTTCAATCTCTTGTCTGTTTCATTCTCAACCAAATCTTTCCAAATCTTAAAAGTGTCAAAAACATTAGATTTCTTCCTTATGCAATAGACCCATACCTTTCTTGTAGCATCATTAATGAAAGTAACATAATACTGTGATCCTCCAATAGAAGCTACCTGAGCTGGTCCCCACATGTCTGTGTGAACAAGCTCCAACTTGTGCTTCCTCTTTGTTGACCCAGTTTTGATAAAACTTACTCTCTTCTATTTTTCAAAAACACAATGCTCACAGAAATCTAGATCTATGCTTTTCAAATCTGAAAGCTTACATTTTGACTTAAAAATAGACATTCCCTTCTCACTCATGTGGCCAAGCCTCTGGTGCCACAACTTTGCATCCACATCTGAAGTAGATAATACAAAAGGAGAATAATCAGTAATACAATTACATAAATAGAGAGTACCTACTCTCTTACCTCTGACTAGTACAAGTGCACCCTTGGTAACCTTCCAAGATTCAGCTGTGAGAGTTACTGTACAACCCTCATCACCCAACTTTCCTACAGAAATCAGATTCTACTTCAGGTCTGGGACATGCATGACATCTTTCAACACCCATGTGTTGCCATTCTACAATTTCAGCTACACTTTTCTTTTGCCAACAATTTTACAAGGCTCATCATCCCCTAAATAAACTTTTCCAAAATCTCCCTGGACATAATCATTAAAAAATTCTCTATTTGGGGTAGCATTGAAAGAGGCCCCAAAATCTAAAACCCAAGATTCTATTTTATTATGCAAAGAAAGTGAAAGAGCATCTTGTGCAACAATACCTAAAACTTTTGCTTCTTCATTACCTTTATGCTGATTCTCTTCATTAACCTTCAACCAATAATCTTTCTTTGCATGTCCTCTCTTTCCACAATTCCAGCAGGTTATCTTTCTTTTTCCATTTCTGGATTTGGATCTATTGCTCATCTTTGACTTAGACCTTGATCTCCCTTTCTTGCCCTTCTCTCTTTGCCTTCCCCTGCTTTCAATACTTAAAGCATTACCTGATGATTCCCCTGTGCTTTTCCTACGAGTCTCTTCATTCAGGATTACACTAACAACATCATCTACTTTCAAGATATTTGTAGCAGATGCAGTATTACTAACTGCGATTACTAAACTATGCCAACTTTCAAGTAAAGAGCATAATATTAAAAGAGCTTTAATTTCATCATCAAAAACTATTTTGACTATATTTTATTGATTTACAATTCCATGGAAATCATTTAGATGATTAGATACAGATCCACTTTCCTGCATTTGCAAATTAAATAACTGCTTCATAAGATATACCTTATTTGAAGCTGAGGGCTTTTCATATAAATTTGCTAAAGTATCCATTAACTCTACCGTTGTCTTTGCCTGTGACAAGTTAGAAATCATAGAAGATCCCAAACTCAATCTTATAGATCCAAGAGCCTTTCTATCAAGAACTTCCCATTCTTCATCTTCCATATCTGTGGGCTTTCTATCAACCCCACCCAATGGTAAGTATAGATCTTTTTGATACAGATAATCTTCTATCTGCATCCTCCATAATTGGTAATTCTTGCCATTAAACTTCTCCATTCTCAGTTTACTTTCTTCTACCATTGCTTCTCCCACTCAAATAGAAACCCCTATGAGTGACCTATAATCAACAAACACTAACCATGTCTGAAACACCTATTAGTCAACCTGAGCTCTGATACCACTTGTTGGGGATCAACCAACAAACTTGATTACTTTTATGTAAGCAATTAAACATGAAATTAAACCAGAATAATAAGTAACTAGAATCAGAAATAACAAAGAATAAGAGATACAAGAAACCACCCTGAACACTTGTATTAAACTCTTCCAAAAGGAAATACAATGAAGAAAATCACACTTTCCCCTCACACGTCTCAGATGTACATATCTCTTTCCCTCAAGAGTTCTCTCAATCAATTCCAACAACCTGGATTGATACACATATACAATATGTCTTGTACTGTTCTTTCTTACACACAAGCTATGAAGATCTATCCCTATTATATAGAATTAGGGATCATGAGCTATGCAATTTCAACCATTAGATACACCTCCTAATCAAAGGCTTAAAATAGTCCTACTAAAGATAGAGACACAGACTTACAACTAACAGCTAAACTTATCATGCAAATAATCTGTTCATCCACAAAAATAGACTTTATGGACGCATAGGTGACCGACGTCGATCCATGTTTGCTTGGACATGACCGACGCCGACTAATAATAACTGACGTCGGTAGCTACTGGTCGACTCCTTGCCATCATTGGTGACTGTGTAAATCTAGCAACTTCAACATCCACTCATCTGATGAAGCTTTTAGCTCCACACCTCAACACAAAGTTGATTTTTTTCTCAAGAAGGTTGAGTTTTTAGATGATTTGGGAAATCAAACACAAATCCAAGGAAATTAGATGGAGTTAAAACTAAGGAAAATTTTAGCCATTCAGTTGAAGAAGGCTCGATGAAAGGGATGCTAAGCATTCCTATTCAAATGGAAGAAATTGATGAAGCTAAAGAATCCACTTCAAAAGACTATCCTTTTCTACAAGAGTTTTAGTATGTTTTTGTAGAGGAATTACTAGGGCTGCTTCCCAAAATGGAATTTGGTTTCACTATTAATATCATTCCAAGATCTAAACCATAGTCTAAGGCTCCCTATAAGATGACAATAACTGAGTTAATTGAGTTAAAGTCATAACTTTAAGAGATGTTGGCCGAAGGATTAATTCAACTAAGTGTTTCACCATGGGGTGCACCTATAGTCTTTGTTAAGAAAAAAGATGAAACCCTTAATTTATGCATTGGCTAATGAATACTTTACAAGGAAACAATCAAGAACATGTATCTATTACCTCACATTAACAATTTTTTTGATCAAATGCATGGTGTAACAGTCTTCTCAAAGATTGATTTATGTGTCAAAAACCATTAGTTGAGAATTCAAGAGGAAGATATTCCATAAATAGATTTTAGGACTTGTTATGAGAATCAAGAGTTTATAGTACTTCCTTTTAGACTAATGAATGCATCAGTAGCATTCATGAACCTCATGAATAGTGTGTTCAGGGATTACCTTGATTAGTTTATGATAGTCTTTTTAGATGCTATTCTAATCTATTATAAAAGTGAAGAAGAGCATGTTAAGCACTTGCATTTAGTCTTACAGTGATTTTAGAAGCATAAACTTTATGGAAGTTGTCTAAGTGTTCTTTCTTTCAGAGAAGAGTGCAATAGTTGGGACACATTATCACCACAAGGAATTTAAGTAGATCTAGCCAAGATTAGATCCATTATGGAGTGGCCTAAACCCAAAAATGTGTATGAGGTGTGTAGTTTTATGGGTTTAACTAGGTACTATAGGAAGTTTGTACCAATTTTCTCCAAGATAGCTAATCCAATCACCTCTCTTCAGTGGAAAGAGAAATGTTTTGTTTGGTCTGACAATTGTGAAGAAGCCTTTCAAATTTAAAAAAAAAAGACTTACTTTGGCACCATTATTGTGGATTCCAGATCCTAATGGTCAATTTTTAGTTATAAAAGATGCATAAAGAGATGGGTTATGAGGAGTTATTATGCATGATGGTTCAGATGTAGCCTATGAATCAAGGAAATTGAAGCCTTATGAGGCAAATTATGATAATCATGACCTAAAACTAGCTCCTATAGTTCATGCTTTGTAAGTTTGGAGGCATTATTTGTTGGGGAAGCCTTTTGAGCTTAAAACGAATAGCTTGGGACTCAAGTACATACTTACCATCTAGAATAAAATGGGAAAATAGAAAGAATAAATCAAGTTTTGGAAGATATTTTGAGAATGTATTGCATGGACCAGTAATAAAAATGGTAGGAATACCTACCAATGGTTGATTTTGCTTATAAAAACTCATACTAATTATCTTTGAAAATGACTCCTTTTGAAGCATTGTATGGTAGGAGGTGTAGAACACTAATTAACTAGGATAAATTGGAAGATAGAATGGTTGTTAGCCTTGATATACTTATATAAATGGAAGAACAAGTAAAATTTATAATACAAATATTGGTTGAAGCTAATGATAGGTAGAAAAATTATGTCGATTTGAAAAGAACAAGGCAGTTCTCAGTTTGACATAAAGTTTTTTTGTAGGTCAAACCCTAAAAGAGTGATATAAGGTTTGTGAAATTAACAAAGTTATCACCGAGATATGTGGGACCCTTTGAGGTTCTGAAAGTGATTAAAATTATAGCATATAGATTTTCATCACCACCAACTTTAGCTCAAATGCATAATGCTTTTCATGTATCTTATCTTAAGAAATATATTATTGATTTTATACATATTTGGATTAGAATGCATTATAGGTTTAGTTTCTAGGGGTGATCATAGTAGAACTAATTAAAATAATTAATACTCATAAGTTTAGCTTGAGTAACATAAAAGTATCATAATGTAAGGTCTAGTGGGACTAATATTATAGGAATAATGCTACATGGGAATATTATGAGAAATTCTTGAGGTTATTTCCTCATTTATTAAAATGATGTTTTCTACTAAACATTGTTTTTGTTTCTTAAACTATTATTTGAAATAAATGTCATCAAGATGATGACCTATTTTAGGGGGGAAGGATGTCACATCCAATTTCAATCTATAAAAATACTTAAGTATTAATAGTGAATTATGAAACTAATGATTTTTATTTAAAATTTTTATGCTTGATTTGGGTATCTATGCTACATGGTTGACAATTACATTGTTGTTTCATGCTCAGTTCTTATGTTGGATAGTAGTTACATATGTTATTATTATGATTTATGATGATTATTGACTATAATTTCATTTATAGATGATTTACATTACAATAGTTTATTGATGATTATATATTGATTATTGACATAATCTTAAACTAACTACCATTTTGCTTGATTAAAGTGGTTGCTAGACTGTCCTGCTCTCATAAGAAGTACAAAGGGAGAATATAATCAAAGAGTGGGGTGTAGATACTAGCATTGGGGGTTGAGAAAATTACGTTGAACCCACACACACCACATTCTAGTTGCTTGAGTGAAATAAACATTGCTTTCATTGGTTGTTTTGACAATAGTTGAGTTTTGTTTACATTGACTAGGTACATCACTTGTTATGATTTTCATAGTATGTTAAGTCTATAAATTTACTGGTTGTGTTCTTGTTGCCAACTTGTAGACACTAGAATTATGCACCATGGATGAGTCTAGTATCCTGAAATCTTGAAATAGGATAAGGCTGGTACCCTGAAATCTTGAAAAAGGTTAAGTATGAAATATGGTAGAACCCTCCAACATCTATAATTTGTATCATAACTCCCAGAGGTCTGAAACTTCTCTCAAACATTTTGAAAATATATACATAAAATATAACTTAAAGTATAATAAATTAAATGTCCATATATAAATGTAAACTTAAATGTTTATTTTAAATATATATTACATATTTAACCTATGGTAATTACTAATTACCATCATAATTATTTTAACTACCTATAATCCTAAAATATCTAAGAAAAATCCATTACAACCAAGTAAATAACATCCTTAACAAATTCATTCCCATCTAAAATCCATGTAAATAATTTAGCTCACTATTTGGCTTGTTTGACTCATGGTTGTAAACAATAAAATCTCACCTAATCCTAAAAAAGGTGAATTGGCAACAATTATCCTCGATCGGTGCTGATTCTCCTGAATCGGTATTGATTATATAAATTTACGCTTTACTCTTTATAAAAGATGTGATTTTGATTAGAGAAATGCTGATGAAATTCCCATTGCTTGTGCTGATGATGATGTGTGGAAGCTATGTTTTAAGAAAAGATCTTGTTAGCCTTCAAGAAGCTTAGAATTCAAAATATCTATCCCATCCCCATTGAAGTATGGTAGCGCAATCCATGTAAGTTTATTTGGTTTTCTTCATAATCTGCTCTTTCTATTCTATCATTTATTCCTATTCAATTATGTCTAAATTTTTAGAACATCCTTAGCCATCTAAAACCATCTTATATCCTTTAAAATCTCTCTTTAATCCCTTATACTCAAACACTGATTCATCTGAATCAGCTCTAATTCTTCAAAATCATCATTGATTCATCTCTACCTTTTTATTATTCATTTAGAACTTGAGCTTATTTAAAAAACTAAAATTAATCTTAATATATTTTTTTTATCTTGATTATCTGCATCTATTTATCTCATTTATCTTATCAAGATATCTTTCATATGATCTACATCTTTTTAATATCATTTTGTAATCTCTTTTATCAATCATATGTATCTTGTAATCTTTATCAGTTTTATTTGCTTAATTACATATATAGTGGATTGACATCCCTCTAAGAAAGTGTACCACTTTCTAGAACTGATCTTATATCAAGCAGTCCACCCATATCTACTATTAGTCTATTTTTATCAAGTGTTTACATGTGTGCAGGTTATTCTTCCCTGCCAAAAAGAAGCTTTCATAATCACTGGATTCAAAGCAATGCACAACATCTTCTAATTCACATGTATTCACCATAAACCATGTTTTTATTTGAGTTTTTAGTAAGTAATATTTAAATTAAAACAAAAAACTAAAAATTACTTAAACATTCTGGCATGCCCGATGGGACCCCTAAGGTCTCACTTTTCTTATTAAAATTCATTTTGAATTTATCTATCTTTCTTTCCCTTTATTTTATTTAATGTATTCATTCAAATAAAAATCTAAAATTGATTTTTTCCTTTTTAAAAGTTAATAAAAATATGCATTCATTCTACTTGCTTAGTTGATTCATATAGAATAATCTAGGCAGTGAATTTATCATAGTTATCACTTTTTTCATGCACAGACCAAATCACATTCATAACAAACTCATCAAAACATTTGACATAAGGGAATCAACTGGGATTTCATCACCTAGTGGTAACCTTATTCATGGATATCCCACTTGGATTTCACCACCACCAACTTAGTACTTTGACTGAGTATAAACCCTAGTCTTTTAATATATTCTAGCTAAGCACTCAACACCCTTACACTATGGTGTGTGAAGTGAGGGTGTAGGCCTTAATACCAAGATAGGTATCATCCTAGTACAAAAATATCTTTGCACCTAAACAAACCTAAGACCATCCTTAGATTTCCACTTCTTAGTACCCTCAGTAACCTTTTCATTTCTTTTATCACACTTTAAAGTTAAAAAGTAAAAACTTTTTAGGTACATCTTTAGCGTGTGTGTCTTTTCATTGACACTAAAGTGAGATAAATAAAAAAATATTATTCTTGTTTATGTTGTGTTCTATGATTTTATTTTTCTTGGCATTCATCTTCCTCAATGGAATATTCACCAAGCTCCCCTACATCTCCCAAATCCATCAGGTATAGTCCTCCACAGTTCTATCTGCAAGGAGACCTTGGGTTTGCTAGCATTTTAGATAACAACCAAATATCCCTTAACCCCTATCTTACATCACAAGTAAGACATATCCCTATTTATCTCCTTCTATAATCTAATCTATTTTGACATATCCCACCCCTACAAGGATCTAATAGACATTCAGTGGCTATGGTTTTAACCATGGGCCCTCAAATGCCACCACCACCAACTATTCCTCATGTAATAAATAACACCAACACAATACTACCACTGGCAACTAGTAGTCTTCATGTTTCCATTGCTAATGTTGGAACAAACCAACAACCCCCAACAACATCCAATCCTTCCATAACTACCATTCAAACCCATAATCTTATTACTTTTCACCCTGTGTCTCATATACCACCAATAACCCCCTTATAAAACCTAGTATTTTATATAACTATGACACTATTATAGACACCAAAAATATGCACACTATGATTCTGAATGTCAAAAAACCCCCTTGACTACCTAGGACCCTCTTGGGACCAATCTACACCAACCTAGCCTAACCAAACTCATCTGTAATTAGTTTCACAAACTAGATCAACCTAGCTTTCAACCCCTTTTTCCTTTGGGACTTGACCGTTGATGGTCAAGGTAACCATTGATGATCACCCTTGGGAAACCCTGATCATCGATGATCAGGGTGCACATCCTTAATCAAAGGCATGTAATCATCTACCAAAATTTTCTAAATATAACTCATCTAAATCTTATTGTGAGCCTTTACATGGACAAATTATATATATATATATATATATATATATATATATATATACATATATATATATATACATATATATATATATATATATATATATATATATATACATATATATATATATATATATATATATATATATATATATATATATATATATATATATATATATATATATGGCCTAGTTACAGCTTGACTTCCACCTCTCGATTGTGCCTATAAAAAGAGAGGAGCCTAGGAGGTCAAAGGGATCTATAATAATTATCATGAGATTAGGTATTCAAGAGTTTCTTTTGTAGGTCAATTAATGTCAATTAGTGTCATCAATGTGATCAATTCAATAATCCTATTGAGAGTCGAGTCACCATCACCTCTCAAATAAGTTATCGAGTACCGTTACTCTATCAAATTCAATCTAGATTCCATAAATAGGTTAACTACTTCAACCACTCACCCAATCAACTTCGATGCTTTGTTATCTACAAGTCTTCCTCCCAAGCCAAAAAGGAATTCTTCACAATATTCTAATTTAATATGTGCACAAACAAATAGGTTTTTCAACCATACCCATATCAAGATTCTTTTCTCTCTTTCTTAGAAATTAAATCAAAAATTTACATGAAACATTCTAAAATGATTGATGGGACCATATAGTCTATACTCATATTTTTCTTTGCATTTGTATGCTCTTCTCTCTATCTATGCTCATAATTGAAACTAAAATTTCTTTTGGGATTAAAATCAACTGCATCCATATCTTGCTTTTAATATTAGGTCACTTTGAGTTAAAGCACAATAATCTTATCATAATACCACTTTTGTTACACACACTAGCCAAACCACTTTCATAAATCAAACATCAAAACAATTTGAGACAAGGCTTAACTGGGATTTCATCACCTAGTGGTCACCTTACCTTTTCTCAACAATCCTACTTGGAGGTCATTACGAAGGGGAGAACCCACTTAGCTCTCTAGTTGAGTATAAACTCTAGAATTTGGTATATATTGGCAAAGCACTCAACACCCTTATCTCTATGGTGTGTGAAGTGAGGGGGTAGGCCCCAATACCAAGCCACATATCAAATTTCAATATATATTCTTTTGAGCACCTAAACAACCTGAAACTAGTCATAGACTACTTTTATAGTACCTGATTTACAAGCCAACTTCTATCACACATTCTTATAAACTAAGGCATAAGCCAAAAGTGAGATTAAAACTAAATTTTAGGCTTAACATACTTTCTAATGTGTGTCTTGATTGCCTTGATCATTTTTTTCTTGTCTTCTTCCTATTTGAGTGTTGAGTTCATTTTCTTGTATTCTCTCCCCCTTTCTTACATGGTTCTCACATGCCAACAACGTAAAGACCTAGTAGAGCAGGACCCATCACTAGACCAACCACCCTCTTCTACTTCCTCACCTATGGAATACATCTTCAAAGTCAAAAACTCACCCCTTCCTTCAAGAAGCCCCACTTTTCCTTGGGTATTTCCCTAAGGAGACATGAACTTCACCACTTTTTTGGATAGTAACCTAGTTGCCCTTTAGTACTATCTTGACACCTCCCCTCACCATGCCCTGGTTTTGAGTTCATCCCTAGATCCTCCTTATGGTATGCCCTCCCACCTTATGGGGTATGTTCCTATTGCCATGGTCACTACCCAACTTTTAGCTACTCAAGCATCTTCATCCATTAACCCCTTTGATGCCATCACTGAAAACCAACCTCTCCAACCAACCCCTAATCTTACACCTTCCACCCCTACCAATGATTCTTTCACCTTAGGAACAACCCAACCATTAACCCATCACACTCCACTCATGATTGGAGCACCTAACACCAACACTACCAACCTTCTGGGTTATAGACCTTATTAGTGAAATCAATCCCCACTGTTCATAATGACATCACTTTATCATCACTATGACTGCATATTTCACTAAATGGGTGGAGGCTATTCCTCTTGTCTTGATAAAAATTGAAAAAATTATGAAATTTATCACCCATCACATCATCTACCATTTTTTTATTCCCCTTAAGATCATCACTGACAATGGTAAATCCTTCAAAAATAAACAAGTTCAAGGTATTTATGATGTGTTTGGAATTAAACTAAGCTTCTCATCACCTTATTGCCCACAAGCAAATAAAGAATCAAAGGCTTCAAACAAAACTCTTAACAACATACTTACCAAAATGGTCAGTGCCTCAGGTTGGGATTGGTACTTTCACATCCCTTTCACCTTATGGGCATATTTTACTAGCATCTAAACACCTATAGGTGCTACACCTTTTTATCTAATGTTTGGAAATGAGGTTGTATTGCCTCTTGAAGTCCAAATAAATTCTCATCACATATCTTTGTGTGACCTTATTTTAGAAGATGATTATCATCAAGAATGTTTAGCTCAACTTGAGCTACTTGACAAGCATCATTGGCTGCTCCTTCCCATCTTCATGTCTATCAAGAATGAATTAAGCGTGATTATAACACACACATGAAAGTGTAAAAATTTAATATTGGAGATCTCATTCCCAAGGAAAATCAACATGTAACTAATATAGAGAAAAGCAAAAGGGGAAAATTTACCTTTAATTAGATTGGGCCTTATATCATAACTCATAAGTATGGATCAAGAGCTTCTCATTTGTCTTCTGTTAAAGGCAAAGCAAAACTTGAGCCTCTTAATGCTTCACATATACATCCTTTCTATTGTTAAAGATGGGTCACAATCACCATTTATCTAACTTAAGCTCATCCCCTACAACCACATTCATTTCCCTCTTTTCAGGGGAAATTGACTATAGTTGAATCATATGATTATCTGTCATAGTCATAGCCTAATCTTACCATGGGTAGAGCTATGGTACCCATAGTTCAAAATTAAAAAGAGCCACCATGATCATCATATGATTTAACTATGACATGTATTTATTTTTTTGATGTATATGATGATCATGTTGTTTTCATTTTTAACAAAAAACAAATACATGTATAAAAATAAAAACAACATGATCATCATATACATCAAAAAAATAAATACATGTCATAATGTCACCCTCTCTCAAAACATGTACATCTCACTACCTTGGCACGTAGGCCAATATCAAAATAATGTACACCTATCTCTACAAACATATCAAAACATGTGTAAATCATGCCCCTGGGACACCTACACCACTGCCACTTGTACCACTACTACTAGATCCACCTACACCTGCACTCCCATCTATTGGTGCCCCCTTGGTATCCCTACTTGGTCCATTGTGGAAGCCCACTATCTTGGAGTAGCTATAAAAGGACCCCCTCCCAATCTAGCCTGGTACTCACCATATCTCATCTCCAAAGGTAGTTGTGCTAACACTATAGCCTTATAATACCTAAGCTCCTCCATAGTGGCTAAGTATCATACCCTCAGCACTATGTTTAGAGGCCCTCCTACTATTGATGTGGCTATTCATACCCTTTGTCTCAATGAATCTCTCTCTTACATCATCAACCTAAGAGAGACCCTCACCTGATCTCACTCATTAGTCAGAGTCACCACCTGTGCTTGCAGAGTAACCACCTATCCTTGTAATACTATAATCTGGGCCTCTACTGCGACTAGTGCCATTACTGCCTATGCATCCTATGCCTATACTAGGTCCACATCCATAGGATACTAGCCCCCATCCCCTATCCAAATTTAATAGCTACATATCTAGCCTGGTACCAAGCTGCATATCCATCTACAACACCAAAATCATCAATGGGAGCTCTCACTGACAACTCTGCATGGTCCAAGACAACCTCCTCTAGCTATAGCTATAGGAGCAAGAACTCAACATACTCCCTCCTGTATCAAGGGAAATTAGGTGGGAACCCCTATATCAATACAAACTACCTCCACACTCTGTCAACTAGGATGAGCTCAATCTCACCCTCTTATCTCCCATATATCCACTGCCATCTTTGAAGTGATAAAGTGTGATACCTGTATCCTACCTTACTCAACCAACTCAAATAAGGTCTTCTCACCACATCACCAACCACAAAGCCCTTTAAGGCATCTCTAAACTATTATATATCTTGAGTACCTCTTTTCCATCACATAAAGCCTACTCTATAGTCTATGGGCACAAAACCATCCCATGGTAGCCATAGTGGTCTAAGCTCTCTAATATGATCATACACCTAACAATGGAGTACAAATATGATACTAATCTTGTATTGCCTATGTGCATGGAAAACCTAAAGCTATTTATATATCTGCACTAATAAAATGAGAGCCCACCTAAACATAGTCCTCCCCAGTAGCATCTCTCCTCACACCCTTAGTAGTAGATATGGGAAGTAGTCACTAGTCAAATTAGGAAGGGTAAAGTAGGATATCCCCATCATCATCATCATCATCAGTAGGCTCCTATCCCCTGGTGCACTTTGGTATAATGGCTCGTAGTGCACACCACCTGCATGAAATCTTGCCTACTCCTTATCATTGTTATAAATCTAGTCCATGTAGTAGTCTCACTGCTCACTCTCTATATGGTAGATTAGATCCCCATGAATTAATAATTATGTGATCCAATGCAAATACTCTATTAGGATGCTCATATATCTAGTAGGCAACATGAACATGTTCATGACTAGATCCTATCTCTTGATGAGATCCATGATCATCATTGCATCCTATGGCAAGTGATGATAATGCCTCATGGCCCTTAGGTTAACCTCCTCCATATGATGCCACTCATCATCTATCATACCATCATGGACCTCTAAGAAGATCTTTGGGACTCGGTCTTGCATCTAGATCTGCTCACATACCTGTAAAATAATCACATTAGCACACACACTTAGTTTTCCACTTCGAGCTAAGTACAAACCTATTCCTAATTTTTTCAACCAATTTTAACCTACCCACTTACATTTATAATCTAAAAATTCCCCAAATGCTCTACATCTTAACCACATATATTTTTGATCTATATGATTCTATCACAAACAATTGTTTCATCTCTACCCAAAACCATCCTTAACACCTCATTTTAAATACTTTTATTACTTCTACCCATCGACTTCTCAACCTATCTGACCTATCATTTAAAACCTTATCAATTTCAACCTATCAACCATTATTACCCCTTTAACACCCTCATAACATTTTAAAACACCCTCTCCATAAATTTACACATTTTCAAATCACATTACATAACCTAACTTTACAAAGTTTCCAAACTATCAACCAACCTTACCTTTACAAAATTGAAATATTTTTAAAAAAATCCTCAAAAATATTGAAAATCCTTTTAACATTTACAACATTTTTTTACACACCTACCCTTAACTCCTGAACCACCGATGGTTCCTTGAACTATTGATGGTCTCCTAGGGGCACTTTTCCCTTGGGGTCGATCATCGACGGTCGGGTTGAACCATCGATAATCACTGTGTGTGACCATCGGTGGCAAAACCCTTAAACCCTAGACCTCAACACAAGATACAAACCACCTTATTATAACAAGTAAACTCCCTAAACCTCACCTAAAACCTCTTACCAACCTAAACTACCCTTCCCCTCTTACTTTTTCCCTTTGCCTTGACCAATTTCACCCAAATTGAAAATTAGGGCATCATGGCCTGAAATAATTTCCCAACTCCTACCCAACTATTATACCCTATCCAATGTTTACCTTTCAAACTAATAAATTCATCTAAATTATCAAATTTACAACACCTCCTACCTCATTAGATGAGTGCTACCATGGTCAAAGCCTTTGCCTCCTTGCTTGACCATGTCCTCATCCACCCTCCATTTGCTACACTCTTGGTCAGTCTCCTCAGTCAAATAATCCACCTCAGTAATCACTTGCTCCAACAAGTCTAATCCTCTCCTGAGTCAAGCACAAAACACCAAATACAAAAATCACCTAGAGAACAAAATGTCAACATAAAATGGTAAAAACAATTTCATATTTCACTTTTCTCCTCTTGACTTTTCTAGGGCTTTCTTAACTGTCAATGATTAGGGTGATCATTGATGATTGATCTTAAGATAGCTCCTAACCATTAATGGTTAGGGTCCCATTAAATTTTAACCCTTTTCCCAAGCACCCTATCTTAACCTTGACCCACTTGAAGAACTACATTTGGCTTGAAGATTCTTTATGGATATTTCATCCATGGAACTATGTAGGCAATATCTACTTGTCTAATGCATCTGGAGTTAGCTCAACCATTTATAACCAAATTTTATTGACCCATTCTAACTTGACCACCTAGTGACCTCATTGTTGGTCTATTTTGGCCCATCTGACATGTCATTTATGAAAATTTTTACCTGGTCCTTTGACTATAATAATAATATTTCCATGTTGACCCTTTTGAATTTTGTACCACCTCACACATACTCGACCTGCTTGTGTATTTTTAGGAGCACTTCCTACCTTAGATAACTATGACACTTAAACCATTTGTGTTTTCTCCAGGTGTAATTCCTACCTTGGATACCCACTAAAAACATATAAATCACTTAAGAGACTTGCATTTATGAGTGTTCCCAACTGCTATACCTATAAGTGGTCATATGGTTTAGTTGTCACTTGTCCTTCTTAGCATCGACCCTTATTTTTACCAACATTGATAACTTTACTCTTTACATGACCTTGACTAATCACACTTAGTCATATTTTGTGTGCAAGTTCACATTTCAAATGCCTAACCTCGTGTCACCACCTTGGGACTCACCATATACCATTTATCAAACCTGACCCAATTTTAGTTTCACCTCATCAACTCCTAGTTATAGGGGGAACACCTCCTCCTACTCTTAGGGTAACCAAACCTTTGACTCATACTCCATTTTTGTTTTGTAGCTCATTCACATAAGTTACACAATAAAAAGAGGCAAAACGTAGACATCAAAAATATGCACACTATGATTTTAAATGTTGAAAAACCCCCTCAACTACCTAAGACCCTCTCGGGACCAATCTACATCAACCTGGCCTAACCAAGCTCATCCATAGTCAGTTTCACAAACTGGCTCAACCTAGATTTCATCCCTTTTTTCCTTTGGGACTTGACCATTGATGATTAGGGTAAGCATCGATGATCACCCTTAGGAAATCTTGACCATTGACAATCAAGGTGCATGTCCTTAATCAAAGGCATGTAATAATTTGCTAACCTTTTCTAAATATAACTCATATAATTACTGTTGTGAGCCTTTGCATGGAGAAATTATATTTAGATGGCCTGGTTTCACCTTGAATTCCATCTCTTACTTATGCCTATAAAAAGAGAGGAGTTTAGGAGGTCAAAGGGATCTATAATACTTATCAGGAGCTTAGGTATTCAAGAGTTTCTTTTATAGGTCAATCAACCTTAATCGACATCATCAACATGATCAATTCAATAATCTTATTAAGACCTGACTCATTATCACCTTTCAACTATGTTTTTGAGTACCGTTACTTTACCGAATTCAAGCCAGATTCTACCAACAGGCTAACTACTTTAACCACTCACCCAATTAACTTCTATGCTTTCTTATCTTTAGGTCTTCCTACCAATCAAAATATGAATTCTTCACACTCTTTGTATTCAACACGTGCACAAACAGATAGGTTTTTCAACCATACTTGTATCAAGTTTCTTTTCTCTTTCTTAGAACTTAAAGCACAAATTTACATGAAACAACTATCACCAGTCTAGACACATGTGACCACTAGTCCTCAACATCTAATACCTATACCTCAATCCTCTCAATAAATAACTCCCTAATATCAATATGTATCATCTTTGGATCCATCCTATTAGTAATCCATACCCTCTTAATATCATCCCTATGTTACCTCAACTCCATCAATCAACACCATGACCATTGGTTACCACCTAGCTCAATCGCTTCCCATGTCATTACCTTGTCAACAACATCTTTAACAAAATTACACCCCTCCTAACATCTTAAGTGGTATTCCTCCACATGATCCTTAATTGGACATCCTTCGCATCCTTATGGATATAATGGCCCATTTAGAAGCATCCACCATAGGAAATACATGTATACCCTCTTATAAACAAATTTGCAATGAGCCTATAAACCCAATAGTCCACATTCGACCATATCATGCTAAATGAAAACTAATTGAATTTACCAAACTTTAAAATAAGGAAGATCCCTAGTAACACCTTAGGGAATTTAGACATGCGTGTTACCTCATATCCCATGATGATGCCCTCCTCTTAAGAACTTTTCCAATATCATTAGCTAGACCATCTTTAGATTGGTGTAGCTCCATTCCCCAATATTCTCTATTTTCATTTAGTTAATTAGCTCAAATTTTCCTAGAGAAGTTTTTGATAAACATCACAAGGAAAATAAATATCACTAACTTGTATGTTATCTAAAAATTTAAAGAAGAATCTATTATCGACTTTGTTGCCTAGTGACGTAACATTGTCAATCAATTATCCTTTTCTCTTCTTCAACTGGAACTTATTGAATTAATTTTTAGATCTAGTATTAGGCATATCTAATCTACACTCCAAATCCAATACTTTAAAAGTTTCGAATAAGCCTTTGCTATGGCTCAAAAACTATAAATTCAAGCCCTTGAGTAAGGTGAAGTTAGATTGTGGAACCACAATGCTAAATCAGAACCCTCTAAGGAATTCAACAACCCCAAGCCAAAAGGCATTACCAATGTTGTAGTTATAAATGTTTCCCCTCCATTAACACCCAAATAGTGTAGTCATTCCTCTTCTTCGATACAACCTCAAAGATCACTTAAGCAATTTTCCCTTAGAAAGTATACACCTTTAGGGGAATCTTATGCTTTCATCCTTGATAAGCTTTTGAAGGCCTCTATCATAGGGCTTCCTCAAATTGGCCATGTTAATGATTCCTATCCTAAACTAAGTTGGTTTAAGGAAAATTAATTTTATGTCTACGATCATGTAATAGGTCATGATGTTAATATATGCCACTACTTTAAAATTCTAGTCCAAAATCTTATTGATAGAGGGCAAATTCAATTAGACAACCCCAATGCTCCCCCAAATCATTTCATAGAAATATATAGACAACCATTTCCAAATCGTCCCTCCTCATCTAACTCTATACAAACACACACTAAATATACCCAATAAAAAGGAACTCACATAATAAATACTATCAAAGATCAATTTCTACTATAAGATGTTATTGTGGCTTTGGAGAAGATAAGGTGTGTGCCTATCATAAGACTCCTGGCCATGATATTGAAAATTGTAATGCATTTAAAGACTTAGTTTAGGATATTTTTAAATATGATGACCTTTTAAATGATGAATTTTACCTTGATCCCATATTTGAGTAGGAAATGTAGCTCACTCCCTCTAGCTTTTCACAAGAGTTATCAAAGTAGACCTAAAATTTCTCACCAACCTCGATAGGAAATCCATTCCTATAGATAAACACCATTAATGTAGCTACACTATCACCTAAACAAGCTCTTAAAGATTAAAATACAACCAAGGATAATTCATCCATATTGAGGGCTCCTACCTCTACATTACACTGATGCCTTAAATACACATGTGAAGGCCACACCCACACTATCCAAATAAAACTAGATCATTTTAAGTAATTCCCACTAGGGAAGTTTTACTTATTAACACTTGATACCCATCCAACTCCTTAACTGTATGTTTATCCTACTCGATAGTATGCTTATCTCACTATCCTCAGAGAGGCTACCTGTATGGGGGATAGATCAATCCTCATAAATTAGCATGTCATAAGTATGAGAAAAGAGTAATCAAGGAAAATTTGATCCTAATTGACTTGGATTGTATGGATTTGGGGCATACCATTTGGAATCCCTTGATGGCAAATTGAAATGAGTCTCTCAGTGCTTTTCATCTTCACTATATTTATCGTTAATAGTTTTGGTTATCCACAAATCAATTCAAGCTTCTTATTTCTTATATCCATAAAGCCCCACCCATATAACCTGTAATGATATATAATTATGTTGCCATTTGATATCACTTTATTCATGACCTTAAGTGTGGAAACCATAACTCTACTCATAGCATTTTTTCTACTAGATACACTCTACCTATATATAGGATGGAGCTCCACATCATTATTTCCCATAATAAGTATCACACTATCACCTTTGTCACAACCTTATATTTGAGAATGTGACCTAGGCCAACTCAAAGTCAATCCATGTTTACCTTAATTCAAAAATAAAAAAAATTGGGATTAAAAACAAGAAATGGGCAAAATCATAGACTATTCCTTTGAAGGATAGCTATTCATAAAAACATAAAAGCATAGACTACTCCCTTGAAGGACAACTTTTCATAAAATGTATATAGACCACTCCCTTAAAGGATGGCTATCAAAAATTAGATTAAAGAAAGCTTCTCACATTGATCAAATTTCCTATCTTATCAAAAACTTATCAATCATGCCCATCAAAATATAAAATCAAAAGCCAAATAATATCCCAAGATAGCTTCCCACATTGATCAACTTTCCAAAATTTAGCAACTTCCCACATTGATCATTCTGCGTAAAAGGTAAACATGGGTTGGCCCTAATTTATCCTATTTTCATTAGTACACCAAGACTTAACCTTCAACCTAAGGAGATAACACAATCCTAAATCTATATCTGCCCATCTTCATATCATTTTCCATTTTCAGGAATCCTAGGCTTGGTTGATTGACAACCACAAAATAATTTATTAACAGTAGACAAGGCTTATAGAGTGCATAAATCATAAATAAAATTATGCCTCACCATAATCCCAATAAACTAAGGAGTTGAAGTCCACCTTGGTTACTCTTTTTCTCATATATCGTAT
This sequence comes from Torreya grandis, assembly GCA_037957365.1. Classification (NCBI taxonomy): domain Eukaryota; kingdom Viridiplantae; phylum Streptophyta; class Pinopsida; order Cupressales; family Taxaceae; genus Torreya; species Torreya grandis. The sequence goes on along the minus strand of JARHVA010001022.1, from coordinate 1,771,669 downwards.
CACAAATCTATAAGCACCATCCATCCATCTAATGAAAACCATCCAAATTCATTAGATCTGATTGATATTTAGCTAATAAGTAAATGATGTTTGGACCATACTAATTATGTCCATATAAATGATTAATGTCAATCCATGTGATCGAAATTAATCCCTTGTTTTGTATTTACTTACATACCTCATAATAGATAGTCTTATATCCCAAACCAAGCAGATTACAACCATTACAATTACAAAATTTTACACATAGTACCTTAGGTTAGTGGAAGATGACCCCTGATAGTCCCACAAACTATCTTGGCTCACCCTCTATTAGGTGAAAATCCTTGATGTATCCTTAAAGAGCATGTTTTACCTTACAACAATATGTTTATAGGTGGTTCTTTGACTCTTAGCACAATGGATGCTTTGGTTAGACCTCCCTATCATTTATTTATTGGTAGCCTTTTATTTAAACCCACTTTTTCATAATGGTCGTAATCTATTTTAGCCTTGGGGAATTTCTATCTATAATATCCCTATCTTTGTATGTGCAAACCAGTTGCTCATTCAAAAATCCATGTCATTTACGTTCACTTTTATCCCTTAGATCCTCATCCTATCCTACCATTTACTTCATTTCAAACCCATCACCATCTTGTTATCCTATGATAGCTCATGGTTTGAGGGGGAATACCTCATCACATGCTTGGGGCATCAAAAAACTACTTGGTTTTATCTCATGTCTAGTTGCTACACACTGCTCAACAAAAAGGGGTAAATGTAAACACTAGAATTATGCATTATGGTTGAGTCTAGCATTATGTAATCTTGAAATAGGCTAAGTTTGGCATCCTAAAAAACTAAAAAAGGTTAAGTCTCAAATATGGTAGAACCCTCCAAAATCAATAATTTGCATCGTATCTCCTAGAGGTCCGAAACCCCTCTCAAACATCTTGAAAGTATATACATAAAATATTGCTTAAAGTATAAGAAAGTAAATGTCCATATATAAATGTAAACTTAATTATTTATTTTATGTATATATTACCTATTTCACCTATGGTAATTACTAATTACATTTATATTTATTTTAAAAAGCAAAATCCATTACAACCAAGTAAATAACATCCTTAATAAATTTATTCCCATTCAAAATCTATATAAACAATTTAATTCAATATTTAGCTAGTTTGTTTCATGGTTGCAAACAATCAAATCTCATCTAAGCCTAAAAAATGTGAATCGATAATGATTCTCCCTGATCAACACTATTTCTCCCATGATCAACACCTATTCTCCTAGATCAGTGTCGATTATATAAACTTGTTCATTGCTCTTTGTAAAGGATGCAATTTTGACTAGAGAAATGCTAATGAAATTACCATTGCATGTGTTATTGATGTTGTGTGGAAGTTATATTGCAAGCAAAGATCTTGTTATCCTTCAAAAAGTTTAGAATTTAAAATATCCATCCCAACCCCATTGAAGGATGGTAGTGTAATATAAATAAGTTTATTTGGTTTTCTTCATAATTTGCTCTTTTTATTCTATCATTTATTCTTGTTCAATTCTGTCTAAATTCCTAGAACATCCTTAGCCATCTAAAACCATCTTATATCCTTTAAAATCTATCTTTAATCCCTTTCACTTAGACTTATATCCATTCCATTTAGAATCATCACCGATTCATCTGAATTGGCATCAATTCTTTAAGAATCATCACCGATTCATCTCTATGTTTTTATTATTCCATTTTAGAACTTGAGCTTGTTTTAACAACTAGAATTAATCTTAATCAAAATATCTATATATTTTATATTGATTATCTTCATCCATTTATCTCATTTATCTTATCAAGCTATCCTTCATATGAGCTACATCTTTTAAATAACATTTTGTAATCTCTTTTATCAGTCATATGTATCTTGTAATATTTATCAGTTTCATCTAATTAGTTGCATAACAAATGGACTTACATCCCTCTAAGGCAGTGTACCACTTCCTGAAACTGATCTTGTATCAGGCAGTCTACCCATCTCTACTATTAATCTATTTTTGTCAGGTGTTTACATGTGTGTAGGTTATTCTTCCCAACCAAAAAGAAGCTCTCACAGTCTTTGGATTCAAAGTGGTGTGTGCGTAAAATCTTCTAATCCATAGGTATTCACCATAAACCCTATTTTTATTTGAGTTTTTAGTAAGCAATATTTAAATTAAAAGAAAAAATATTTAAACATAACTAAATATTGCACTTACTGGATCACTATTTGACTCAATGCAACAATGGGAACATCCCCAAGGTGTGAGACCTTGGCTCCTTGGGATGAACCTCTGGAGAAGGTCAACTTCCTTATTAAACTATGTGTACTTGATACAAGATCAAATTTTAGCCCTAAAATAATACAAAAAGGGACTTATTTACATCTATAAGTATGATTTCATCATGGAAAAATGAGTACAAGTAATTGAATTTCACAAATGGTGATGAACCAAGTTTGGAGAGCTTCTTAAATTACTAAAACAACATAATAAATATTTAGAAGTGATGGGAAATCACACAATGTTTACACAATTTGTAACTTTCTCAAACTTTACATAAGTATTTTTCATGGAGGTAGGAAACTTGCACAACATACAACCTATAAAAGAGAGTGTAATGATGATTAAACAACATCAAAAGGGAAGAAAACATCCACAAGTGAAGATCAACAACTTAAAATCACACAATATCTAGGAAAATTGATAGTATGAAAGAGGAACACATCAATTCTTTATTTAATTCAATGCATAAATCTAATATTACAATCCTCAAAAGGGTAGAGTTTTACTACACCTTTCTTACCTTTGTTTAACATGAGAAACATGCATGGAAACATGATTGAAACCCTGTTTAAGGCCTATATATGCTTGAAAACCTTGTGTTTTGCCTTACAGTTCTATATACTTCTTATTTTGACACTAATCTAGCTTGGAAACTTGATGTTCTCTATATTCTCCGCTTGCAACTTTCACTTTTCCTATTTTAAGACCTTCGTTTAACCCTGTAGTTATCCTTGAGACTTGTAATTTCTTGAAAAAGATTAAAATTTTGTATATTTTGTCTTTTATCATCATAAAAACAATGTTTTTAGACCTTACTTCATGTTGCAACATTAATAAGGGTTTGAAACATGTTGAATCTTTATTGTTTGATCTTGAGGAAAATTTCTAAGAATGGTGAAAATGATGATATTCTACTTGCAAAATCATGTTAACCAATTTTAGATGGTTTAAATACCATGAATCCTAAGTTTAGTCCTTTGTTCTTTCATAAGCCCTTTTTATAACCCTGCACCCTACAAAATTGTAGACCTGTGAGTGACTAACATGAAGGTATTCTCACTCCATAACCCTAGAAACCCCGCTTTTCCTCTAACAAGGTCATGCTTGGAATCTTTACTAAGTTTTCCTACCTACAACAAGCTTTGAAAACCTTTTAGAGAAAGATAAAATTTTGAATACTCGTATACCTATAGATATTCATAAATGCTGCTTAAGACTTTATCACTCTTTGTAAGCTCTATATTGAAGTTGGTGTTGATCATTTTTGAACCTATCTTCTCACTTATAGGCCCATATATTAGGTTTTGGATCATGTATATAAATTAAATTTTCATCCTAAGTGTTCAAAATCTTGGAAATAAGCTTGAAACCTTGGGTCTTCTTTCTTAAGACTTCATTGATTCATGAGAAGGAGATTTAAGGATTATCTATAGGACTATAACTTTATAGACATACTAAAACATATCTCTAAGACCTACATACACTCTTACCGATAATTAAACTTTTAAAATAACTACAAATCTCATGCTTCCTAAATCTTGAACCAACTCACATCCTGCAACCTTTGTATTACCTTGCTTTAGTTCACTTGAAGGGGTTTGGAAACCTTGGAAACCATGTAAGTCTATAAGTTTAGAGGTTTGTTTACAGATTATTGGCATATTTTTGTCTTATCATTATATGATCATATAAAATTGTTTAAACTATGTTCTAGAGCCCATTTTTTCACTTTACAAGGTCGTGAAACCTTGAAAAAGTTAACTGCAGACATGTAGGTATCCTCCTAAGAGCTTTGATACCTTTTTGGTTAGTCATGACAACTTCTAAGAAGTTTAAATAGTTTTTTAGGTGTCTTATAATGATTGAGACTTGTATGTGAGTCTTTAACCAATAAATTCCTTGGTGTCACCATTAATATAGTCATCCAAGCCTTCTTAAAACTTTGTAGGCCTATTAGCTATGTTTTGGATCATGAATCTCTTACAATCTGCTTGCATACTTGTAGGTGGGTTTTTAGAAGATTTTAAACCTCATAGACCTACAAGTGACTTATAAAAATGTTTAAAATTATTCTAACTATAATTTTATAGGCTTGAAATATAGTCATTAACTTCAAACTATTTGTAAATTGCATAATCATAGATTTTAAGGTTTTATCACTCTTGAGCCTACTAGATTATATGATCTTAAGGACCTTTGAATCTCCATTATAGTATATATGATCTTAATGACATTTAAATAGCAATTGTTATTCTGTATGTGATTTGTAAAGGTCCTATAAGGGATCTACAATCAACATCTTTTGCATCTCAACCTTTAAAATCTATCAAATGGTAAAGTCATGGTTTAGGGTTTTAAGACTGTTTGGAGGGTCTTTGGTGAATCCATGTGATTTTTTATAGATAGATAAGTTTTTAAATAACCATGAGCTGCATGATTTTCTAAAAAGACTCCTCCATGACTTCCCCTACACCATGTGAAAGGATGAGAATGATAGGACATGACTGTTCTTACAAATAAACCCTGCCAACATGGTTTTTAGCGTTTAGTATTTGTGTTTCCTCTCTTGAAGGTATTAAAATAATCATGGATGATATTGAGAACCTTATTAACCTTTATTTCATGCTTGACATCCTCAAAAGAGCCTAAAACCTTTCATCATACTTGTAACTTCACATTATTTAACTTGTAATATGGCTTGAAAAATGTTGAAGAGGCCTTGGAAATTTTTTAATAGGTTTTGAAACTTGTTTTAATGCTCATTGGACTCCTCCCAATCCCTTTAACCTTAGTTTCCCAATGAAAATTCCATAAAACTTATTAAAATGACTTACATACATGATTACAACACTAGTTTTCTCCTTGACTCTCATGGAAGCTTATGATTTGTCTTGTAACAATCATGTAGACATGGATCTCAGACTTGAAATCATTAGAAACATGACCCTTTTGATGCAAGAAACATGCAATATCTTGAGAAACCATGGTTTAAAGAGGATTCTTCCATGTTGGGAGTAAATGAAAGTCCATAAGGAGGCAAAAGAGGGAAAAAACAAAGTCAAAGACATTGTTTGAGTAAGGAGTATGAACTTTTAAGGGTCTAATGAAAGAGTTTTAGAATTTGAGATATTTTGGAATGTTTCAACCTTCTTATGACTTGATGAATTGGTATAAGACCTTTTTAATCCAATTTTACATTAATAAAGACTTTTGAATGCCTACATCATAAAAATAGGTCTCTACTAGGGTTGATATGACTTCATGAGCTCAAATATGTCTATTAGGTCTTTTTGATTCTTATAATTATATAAAAGACCAGACTTAATCATCATGGTGACTTGAAAAGTCAACATTTTTGGCAACCTCTATGGGTTGCTTACTCACTAAACAAGGATATCATAGCTATATGCAAGTTTATTGGCCATAGGAGTCACTAAATCCTTGAAACAACTTGATTTAAAAGTGTAATCATGACTGAAACATGTTTGGGTAACCTTTAAATGAATTGAATATGCCTAAAAAACACAAACTAAGAAAGTAAATAACAACAAAACAATTGTGCAATAATACTTGGAGGAATGATAAATAACTACACTACTATGTACAAGTTTTAAAAAATGACCTCAAAAATATGGCTTGAGTTGTATCCCTAGGTCACAAGATCTAAGAGACTCATATATCCATGAAAATATTTCATCATACTCCTTAAAAAGGTTAATGAAATCTTGCTCTTTAGAATTGATATATACTTTTCCAAGCTTAAAAATATTGTCCCTTTAAATGGCCACTTGTTCATAGTTTTCCTCTTTGGTAGTCATCTTCATCTTCCCATATTGAGTTAATCATCAAAATAAGGCTACCATGTTACTTCAAGATCTTCCTATGGCTTCATGAGGTTGGGTACAACTGTATCTTCCTCATGTATGTAATAAATGCCTAACCCAGTTTATCCCATATGACCATGTGTCAAGTTCATAATGTGCCTTTGCCCAATCATCAATCAAAGTGTATAGAACTTATTTTAAGGATATAATAGCCTTATAAATAACACCATTCTCCTTTTTCTCTCCTTTTAGCTGGTATTTAGTAGCAACAACATCTTCCTTTGATTGTTGATTGATGTGGGGCTAATTTTTGGATTGAATGTCCCTTCTAATAGCTTGATTTGTAGTTGTACCTTCCTTTACAACCTATTGTGGTGTTTAGGTTTGATTAACTCCATGAAAATCATTCTCTTCTTAGTTCAATAAGATAGACTCATTTGTTACCTATTCTTAAGATTCTTCCTCTTTTATAGCTAATTCCACTTGTTCTTGAAATATGGATGCATTTTGAACCATTAGAGCTTGATTAAGAACCTAATTTGGACAAACACTTTGGTTGTGGGGCTATTTTAATGGGTAACACCATTTATAGTCTTTAACAAGGTTGTTTTTGATAGGAATAATGGCCTTATAAGTACTTTTAACAACTAGTTTTTGTGTTTTGAAGGGTTTAACATAGCCTATTTGGCCTTGTCCTTGGGCTTGCCTTGATAAGGATACCTATTGGTCTGATATAATTGATTGAAAGGTTAATAGGGTCTACTTTTTTTTAGTTTTATACCTTTTTAAAGCCACTAATTGATTTCCAAAACTCTATAGTAAGGTCTTAATTTCATGGAACTCATTGGTAGAGCTAGTAGATGGTATTGGCTAGCTAGTTACTCTAAGAAGGGGTGTCAAAGTGGTTTGATTGGTGGGTTGATTGGGTGGAAGATAAAAAAATGGAGGAATTGGTGGTTTAATAAAAATATTTCTACCTTATATTAAATAATTCTCAACTCTTATAGCCACCTTATATGCATAAGGCGAGATAGTTCCTCCAATGGACTGAATCATGACAACCACATCATTTTTCAAGGTTCTCAAATATAAAAGAATGTGGTCTTTGGAGAAGATTTTAAAAGTGGTGGAATTCTATCCCAAGTTTTTCTAAAATAAAAAATGAAGTCCACCATGATTTCATGAAGAGCTCTCCTAATAGTAGTCACCGACTCTATTAGTAACAGGTGATCACTCTTGTCCTCTAATTGATTGTAAAACTTCTCTCCTAACTCATCCCAATTGTGTATGGAGTTAGGAAAAAATATCCTATAACATTGAAGTTATTTTATTTTAAGGGAAGTAACAAATATTCTCAAAACCACATTATCTACTAAAATGTTGTAGACTAAACATATGTTGGTAATATCTTGTATATGATCTATATGAGTGTTTGCATTTTTACCAATAAAGTAAAGTATACTCTTAAGGGTGGAAACTAGGATTTCATCATGCTGGGTAAGGGAAAGAAGTTTCTTCCATTGAAGGTAAAAAATAACTAATTTCTTGGTTGAGCCATGAATGGTATAGGAACCAACCTCTCTTTTGGCTCAGGAAACCTACTAAAAGGAGGTGTGGATTGGGACCTTGGGAAAAGTGAGGATTATGATATTGAGGGAGGTGACCTAGATATTTGATCTAAAACTCAAAAGTTATATTTTATAAATATATCAATATCATAGAAATAACACATAATAATGAATTCTCTGAGAAGAGATGTAGTGTTACTCAAGATTACAATACAAATATATGCTTATCTCTAGGAAGAGATGTCTGTCTTCACATTTTGGGTTACCTCTTCATTTATAAACATTTTAAAAGCATGGGGAGGATGTGGAAGGTCACCAATATTGAGGGAGATCAGGTGGTTTGACTTCTAAGATTTAAAACAATACAAAATTTGAGGAATTACTATTTTTAGAAACTTACTATTTTTAGACTGCACTACTAAAATTGAAATTTGAGGCATTTATATTGGGTTTTTGGGGGTCAAAATTCATCTATAAAATCTATATTTCATTTCAAGACGTTCTCCTCATTCTTATCTTTCCAATGGTTCAAACAATGACTTAATTGGAGCTACGGTGCAAAAGTTATGGCTCTCAAAAGTTCTGTCATCAATTGGGGTGGAACTGTCGCCTGAACTGTCGCCTAAATTGGTACCCGGATCAATCTTATAGCTATCCTTCTTGATGAAAATGAATTTAATTTATAAAAACAAAAAATATTACCTCTTGAAGAAGCCCTTGTTTGCACTCTTGGCATAAAATCACAGGTCTGATTACAAACCAATAACCTATGAAGTCCCTAGGTGCATGAGAAATGCCTTCAAATATATAACTTTCCAAGAATAACACTAAATTCTTAGCTAAAAATCTTCACTCAATGGAGTTGAGTGTTCCATTGAGCATGCAAAAAACTATTTTTAGCTAAATATTGCACCCCCTTGATCACTGTTTGATTTAGTGCAACAATGGGAACATCCCCAAGGTGTGGGACCTTGGCTCCTTGGGATGAACTTCTAGATAATGTCAAATTCCTTCATAAACTATGTGCACCTGATATAATATCACCTTACATCCCTATAAATTTTTTAAAATGGATTTATTTACAACTATAACTATGATTTAATCATGGAAAAGGAAGTAGAATTACTTAAAATTCACAAAATGGTGATGCACCAAGTTTACATAGCTCCTCAACTTGTAAAATAACAAAAGAAATCTTTATAAGTGATGGGAAATCACATAAATTTCACATAATTTACAAATTTCTCAAACTTTACATAAGTGTTTTTCATGGAGGTAGGATACCTACACAACATACAACCTATAAAAGATAGTGTAAGGATGATTGGACATCATCAAAAGGGAATAAAACATCCATAAGTGAAGATAAATAACTCAAAATCACATAATATCTAGGAAAACTGATAGTATGAAAGAGGAACACATTAATTCTTTATTGAATTCAAGGCATAAATCCAATATTAAAATCCTCAAAAGGGTATATTTTTGCTACACCAAAGAGAGGGCTTCTTAAATCAACTCATAAATAGTCATATATAGAAGAATACAAGTAGTGAGAGAAGAAAGGACATTTACTTCCTTCAACTATCTTCATTAAGTCCTACATGTGTGGGAGAAAAGAAACCAATTTCAAGCCTAGGAGGGGAAAAACATCCTATCTTAATTCTACTTAGCTCCCTGATAAGATTATCCATGATGGATTTGATCAATGGCCTTCCCATGATGCTATATCCCTAGAGTAACTTGGTCTTCCTACCATAATGTGCCTTAAACTCACCACTTTCCTCCTAGGAAAGCATGTTGGAGAGAATATATTTAATCTTGACTTGTTCTTAATGTGTAAATCCATTACTATGTCTTCTACATGAAAATAGGTCTTCATTATGACCAAAACAAGCTTAATTCACTCATATAGAGCCCTTACACTTGTTTGCAATGCTAACCACTTAAAAGAGGTTGCAATTCATAAGGGACATGTTTCCAATAATTTCCATATTTTGTTCATGCTCTTAAACAAGTTAAACCATTCATTAGCCTAAAAATGTCATGTTTTAGTCCTTTGAGACCTCCTACAGACCATGCAGACGTCTTGAGATCATAAAAATCTTGGAAACACTATTTGTAGATAGGTAAGTAAGCTTTATGACCTCAAAAATTTTATTTTAGCACTATACTATTATGAATACTTGTTATATCCTACTGTACAAACTTGTAGTCTCATACTTCTTGTTTTTTGGTCCCTATCTTAGCATTACTTCATCAAAAATCTTATTAGAACTTAGTAATTTAGACCTTAGTAAGCCTGCAAACTTGTTTGCTAGATCTTAGGAGGATGAAAACCCTTGATTTGACCTCCCAGTCATGGAAACCTTTATTATCTTTGTATAACATTAGAAACATGCTTGAAACCTTGTTTAAGCCCTATATATGCTTGAAAGGAGCTTGGAAACCTTGTGTTCTACCTTGTAGTCCTATATACTTCTTATTTTAACTCTAATCTTGATTGGAATTTTGATGTTCTCTATATTCTAGGCTTAAAACTTTCACATTTCCTACTTTAAGACATTTTTTCAACCCTATAGTCCTCTATGAGACCTGTAACTTCTTGAAAAAGCTTAAAATTTTGTATATTCTATATTATATCATCATATGAACAATGTTTCTAGACCTTGCTTCATGTTGCAAAATTAATAAGACTTGAAACATGTTGAATCTTTGTTGCTTGATCTTAAGGAAACTTTCTATGAATGGTGAAAACTATGATATTCTACTTGAAAAATCATGTTAACCAGTTTCAGATGGTCTAGAGACATGAAACCTTGGTCTAGTCCTTTGTTCTTTCATACGCCCTTGCTAAAATCCTACACCCTGTAGACCTATAAGTGACTAGCGTGAAGGTCTTCTCACTCCATATCCCTTAAAACCTAATTTTCCTCTAATAAGATCATGCTTGGAATCCTTACTAACTTTTCCTTCTTGCAACAAGCTTTGAAAAGGTCTTTTAGAGTAAGATAACTTCTTGAATACCCGTAGACATGTAGATATTCATAAATGATGCTTAATACTTTATCAGTATTTGAAATATCTATGTGGAAGTTGGTCTTAATAAATTTTGAACCTATCTTCTGACTTGTGGGCTTGTATATTAGGTTTTGGATCGTGTCTATAATTGAAACTTTCATCTTAAGAGTTCAAAACCTTGGGTATTCTTTCTTAAGACTTCATTGATTCATGAGAAGGAACTTTGAGGACTGTCTACATGCCCATAACTTCATATACATACAAAAATATTTCTCTAAGATCTACTTATAGTCTTACTAATAATGAAACCCTTAAAATAGTTACAAGCCTTATGTTTCCTAAATCTTGAACTAGCCCACATCCTGCAACCTTTGTATTCCCTTGCTTTAGTTCTCTTGAAGGTAGTTTAGAAACCTTAGAAACCATGTAACTCTATAAGTTTAGAGAATTATTTGAAGATCATATGCATATTTTATTGTCTTGTCATTATATGATCATATAAACTTGTTTAAACTATGTTCTAGAGCCTGTGTTTTCACTTTACAAGGTTGTGAAACCTTAAGAAAGCTAACTGTAGACATGTAGGTGTCCTCTTGAGAGTTTTGAAACCTTCTTGGTTAGTCATGGAACCTTCTAAGAAATTTTCAAGACTTTTTTGTGTCTTATAATTCTTGAGACTTGTATGGGAGTCTTAAACCACTAAAATCCCTGGTGTTACCATTAATACAATCATCCAAGCCTTCTTATAAGTCTACATGCCTATTAGCTATGTTTTGGATCATGAATATATTGTAATATGCCTATAGAATTGTAGGTGGGTCTTTATAAGCTTTGAAACCTCTCATGAAAGTGACTTGGGAACATGTTTAGAATCCTTCTAACTATTATTCCACATGCCTGTAATATAGTCAATACCTTCAAACTATTTAAAAACTACATCATCATGAGTTAGGTTTTAACAATCTTGAACCTGCTAGATTATATGATCTTAAGGACCTTTTAATCTCCATTACAATCTTGTAGGTTCTCTTGAAAGATCCTAGAAGGAATCTACAAGTAATATATTCTAACTCTCAAGCCTTAAAATCTATCAAATGATAAAGTCATGGTTTAGAGTTTTAAGACTATTTGGAGGGTCTTTCGTGAATCCACATGATCTTATCTAGATCAGGAATTTTTGAAATCTCCATGAGGTGAAGGAAGGTCTATAAATATACCTCTATGGCTTCCCCCACACCATGACAAATGATGAGAATGACAAGATGTGACTGTTCTTGTAAACAAACCTTGTAAACACAACTTTTAGCTTGTTGTCTTCATGTTTCCTATCTTTAAGGTATTTAACTAATCATTGATGATCCTAAGAACCTTATTAAACTTCATTTAATGCTTGAGATCCTCACATGAGCCTAAAACCTTTCCTCATACTTGCAACTTCTCATTATTTAGCTTGTAATATGGCCTGCAAACTACTTAAAAGGCCTTAAAAAAACTTATAGGTTTTGAAGCTTGTTTTGATGCTAATTAGACTCCTCCAAACCCATTAAACTTTTGTTTCTCCATGGAAAGGCCTTGAAACTTCTTGAAATGACTTGGAGACATGATTAAAACACTATTTTTCTCCTTGACTCTCATGGACACCTATGATTTATCTTACATCAATCACCAAGCCTTCTTATAAGTCTACATGCCTATTAGCTATGTTTTGGATCATGAATCTATTGTAATATGCCTATACACTTGTAGGTGGGTCTTTATAAGATTTGAAACCTCTCATTAAAGTGACTTGGAAACATGTTTAGAATCCTTCTAACTATTATTCCACATGCCTGTAATATAGTCAATACCTTCAAACTATTTAAAAACTACATCATCATGAGTTAGGTTTTAGCAATCTTGAACCTGCTAGATTATATGATCTCAAGGACCTTTTAATCTCCATTAAAATCTTGTAGGTGCTCTTGAAAGATCCTAGAAGGAATCTACAAGTAAGATATTCTAACTCTCAAGCCTTAAAATCTATCAAATGATAAAGTCATGGTTTAGAGTTTTAAGACTATTTAGAGGGTCTTTGGTGAATCCACATGATCTTATCTAGATCAGGAATTTTTGAAATTGCCATGAGGTGAAGGAAGGTCTATAAAGATACCTATATGGCTTCCCCCACACCATGACAAATGATGAGAATGACAAGATGTGACTGTTCTTGTAAATAAACCTTGTAAACACAACTTTTAGCTTGTTGTCTTCATGTTTCCTATCTTTAAGGTATTTAACTAATCATTGATGATCCTAAGAACCTTATTAAACTTTATTTAATGCTTGAGATCCTCACATGAGCCTGAAACCTTTCCTCATACTTGCAACTTCTCATTATTTAGCTTGTAATATGGCCTGCAAACTACTTAAAAGGCCTTAAAAAAAACTTAAAGGTTTTGAAGCTTGTTTTGATGCTAATTAGACTCCTCCCAACCCATTAAACTTTTGTTTCTCCATGGAAAGGCCTTGAAAATTCTTGAAATGGCTTGGAGAGATGATTAAAACACTATTTTTCTCCTTGACTCTCATGGACATCTATGATTTATCTTACATCAATCATGTAAACACGCATCTTAGACCTACAATCATTAGAAACATGACCCTTTTGATGAAAGAAACATGCAATATCCTTGGAAACCATGGTTTAAAGAGGATTATTCCATGTTAGGAGCCAAAATGTGCACAATATGGCAAGAGAGGGGAAAAACAAAGTTGAAGACATTCTTTTAGCAAGGAGTAATGGAGTTTTAAAATTTTAAATGATTTTCATGAAACCTTTTGGAATGTTTCAACCTTATCATGAATTGGTATAAGACATTTTTAATCTAGTTTTTCATTAAGAAAGACTTTTTAATGCCTAATTAATCAAAATAGGTCTCTAGTAGGGTTGATAGGACTTCATGACCTTAAATATGTCTATTAGGCCTTATTGAATCCTACAATTATATAAAAGACCAGACTAACTCATCAATGTGACTTGAAAAGTCAACATTTTTGGTGACCTCTATGGGATGCTTGGTTACTAAGTAAGGATCTAGTAGCCTTATGCAAGTCCATTAGGTATAGGAGTCACTAAAGCCTTGAAATAACTTGATCTAAAAGTGCAATAATAATTGAAACAGTTTGACTAACCTATAATGAACTGAAAATGCCTAAAAAACATAAAAAAAAATTAAAGAACAGTAAAACAATTATGGAACAACACTTTTTTTAAGGATATAGTATCCTTACAAATAACACCATCCTCCTTTGTCTCTCTTTTTAGCTAGTATTTGGTAGCAACAACATCTTCCTTTGATTATTGACTAATTTGGGGTTGATTTTTGGACTAAATATCTCTTTTAACATCTTAATTTACAACTATACCTTCCTTTACAACCTCTTGTAGTGTTTATGTCTGATTCACTCCACAAAAATCACTCTCTTCCCAATTCAATAAGATATACTTATTTGTTTCCTATTCTTGAGATTCTTCTCTTTTCAAGCTGATTCCACTTGTTACTATTAAAATATAGATGCATTTTGAACCATTAGAGCTTGATTAAGAACCCCATTGGACAAGGACTTTGGTTTTGGGGTTCATTTCATAGGCAACACCATTTATAGCCTTGAATAAGGTTATTTTGGATAGTAACAATGGCCTTATAAGTACTTAAATTAGTTATTTTTTGTGCATTGAAGGGTCTAACATAACATATTTTCTCTTGTCCTTGGGCATTTCCTTGATAAGGCTACCTATTGGGTCGATAGACTTGATTAAAAAGATGATAGGGTCTACTTTGTTGAGTTTACTACATTTTCAAATCCACTAAATCATTTATAAAACTCTATAGTAAGGTATTATAATGCTTGAGACTTATATGGGAGTCTTGAGCCACTAAAATCCTTGGTGTTCCCATTGATATAGTCATCCAAGCCTTATTAAAAGTTTTTAGGCCTATTAGCTATGTTTTGGATCATGAATCTCTTAAAATCTACCTACAAACTTGTATGTGTGTCTTTGGAAGCTTTGAAACCTTTCATAGACTTACAATTTACTTGGAAACATGTTTAGAATCCTTCTAACTGTCATTCTACAGGCTACAGTATAGTCATTACCATCAAACTGTTTACAAACTACATCATCATGGGATTTAATGTTTTAGTAGTCTTGAGCATGCTATATTTATAGGATCTTAAGGATATTTTAATATCCATTATATTCATGTAGGTGCTCTTGAAATAACATATAAGGGATCTAAAATAAATATCTTTTGCCTCTTAAGCTTTAAAAATTATCAAAAGGTAAAGTCACAATTTATGTCTTGAAGATAGTTTGAAGGGTATTTGGTGAATCCATTTGATATTATCTAGATTAAGAAGTTTATAAATCACCATGAGGTGCATGAGGGTCTATAAACACTCCTCCATGACTTCCCCTACAACATGCAAAAGGAGGAGAATGATAGGACATGACTATTCTTGCAAATAAACCCTATAATCATGATTTTTAGCATGCAGTCTTCATGTTTCCTCTCTTGAATGTATTCAACTAATCATGGATGATCCTGAGAACCTTATTAACATTTATTTCATGTTTGACATCCTCACAAGAGGTTTGTAATATGGATTACAAATTTATTAAGAGGCATTAGAAATTTTTTTGCATGTTTTGAAGCTTGTTTTGATGTTCATTGGACTCCTCCCAACCCCTTCAACCTTAGTTTCTCCATGAAAATGCCCTACAACTTCTTGAGATGACTTGAAAACATGCTTAAACACGTTTTTTTAATCCTTGACTCTCATGGAAACCTGTGATTTATCTTACAATAATCATGTAGACATAGATCTCAAACTTGCAATCATTAGAAACATGACCATTTTAATGCAAGAAACATGCAATAGCCTAAGAAACCATGGTTTAAAGAGGATTATTCCATGTTGGGAGAAAATAAAAATCCACAAAGAGGAAAGAGATGGGACAAACAAATTCAAAAACATTATTTGAGCAATAAGTATGAACTTCAAGGGTCCAATGAAGAAATTTTAAGATTTTAAATGACTTTAAAGAAACCTTTTGGAATGTTTCAACCTTCTTATGACTTGATGGATTGATATATGACCTTTTTAATATAGTTTTGCATTGATAAAAGATTTTAATGCCTAAGTCATCAAAATAGTTCTCTACCAGGGATGATATGACTTCATGACCTCAAATATGCCTATTAGGCCTTATTAAATCCTGTAATTATATGAAAGACCAAACTAACTCATTAAGGTGACTTGAAAATTCAATAGTTCTTAAATATTTATTAGAACTAAATTGTGCTTTGATAATATTGTCTGTATTATAGTAGATGGAGGTATGAGTGTTATTGGTCTTGATTAATTACTTGATTTATCTTGTTTTAGTCGGTCACATTATGACTTTTGTGACATAACATAGGATACAAAATAGGAAAAAACACCCCAAATCAAATTGATTTAAATAAAATTCAAAACTTTAGATGTTATTTTGTTGTTTATATCCATTAGCTTATATTACAAAGTTGAAAGGCAATGAAATTAAGTTTTGTTTTGTGAATTTTGAGACTTTAATATTATGATGTTATCATGGGCAAATGCCATGAAGTAAAAAGGTAAATAAATTAAGGTTGTTTGTTATTTTACCATGATAATGGGAGTTGACATTGCCATTTTGGAATGATGAGGGTTTCATGTGGCTGCCATGACAAATACAAGGCTTATTGACTATAAGTTTAATGACAAAAGAATGTAATGAAAATTTAGGATTTGGAGTTGCATGATGGCAAACTTGCAGGATAATAAGAGAGTTAGTTGGTCATGAAAAAACATGCAAAGATTTTGGAAAAATAATAAGAAGAGAAAATGGGGAGTAGAATGGGAGAGACGATAGAAGGGAGATTTGAGCTTGGTAGGAAGAAAATACAATCTTACATTTTGCACATTTAGATGAAACCCATTAAGAATCAGGTTGAATGAACTTAAGTTTATCATTTTGGTCATTGTTGTAGACTTTGTTCTACAAAAGAAAAATGATTTTTTAAAAATGGGTTTAGTATATTCCGCATAAATGGGTGAAATGGTAGAATGTTATTGTTGTCAAAGTTTTTACTTTCAACCCTAGATTTTTAGGTATATAATCTTGGGGATGGAACTTGGTTCCATCCTCAAGACTATAAAGCTGGGGCCAAGCCATCATTAGGAAAAACTAGAAAAAATAAGTGAGTTTAAACCTTATCAATAATGACTATGTTATTTTTGTTGACAATGGACCTTTTAAAATAAGAAAATATTATGTGTTTTATGCCACACTTATATACTAGTAATAATGGATGAGTCTTATAGATATTTATATCCTTTGAAACATGAGCATACATGTGTTTCACCATAGATTATTAAATCACTTGCATTTGGGTGAAACGATACATAAGCTAGTTATAATGGATGCAAGTTACAATAACTAGTCAAGCTCACTATATTAGTAATTATGCTAGTCTTTGTTAAGGACTGCCTTGAGATCCTGGAGGAATTATAACACTAGTTTGTTTGCATTATACCAAATACAAATATGGTTTGGTAGACTTGATTTTTTCTATATGTATCTATAATTGGATATAGAGACCTATAATTGGAATTTGTGGATATTAAAATCTATGCATATATAACCATGTTTATAATCACTTGGCTAAAACATACCTTGAGTCATTAACAAATTAATAATATATTTGTGGACCTAGCTGTGGGTCATATTGGGAATAGTGATTTGAAATACAAATTACAAAATGGGTAACTATTTTTACAAATATATGTATAGATATTTTTAAATAAAATTAAGTAAACTTTCATGTGTATGTATATAAATGCATTCAATGATTTTACAAACCTATATAATATCAAATATCATGATGAAATATGGGTGTGCAGAATTGGTAATTTAGACCTTTAAGAACTTAACTTATTATTATGTTTAAATGAATGAATATACAAATACATACTTATAAAGAGAACTACTTATGAAAATATGTAGTCAAACGAGCACAAAAATATCGATATGAACTTATATTGTTGTTTCAAAATGACTAGTATAATTGTAAGTGATTATGGGAAATTTTGAGTTATATATATATATATATATATATATATATAAATGAATGTTTTCCAAGACAAATTATCCATTGATGGTGTGTTAAGATAAATGTATTTAAATAAATTATGATTGTGATGGGATTATATGTATATAGTATATATATGTTCTTAGATATTTATTGTTTGAAATGATTCATTGACAAACATAGTTTATTTAGGAGATCATGAAATTTATATAGGCTATACGTAAATGCAATAAATATGATATAGGATACCCTCATATAATAGGAAATGAGGGAAAACATTAGAATAATTATAATGAAGTATATAATAAACTTGAAATACATCATTATGTTCTATCGAACTATTTTGAGACTCATGTGGTATATAATGTTAGTAGAGTTTGATATTTTTAGAAGTTATATGAATTTTATTGAAAGGATATGTTGAGAAGGGACTTAGTATAATTTATTCTTGCACTAGTCTCTTATATATATCTAGTTTTGAATATAATTCATGTTAATAAACCTATGTATATAACTTTTGTGGTTAAGTGAATGGAAATAATGAGATTCTTGATTTATGTTTACTTGTATTTCATATTACTGTCTGGGCTAGGAGTGTGATGCAATATGTATTTATTCTATTTGAATCTATATGTGAAAAAATTTTAGACTTATTTCTTGGATAGTAGGTGATAGATATATGAAGGTGCTGATATGCAACTCATATACCTATCCCCTGATATCATCTAATAGTTATGATTAAGTAGCAAAGAGTTTAATGTGAGTGGAAATTGACTCAAACCCTTATATCTAATTTCTATAATGAAAACTTTGGCCAAATTAATGTTATAAGCTGAGACATTGTCATTTATATGGTACTTTATAGTTTACATGTGTATGATAATGTTATAGTAGATAGATGATTGGATTCCATGGTCTATGTGACTGTTGCATGGATTTAAGTAGTTTTTCATTTTTCATTTTTCTTTAAATTAAATATTAATTACTAAAAACTCAAATGAAAATAAGGTTTATGGTGAATACATGTGGATTAGAAGATGTTGCACACCACATTGAATGTAGCGACTAAGAGATCTTCCTTTTGGCTGGGAAGAATAACCTACACACATGTAAACACTTGATAAAAATAGATTAATAGATAATTGGGTGAGCTACCTGATCAGAAACCAATCTCGAGAAGTTTAGAGCTTCCTCAAATGGATTTCAGCTCACTTGTTTACACAATCAAGTGGATAAACAACATATGAAATTACAATGGATAAAATATATGATAAAAATTATAATTATGATTCAATCCATGTTAAACTATCAATATAAGCATAATATTGGTCCCAGTAAGCCATAGTGAAGTCTATATCATCCTGTATGACAATTAGTTGGTCTTAAATGGCTTTGAGAGAGGGAGAAAAAATAATAGCACAAAGAGCTAGCTTGAAATCTATGTCACTCTGTTCAACAAACAAGGGTTCACTAGTATAAAAAGAGAAATATATGATTTTAAAAACTACTAAAAATTGCATATAAATAACCAAACAAGATCACATGACCATTAATAGTTTATTGCCAATCATTTACAACATGACCAAATTGATGAGTAAACCATTTTTAGTCATTTATTGGTTGTTTTGATTGATCAATTTGGTAGTATATTTAGTCATTGATTACTCTAATCTGGTCACTTAGTTAGTCATTTCTATTCACTGATATATTTTATCATTAATTTAGTCCTTGATTGTTGTTAATTAGTCAATAATTTAGTCATTTTTATTCACTTATTTCTATCCATTGGTAGTTTATTTAGTTATTAATTTTAATCATCATTTTGATCAATTTGGTAGTATATTTAGTCATTTTTATTCATGCTAATTTCATTCACCATCATTGTACTATACTCCTTATCACATTTGTTCTAAGTATTTTTACTTGAAGAAAATTAATATCACATGAGTTGACAACCTCAATCCTTTAAGGCACATTCTCACATAGTAAATCCTAACAAGCTCTTTCACATGTGCAATCATTAATCATCTTGCATTTTACTAAATATTGGGTGTGGTATTCAAAAGCTTCTAGATTTTTGGATTCAATTATCCTTGGTGGTGGTAATTCACTTTGGTCTAGGTCCCTTTTCAGCCGTGCAATAATTCAATGAAGCTTTAATAGTCATGGGAAGAGAAAGAGTTATAACTAAGCCGTTATTGTGTGATGAAACTAAAGCAGATGCTATGCTTTGGAGTATATGTTATGAATGTGGATTTTTTCATTTTCTTGAATGTCTAAATGGATATGATGAGAATATCTCCATTCAGTTTACTTTGAGCTAGAAAGGTGACCATAAAATTCAGGTTAGAGGTATAGAGTTTTTTGTTAGTGAGGAGTTGATTGCTAAGGCCATGGGTTTATGCTGTGAGGGTAGAAGATTGAAAAGACATGCCAAAGTTCAAGACCTAGAAGGGTTGACAAAATTCTTCATTGAATGAGAAGCATTGGTGAAGTTGTAGGGAGGCTTTGATAGAGAGAGCTTGTTTAACCCTTGGGATAAGGTATGCTTCACCATCATGAAATATTTTACCCTTGAAGGTCATTTTAAGTGATTTTATCATTACCATTTTGCTCTTTTGAATCACTTTCATCACAAGATATTAGTTAGCTTCCCCTTCTTCTTCCTATCATCCTTGGAGACATCTGTTAAGTTTATTAAAAATTCCTTAAAAAAAAGCCTAGCTGCCTCTACCATTCCACTCCACCAAGGTCTTATGTTTAGGATTTATCACTTTCACCTTATGTTGTGTCCTTTTAAGCCTTAACAGTGTAGGTGTTATATATTTCCCATGATAGCAACCCTGATGATCACATTCCCTTGAGTGTTAGATTTGGTTTCATAGGTCCCCATGTTTCCCTAACCTTTTCTAAGAACCTTGTTCCCCCATCTTCAAACCTATCCCCTAAGTTTGAAAGATTTTACCCTCTTAGGCTAGGCTCTGGTTGTCCCTCCCTGATAGCTGTGACTTCTAGATCCCATGACACTTCTGACTCTCTAGCTGTTGAAGGGTTATGGGAGCTAAAAAATAACCCTTCTTTTTTTGGCAATAAAAAAAGGAAATTGATTGTTCAGATCAATTTTGGGAAGATTAATAAGGGAAAAAGTAAGAACAAGAAAGTGGTGGGGGTGGAGCCTTAGAATTTGGCCAGTGATAAAGAGCACCTGGAGGCCCAAGTGCAAGGTGAGGAGGCTTTGGAGGAAGGGTCTAGTTTTAAATTTGAGAGCTATACAAAAATAAAATTGATGAATATCAAGAGATCCAACAGACTAAAAGGGAAAAAATTTTGTTGTTAAAGACTGGGGATGATCCCTCTACCTTAGATTAGGGGGAAGAAGTAGGTAAATTAAAAGATAAACCCAATCTTGATCAATAATTAGAGGAGGGAACTAGTTATTTTGAGGAGCTGAATGACTCCACTTATGATTCTAACAAGGAGGATTTCATGGATACCAGTGAAGAGGAGAGCCAAATTGAAAGGGAGTTGAATGAAGTGAAGAAGGGTTTGCACTCCCTTCAAAATAAAATGAAGGTGTTAACCACTATTTGCTTGAAAGTTATCCACCATGTAGCTTCTTCCATGATGATTCTGCAAGACCTCCTAGAAGAAGATATATATATATATATATATATATATATATATATATATATATATATATATATATATATATATATATATATATATAGAAGGAAAAATTTCTAGCATGGAGGACCTTATCAAGTTCGTCAAAGAATATTAGAAAGATTTGATAAAAACTAGTGGTTTTTTAATGGTTAATCCCTAGTCTGTTTGTTGTTTCCTATTTTGCTTTTGTCAGTCCACTATTTTTTGGTTGTTAGTGGCCTTTGGCCTATTTTGTTGCCCCTTGGGATTTTTTTACTTGGGCTATGTACCCTCTATGTAATTGTAAATTCTCACTTATTAAAAGAAGAATTTATAAAACCTTTAATATGTATTACAAATGCTGATTATAGACACCCATTACACTATTTTACTTATTACATTCTACAGTTGGGGGTATCTTTTCAGCTTCCATTGGACACATAAGTAGTAGTAGTATAAATATTTTAAATATATCTATCTAAAAAATGTGGAGAGATGTAAAAATTTAGGCTCCTATTTTAGATTTGTCTCATACCATATTGATTAAGACTCCATTAACTTCTTCATTAATTTATAGCTGATAAGAGTATGAAAAAATTTAAGTCATAATATTAAGTAAAAGAAAGGCAATTCCAATTAGGCTACAGATTGCTTAAGTCACCTACAATTAAGTAATAAGAGTACCTTAATATAAGGCACAAGAAAAGTATCTCCAATTACATTGGAAACTAATTATGCCACCTCCAATTACAACACTAATAATAGTCCTAGATTCATGTGGCCATGAGACTTTTAAATGGCCCATTCTATATGACAGTGATCCTTAATTTTATTCATAGACCACATAAAATGCATAAATATTATTTTACTCAATATAATGTAGAGCATGACTATGATGAATCCATGAATATTTCTCATGAATCAACATTTATAGCATTAGGGAATATAGCTTACTCTAATTTAAAACTTAGGATGAATTAATAAATGTTTTGGTTTTAGATACAGGTGCCATGAAACATATGACATAATGATGAGACTTCAAAACATATGACATAAAACATAGAAAAACATAATCAATCATTCATTTTCACATAATGAAATAGCTATTAAGAAGGAAAAATATTGAAACTTTACTGATAAAAGGTGTTCTTACATTAGATACAAGATAGAAATATGTGTCTTTGCTTTGGAAAATGTGTTAATACAAAGTGTGTTTCTTAGTGCTGTGACTAAGAAAACTAAGTTACAATGCTTTTTTTTGCTTATACAACTCCAAAATAGACAAAAAACACCAAGAATAGACCTGAACATGGACTCATTCAAACTATTGCATAAAGTAGTGGGCTAAGCTATCTAATAGCTAGTACATGATAAACATCAACTATGCCATTTTTTTCAAATATTTTAGTGGCCACCATGTGAAGGTCCCTTCTTTTTATTTTCTACGGATAGCTCCATCTATTTTGTCTTCATAAACAAAAGGTATTTTACTTTTGAACTTTAAAATATTTACATTTTCATCTCTTGTTCCTTTCAATTTGACTCCATGTACAATATATAGTGAGTGAATCTGCTCAATGCCCACAACAACACCATCAAACGGATCCAACACCTGGAATTTATCCCCTTCTTAGAGTTTATCAATAAATGTCTAAAAAAATAAAAAAATAGATATTATATTGAGATATAAAACATTTAAATCATGAAGAATGACAAAACATTGGGACAAATAACTGACAACTATTATATTACCTCAACTAATTCAACACAACTATGACAATTGTGCTACACATTCTTGTCCAATTTATCATGATAACTATCAATATTGGCAGCTCTATTGACATCATGATGGCATTTTTATTTTCCTTCTACTTTGATAAAATTTCTATGCATGTGGTTTAACCATCATGCAAAAAAATATACAAAGCATTCAATAGTCAAGTAAAGAATGCAAGCTATAAATTTGTCCAAAAGAACATTTTATAAATCACTACAATAATAAAGAAACTAGGTTGGATTCTCCTATGCTTAAATTTCAATAATCTACATATTAAGAGGCATTTGTATACAAAATTTACAAACAAGAAGAAATGAGATCAATAGAGCCTCTTACCTCAGCTAAATCCATGGATTTATGCTCATTCCATGTAGAAATTATAGGGTTAACAGAGGCAACCAATTGTAAAACTTGCTGAGTGAGACCGAATATGAAACTCATTACCTATTGGTACATTACATCTGAGTTGACATGATCTAGAGAGGCTCCTATTGGGAATTTAATAGATGGTTGTGAAATCTTTATTGACGAACTAGATTTCCACTTCATCCCACTCTTAGATTTATTAGGTCGATTTAGTGTTGCCATATAATTGACAATATCTTCTACACCTACTTCTCTATTACTATTTTCCACCTAAAATACAATGTCAATTTCAAGATGTAGTTAGTTCAATAAAAAATCAAAATACATCACACAATATAAATTGAACTAAAAAGTGATTCACTTACTACAAATTTGTCCATTTTGGCCTACAACCTGCCTTGACCAAATGTATACCTAGCCCTCGCATTATCTCTTGCTCTCTTATCTCTATTACTCTTTGCCAAATATTCCTTAGAATACATACTTTCTTTCATTACATCCCACTTTTTGGGAGATAGAGTGGAGTCTAACCTCTCTTTTCCCTCCATGATTGTTTTTCTACAATTGTATCTAAAATTGTTCATCAAAATTCTCATTTTTTACTTGTAATATTTTCTAGAGATTTGTCCACCAGTAGTCTCAAAAGCGTTTTCCATTTTTTATATAACATTTTCCATAGTTCATGGATATTTCTCTAAAAAAATTGATTTGAAAATATCCAAATGAGCCCTACATCTTACACCTAACTCGGAGGCCCATTTTGTAGCATTTGGCCCAATGGGCTCACCATCTCTCGATACCTCGACCAAGAATGGATTCTTGCCTTCTAATTTTATTGATTTTGCATTTCTCTCTGTAGATCTATACAAATCTTGACTCAATATTTGTCTTTTCACAAACGTAGATGCATCTTCTATTAAACCACTACTAGTATTTATGGTTGATCCACTAGTTCTATCAGAAGTTCTAGATGTAATAGGTACACTCTGAGTCACAACAAATGCAAGTGGTCTCTCTTCATGACTTTCATTAACTGGAAGTTCATGATCCTCAGCCACATCAAGTGTAGCATGAGTAGGCAGATCAATACTGGCCTCCATAGATTTCAATTCAAACATATCCTTTAATGTTGAATAAATCATCTGTAGACCTATTGTTCCTTTGCTTTGATTTTTTTCAATAATCTCTCTTAGACTTTGTGCTAAGAGATCATCATGATGTTGCACATCACCATGTGCTATATTAGGCTACACATCACCATGTGCTATATTAGGCTACACATCACCATGTGTTATATTAGGCTACACATCACCATGTGATATATTAGGCTGCATATCACCATATGCTATATCAAGCTATACATCATCACAATTATTGTTTTCACCAACTGCATTTGTTGAATCACAAATGCATTGGCTTCTATGAGATAATGACACTATATCTTTTCTTTCCTTTTGGTTTTTCTCTACATTTTTTTGTACTCTTTTTCTTTCTTATAAAAAAGATTCATATTATGTCTTATATACATAAAGCTCTTGCCTATAAAATTTCATTAAACACTATTAAACAAATAATATACTACTTAGTGGATTTACAACTTGCATGTTTGTCAAACCAAGACATGATAAATATTCATTATTCTTGGCCACTTTTTCTCTACAAAATCACTCATAATATGTCAATGAAATTTCAGCATTATGATCACTATCATTGACTAATTTGCACCTTATAGTACTTTTCCTCATTTCTTGAAGTCCAAATAAACAATAATGTATAAATCAACAACTTGAATCAATAAAACTTTATTGAGTTCATAAGTTGATAACTGTTGACTTTCCAATCTGCTAATAAATGCAAATGGAAAATTAAAAAAGAATTTAGTTTATAGATGAAAATGAATTTGCAGTCAAAAACCAAGATGTTTACAATTATAGGTATCAGACTATCAATATAACTATCCCTTGTTTTAACTAGATATTGACACTTATGAATCCTGATCACTCTTGTCTGCATCTACTTGATTTTATTCCTCATCCTCATCTATGACATGAAATACATTATCTCTTTCAATCTCTTCATTGGTAATCAAAATCTCTTCTTCAAACACTCCATTGTCTTCATCCACTTCTTCGAATGTTTCTTGTAAATTAACATATTGCCCAGGCATTATATTGATAAATTCCATGAATTTTTATTTGGAATGAGACTCTATTTGAATGACATACAACCATCTTGGGCTTCTTACATCATCAATTAGAAATTATTGGTTCATTTGAAGAGGGTAAACATATGGCTTATCTGTCTCTAATAAAAATTGTCCTGTATCTACATGTATAAATTCATACGTACTACAGATGGTTAGATCCACTTACATGTTAATAATATAAGATTATTTTCACCAAAATTCACTCTAATAAATTATTGGATGAATCCAACATAAAATTTATTATTGATTTCGTGAAGAAATTCAACACTAACAACACAATCACAATTTGTCTTTCCTTTGTCTTTTTCTTCCACTCTTAAATGACTACCATAGGCCCACATTCCACTAAGATGCATAGCCCATAAATGTGGAGATTGTGAAAGCTCACTTTCCTCCATTGTTATATCTTGACCTTATTCTTTTGCATCACAGACTACATTAGCAATCTATTCTTCAAATTTTAGAAAAGAATCACCTTCAATCAAATCATGACATTTGTGCTTTTGAGGTTGATGTTGCATCCAAGCTTGATTCTCTTCTTAATATTTTATATATAGAATATTAATGTATAAATAGTAAGATTAATAATATAAATGTGTAAATGAAATTGAGTAAATAAATTATCATGAATTTTTTTTTACCTACACCACTTATTGAACGAACATGTGTTTGGAAGAATACAGGTATTTATCACACTTATTTCTTGTCGTGATAGCTTGATGTGACATCCATTGCCTTCTAATACTTCACCTGTAACTCTCTCATCTTCATCATCATCCCATACACATTGATTGACATTTTTAAAATCCTTCCTATATTTTATGCAAAATTCCATGGCCTCTTGCATTGAATATCCCTTAGACCTACTACCTTCTAGTTTTGCCTTAGTATGAACAATTTTTTTCAAAACCTTCATATATTGTTCTATATGATACATCCATCTCATTCTTACTGGGCCACAATGCTCTAGTTCATATTGTAGATGTATCAAAAGATGCATAGAAATGTTAAATATTGTTGGTGGAAATTCCCATTCTAATAGACAAAGGACTTCAACAACCTCTTCCCTCAAACTATCAAAGTTCAAAGGATATAATACATGTAAACTTATTCTCTTTAATATTAGGCCCAACCTTATAATTGCCAATCTTGGCCCCTTTGCCAAACTTTATATATTTACCATAATAGGTAAAATACTCTCAATTATGACATGATAGTCATGGGTATTGAGGCATCTTAAGCCATTAATGTCAGTTTAGCTTCTAATACTACTACTTACATATCCAGTGGGAAAGTGAGTTTGAGACATCAACTGTAAAACTTATGCACATTGTTCCTTTGTATAGACATAAGGAGCACTAGGTTTTCTATATTTTTTATCATCATATTTTTTAACCCAAATATTTTGATGAATATTTAGTTGTCAAAAGTCTTCATGTGATTAAATAGTATCAAAAGCACCAAAAAGAGTTTCTATAATAGCATAGGCTATAGTTTTCTCAGTATGCATAAAGTCAATAGTATGCCTAATGGCTATATCCTTAAACTATGGCAACTTATAGAATATGCACAACCATTTTACACCACTTTCATTACATGGATCATATATACTACCATCAATCCCATCATTTTCAATAAATGACATTCTTTTTTGTCCATTCTCAATAATGTAATCACCCATTATTAGCAATGGTGCTTCACGATTCTCTTCTTGACCATTGAAACATGTTTTTTGTCGATGATATGGATGATCTATTTTAAGGTAACTATGATGTGCATAATAAATACACTTATGTAGACTTATTGAGTGCCTCACAAAATCCTTAAAGTTGCAAGTAGGACATCCATGGTATCTATGAATACTGAGACTAGACAATGTGCCATATGCAAGAAGATCATGAGTCATAAACAATAAGGAAGCTCTTAAAATGAATTTTATTGAATGACCATCCCTTAAAGATTGAATTGATTCAATTCATTTCAATAATTCCATTAGCTCATCATATAATGGCTCTAGATAAACATAAATTGTATCTGAAGTCACACTTTTCTTTCCTGGTATAACCAATGATAACATTAATAAAAATGGTTTAGTTGCTAACCATGAAGGTAAGTTATAATTTATTAAAAACACTGACCAAATTGACCATTTAGTACTTTAATCTGAGAATGGGTTCACCCCATCTAGAGATAAACCCAACCTTATATTACAAATTCCATCCACATCTTAGAATTAGGCACATGTCATTATTTTCCATCAGTGCTCTTATTTTGGGCATGCCATTGCATAAGTTCAACAATGTCTCTACACCTATACATTCAGAGTAATCATGGGATTATTAGAAAGTGATGAATAACCTTTGTAGGAACCATAACTGATTTCAACCCTTATCTATACCTTGCTTCATGACATTTCAGACATTCACTCTTACAAGATTATTACAAAATAATACACAACCATTCACATGTGTGGATGTTTTCATACCCTAAGCCTAGATTAGTGATTTTATTTTTACATTTACTTCATTTTATTGGAAATGTGGAGTCAAGTGGTAATAATGAACTTAATACTGTCTATAACTAATCTACACTCTCATTTGTCCAACCAAACACCACTTGCAAGTTAAGAATTTGAAGGATTATTGTCAAATGAATTAACTTGCAATTAGCATACACATGATTTAAAGCATCCTCCATCAACTTGGCCTAATCATTATTTATACCCTCATTCAACATTCTATCAAATTCAAACCCTTCATCTAACATTGTTTCCTCTTCATCTATGTTTGGTGCCACTTTATCTATGTTTATTGCCTCTTCATCTCTCACACTCTAAAATTATATCAGATCTTCATAATAATTGTAATCCCAAGGGCTTATACAACTATGCCCATATCTTATCACATGTCAATAAATCAGATTTATTTTTCTTACATTTCCACTAAGATAGTCATTACATGGACATGGATATTTGTCCATGTCCCTCTCATCAGCTACTCCCTCATCAAATGCATGGTATTGATCCATATTCAACCTTTGACGTTGATCCATCTATAATGTTCTACACATAGCAACACAAATATTTTGAGGAAAAAATTGGCATACTAAAAGTTTAATATTTTTTGAAAATATCAAGAAAATATCAGATTTTTAAAAAAATGTAAAAAATTGTAGACTAAGAGACAAAAACTATTTTTTTTTAATTGAAAGGCATTTTAATAGCAATAGAGTTATAGAGAGAAAATAAAATAGAGAGTTTAACTAATGAATTATAAAAAAAAGATTTTTTTAGTTTATATTTAAATTGCTGATTACACTGCATTGCATATCTTTCAAACTCAAAGCATTACTTCACATTGCATAAATAATAACTAGATGCTGATAGATGAACAATATAGTTTTTACAAAGTCAACCTAAGTAGTTATGAAATTTATTCACATTGCATAACTAGTAACTACGAGCAGCTACCAATTACATTTTCTTGTCATGGCATTCCATGAGACCATATTTCTTTGAGGCATTTTTTCAAATAGTTCACTACCTTGTCTATGCTACCACATTTTTCATACATGCCTACCAAAGCATTTTATCAAACAATTCACTACCTTGTTGTTATGGCTAAAATCTTAAAACAAGTGCTTTTGAATAAGCTATAGATGCTTGAAAAAAATCTATCAAAGCATAATAGTAAGCAATATCATAGATAAGGCAGTGAACTAGGTGAAAAAATGCCTCAAAGAAATGTGGTCTCATGGTCATGGAATGCCATGACAATCCATAAAAATTCACTTGTCATGGTATTCGTCATGGCATTCCATCACCATGAGACCACATTTCTTTGAGGCATTTTTTCCAAAATTCATAAAATTCATCCTAGGAGTCCATATTCCTTTTACAATTATTCTAGGAGTCATTCATAATCATCCCATATCATGTCCATGTGAAATACATTTGTATTTTGATCATTGATGTGTTTTTTGTCTCTCACCACATCCACATACTACATTCAAATAACTTTGGTGGGTGTGTGGGAACCAAAGGAAGTGAAAATATAGTTATCGCTTCCTTTTAGCATGCAAAAACTTCACTTGTGGTTTTTCAATATAGAGAGACAAGTTACCATAGCCTTACGATAGTTCAAAGAAGGTCTTGTGGGCTAGCGGTAAGTGGTAATAGTTATATAAAGTATGTCCTATACTACTGCCATAGTTAAATCAAATGTTTGTAGTGATATGGTAAATAGTGAAGGGATACCAAAGGATCTCACAACTCTTGCGATGTTCAGATCAAAGGTTGGTGATAACACAGTATGAGGTATAAGGGGTAATATGCATCCCGTCATCTCACCATTCATAATATATGAGACACATATTTTGTTATTTCAATATTCTCATCAATTTTATTATTCTATCACATAATGTCTCACTGTTAAAGGGTTAGTCAATAGACATTAGTGACCCAAACCCTAATATACATAGTTAGAGATATTAATTCTCTAGAGTCCACACTTCATATTTTTCATATATTTTCCTTGACACTCTAGGTCAAAAATTTAACTATAGAAGGTACATATGAATCACAATAAATGAATTTTCTACTAGAGAACCCTATTAGGAGAATTTTAACACATACCCCAGCCCCATGATAGTTAAAAGGTCTTGTGGGCTAGCAGTAAGTGATAATAGTAATTTAAAGTATGTCCCATGCTCCTACCCTAGTTATATCCAATGCTTATGGTGATATGGTAAACAATGGAGGGATGCCAAAGGATCTTGCAGTCCCACAATGGTTAGATCAAAGGTTGGTATTAACATGGTATGAGGTATAAGGGGTAACATGTATCCCACCATCCTGTGATGATGTCTATCAAGGCTTATGGGGTGGCAGTAAATGGTGAAAGATGTGGTATAACCATCCAGAAGCTCCCATAGTCCTGTGATAGATGTAAATAGGTCTTATGATGATATGGTAAAGTATTAAAGTTTGAAGGATCTAATATATGTAAACTCATTCTCTTTAATATTAGGCTCAACCTTATAATTACCAATCTTGGCCCCATTGCCAAACTTGATATATTTACCATAATAGGTAAAATATTCTTGATTATAACATGATAATCATGGGTCTTGAGGCCTTTTAAGCCATTAATGTCAGTTTGGCTTCTAATATTACTACTTACATATCTAGTGGGAAAGTGAGTCTGAGACATCAACTGTAAGAATTGTTCATGTTGTTCCTTTGTCCAGACATAAGGAACACTAGGTTTTCTATAATTTTAATCATCACATTTTTCAACCCAAAGATTTTGATGAAGATTTAGTTGTCAAAAGTCTTCATGTGATGAAATAGTATTAAAATCACCAAAAAGAGTTTCTATAATAGCATAGGATATATTTTTCTAAGTGTGCATAAAGTCAATAATATGCCTAATGGATATATCCTTAAAGTATGGCAACTTATAGAATATGCACAACCATTTTACACTACTTTCATTACATGGATCATATCTACTACTAGCAATCCCATCATTTTCAAGGGTCAGTCAATGGACATTAATCACCTAAACCCTAACATACATAGTTAGAGATATTAACTCTCTAGAGTCTGCACTCTATATTTTTCATATATTTTCCTTGACACTCTAGGTCAAAAATTTAATTATAGAAGGTATATATGAATCACAACGAATGAATTCTCTACTTGAGAACCCTATTAGGATCATTTTAACACATGCCATATCCCCATGATAGTTCAAAGAAGGTCTTGAGGGCTAGCAATAAGCGGTAATAGTTATATAAAGTATGTCCCATGCTCCCACCATAGTTAAATCTAATGCTTGTGGTGATATGTAATGTCCCTTACTTAGGGGCTCCTTTTTTTCATCAAAAGCTCTGATACCAATATAATATCCCCTTCAAACAGGGAATATAGAAACATAAACGGCTCTGAACAACGATACAATTTTTGCAAGATAATTTTGAATAAATAAATAAATCACAGTAAATCTCTTAACTGGCAAATCACTAATCTTATTATTGTCCAGATAGTTACAATAGATGTCTTTAGTCATGCATAAAAAGGAATATTTAGATACGGTCTTAAAACCTTGATTATCTTCCAACAGTCTGAAAAATACCCTAAATCTATGCATCTCGGCCTACTGTGTCAAAAACACAGTCGTCGACGTCGGTTATACTGCCATCATCGGTCGACTGGGGTCGCTAACCTGTCGATGTCGGTGATAGGTAGGCTGATGTCGGTCGCTGAGGATCTCTGTCTGCCGATGTCGGTCTCTATGTGAATCTGTATAGATCTGTATGGACTTCGTACGGCCACCAATAAAATATAGCACACCCTGATTACTAAACACCTGATCCCAAGATATCTGGTTCTAATACAGAAGATCTCTATCTGTATAATTTATTGAATAAAAACTAAATAAAGAAAATACCTGGAAAGCTCTGTGACAACTTCTGGATGAAGTTACCTCTCAAATTTGTAAACCTCTGTGATAACTTTTGTGTGAAGCTATCTCTCAATTTGGCAATAAATCAACTGATATTTCACAGCCTCTAAATCGCACACACTGAAGAGTTGACGTTCTCTAATGCAAATGGAATCCTAGAACCCTTGGCTCAGTCTTCATAGAAGAATTCTTCAAAATCAATAATCAATAATCAATGGCTGAATCCATACTCTCTCCCATGAGAAACCCTTATACCCTCTAAAGGTGTGCTTGCTAAAATTAGATTTCCTTAAATTAGACTTAGGGCTTCTTAAATTAGAACTAGGGTCTTAAAATTAGACCAATTCTTAAATTAGAATTAGGGTCTTAAAATTAGACCAAATAATTAATAATTAATTAATATCTAATTTAAAATTAGACCAAATAATTAATATTTGATTAAATCAATCAAATATTAATATCTCCCTCAATACATGTCAGATCCTCGAACCATCTAAAGCTGGTGAACCAGGGAGTGATTCCACACATGATCATGCCATAACAGGGATGGTCCACTGAGTGCCGAATATCCCTAAATAATAGGAGCTCAGGCAAACATGTCCAAAAGAGCTCGAATGATAGCCAACTGTAGGAATTCTACAAATCAAAGCCAAGCCAATCTCCATCATGACCCTCTATCCATCCAATCAGCCTACGAAGGTCACATAATAGGCTAATCATCAAGTCTATCAATGTCCATGAAAAAGGGGACATGACAATTTGCCCCTCCAGAAATTGCTTGTCCCCAAGTAATCTCAGAATAATGAACCACTCGATCCACCTAGATCCCATATGTAGTTATGCTCTGCACTGCTGTAAATCAATGCAAGTACCTGCAATATCATCAGAAGTAGAACAAAGAGGGACCCATAATCAAATTGGCGAATGCAACTCAACCAAATTCTAAAAACACAACTGCCATAGTCAAGAACACATGAGAAACAAACTCTCAAAGTATGATAACCCAAGTAGAATGGACAACTCAAACTACCAATTCCATCTACAAAAGATGGTGCCAATCCATCCCATAACTGATCCCTCTATAAAGGTGGCACAACGAATGGTACCACACTATCATATGTGTGAGAAGAATCAATCTAGAGACTCGACTCCACTGGTATCTCAAACTCATCATAATTAGGTACTCCCAAATCCTGAACATGTGTGTCAGCCTCAACAACATGCTCCTCAGCAACAACTATAGGAATGTACTCACCACAAACCACCTCAATATACAAATGAACTGGGTTTGGGGCTGGTGAAGACCGCAAATGCTCTAACTCTATGGTTATCTCAACCAAATGAAATTGTGACTCCTCATAAGCCAATTGTGTACTCTCAAGAATCTCAGAAGTCACCTCGAGCTACTGAGTAAGCTCACTCACCTTATCTTCCTTGACCAATAATGCATCATACCCTATGCTGCCCCACTCCATAAGATAATCTCTATCGGCTACCAACTGCATATAATCCTGTCTCAAAATTTGGATAGCCTCCCATAAAAAGTGGATCTTTGTCAAGGACAAATAACCGCCTCCTTGCTCAATGCTGGTAGGAGAACCCCATCCATAAACTGCTAATAATTGATGAGCAGCATCAAAATGCTTGCAAGCGGTAGTAATGTATCGCTCACTAACTCTCAGCTAACTAGACACATGGTGGCACTGGCTAGATTGTCTCCTACAATCCTCCACTGATGCATGGTCCAAATGAGTAGACTCAAAATCACTGACCTCTATAATACTACCATTCATACTCTGAGAATCAACTCCAAAGCTCATATCAACATACGGAGTATCAACAACTGTAGCATCACTGTCTAACTCTTCCATATCGCAGGAAACTACCAGTGAAATTAAGTCCTCAAAACTATCCACTACATTCTCCTATGTGTCATCTGTAATCATCAGATCCTAGGACTTCTATAATCTCTGCCATAGCTGAGAGATCATCAATGCTTAGTGTACTAACATCTGAGCACACCTCCACACTCTGAGTGCAAGCATCAGACTCATCCTCATCTTCACTATCTCCTATCTCATAATAGTCAGGGGACATGCTGTTGCCCCGTCTAAGTGATCTGTAGTGCTCTCTCCTTAGCTTAACAAAGTAATCAAAAGGCAACAACTCCCAAACTCGAGGTGGTACTAACTCCCACTCCTCATTCGCTGTCATATACCGTGTGGATTTGTCTTTGAAAGTAGGGTATGAAAGAATTTATTTCATCCTCCTCTGGGTTTCATCCAACTATTTCAAACTATGTTTTAGCTTCTTCATATCATTTTCCCACTATTTTTAGGTATATGAAGTCATCATGATACTTTGCTGATTCAATCTACCCAAACTACCCAACAAGATGGCAAGACATTAGCTCTGATTTGCCCAAACTATCCAACAGGATGGCAGGATTTTAGCTCTGATACCACTGTAATGTCCCTTACTTAGGGGATCCTTTTTTCCATCAAAAGCTCTGATACCAATATAATATCCCCTTCAAACAGGGAATATAGAAACACAAATAGCTCTGAACAATGATACAATTTTTGCAAGATAATTTTGAATAAATAAATAAATCACAGTAAATCTCTTAATTGGTAAATCACTAATCTTATTATTGTCCAGATAGTTATAATAGATGTCTTCAGTCATGCATAAAAAGGAATATTTAGATACGATCTTAAAACCTTGATTATCTTCCAACAGTCTAAAAAATACCCTAAATCTGTGCGTCTCGGTCTGCTATGTCAAAAACACAGTCATCGACGTCAGTTATACTGTCGTCATCGGTCAACTAGGGTCACTAACCTACCGACGTCGGTGATAGGTCAGCC
Source organism: Torreya grandis (assembly GCA_037957365.1). NCBI lineage: Eukaryota > Viridiplantae > Streptophyta > Pinopsida > Cupressales > Taxaceae > Torreya > Torreya grandis. The sequence continues at coordinate 1,736,467 of JARHVA010001022.1, read as the reverse complement.
GATGTCGGTCACTGAGGATCTCTATCTACCAATGTCAGTCTCTGTGTGAATCTGTACGGATCTGTATGGACTTCGTGTGGCCACCAATAAAATATAGCACACCCTGATTGCTAAACACCTGATCCCAAGATATCTGGTTCTAATACAGAAGATCTCTATCTGTATAATTTATTGAATAAAAACTAAATAAATAAAATACCTGGAAAGCTCTGTGACAACTTCTGGATGAAGTTACCTCTTAAATCTGTAAACCTCTGTGATAACTTCTGTGTGAAGCTATCTCTCAATTTGGCAATAGATCAGTTGATATTTCACAGCCTCTAAATCGCACACACTGAAGAGTTGACATTCTCTAATGTAAATGGAATCCTAGAACCCTTGGCTCAGTCTTCACAGAAGAATTCTTCAAAATCAATAATCAATAATCAATGGCTGAATCCATACTCTCTCCCATGAGAAACCATTATACCCTCCAAAGGTGTGCTTGCTAAAATTAGATTTCCTTAAATTAGACTTAGGGCTTCTTAAATTAGAACTAGGGTCTTAAAATTAGACCAATTCTTAAATTAGAATTAGGGTCTTAAAATTAGACCAAATAATTAATAATTAATTAATATCTAATTTAAAATTAGACCAAATAATTAATATTTGATTAAATCAATCAAATATTAATATCTCCCTCAATACATGTCAGATCCTCGAACCGTCTGAAGTTGGTGAACCAGGGAGTGATTTCGCACATGATCATGCCATAACAGGGATGGTCCACTGAGTGCCAAATATCCCTAAATAATAGGAGCTCAGGAAAACATGTCCAAAAGAGCCTGAATGAAAGCCAATTGTAGGAATTTTGCAAATCGAAGCCAAGACAATCTCCATCATGACCCTCTATCCATCCAATCAGCGTACAAAAGTTGGATAATAGGCCAATCATCAAGTCTGTCAATGTCCACGAAAAAGGGGACATGACATGATATGTTAAATGATGAAGGGATGCCAAAGGATCCCATGGTCCTACAATAATCACATCAAGGGTTAGTGGTATTGCAGTATGAGGTATAAGGGGTAACATGTATCCCACCATCTCATGATGATGTGTATCAAGGATTAGAGGGTGGTAGTAAGTGGTGAAGGATGCAATATAACCATCCAGGAGCTCCTATAGTCTCATGATAGATGTAAATATGTATTATGGTGATGTAGTAAAGTATTAAATGCTAAAATAACTATATTTCTATCCCATACTAGTTATCATTGATGCCCATGATTGAAGTTCCCACCCACCATTGGATTGGACCAAATCAATAGTCTATGTTTGAAAGACTTAAATGTTGAGATTTGTCAATTTCATGGCATGAAATAGAGTAATGATGAAATGATCAGCTCCATAGTAGAATAAAATTTAGAATTTATTTGTATTTCATCATTCAAGTAAATTCAGTGGCGATTATAGACAAAAAACTCAAGATTTGTGTGCACACTTAAGCCATCTACCAATTGGGTAAGTCTGCCTCATCACTGTCTTCATAAAAGTTGGTATTTAGTTTGTGCTTTGTTTTCAACTAGTTTGGTAGAGAAAGTGACTATCAAAACCCTAGTTCAAACTATGACCCATAAGAAATCTGAGTCTATAAGTACGAGCTCTAAACCCCTTATTCCCAAGAAGTGGCCCCTTCAACAATTAATATTGGACATTTTGCCAAATTTAGCTAACAAAGGGTATAAGAAACTATTCAAGGATGTAGCAGAGGGGTTTTGCGATGCTAGAGTCTCTATCTCATGATGGAACATTTTTTGGTATTTTTATGAAAATGAAGATGGATAGGGACCAGTTGTAAACCCATGGAATTTAAATTTGGCTGAGCTTATGGTGCCAAATGTATTCATTGATGTGGATTTGATCAAGATATTGGCACATCACTATCATCCAACCACTAAAACTATCAAGTTTCCAAATGGGTCACCATTAGTGGCTATGGATAGAAATGTAATCATTAATTACTTCATGCTCAACAAGTAAGCCCTCACAAAAGTTGACTTGAAGAAGAGTGAACAAGAATATACCAGTCTAAGAAATACACATAAGACTAATGAGTTACCCATGTACGTGAGGAAAGGGGCCAACAATAGAAGGATTTCAATCCCAACCACTGCAGTTGAGCCTTTTCTAGTTGATGACTTTGCTATGTATTTCAAAAGGACATATTATTCTTTGTGTCAATTGCTAGGAATTGATGCCCAAGATAGAATTCCAGTTGGCATGATGATGATGACCATGAGAATACAAAACCTAGAGGTTAATGTTGAGTATGATTTTTCATCATTTATTGAGTATAAATTGCATGATAGATTTTTGAAAATAAGGGAGAACAAAACACCTATGGAGGTCAAATATTATTCTTTGTTGTGTCATTTAATTTTGTATCAGAACATAAGGAATTGGCATAGAAGGATGGACTTGAGCATAATTAATCAAAAGGGACAAATATTACCTACATAGTGCTGGTGTTAAAAATGGGACACTCATTTTTAGAATAGTAACTATGTTGTGTTCCATGATGGTTTCTCAGTCATAATAATGAATTCCCTTGGTAGCCTTTTTCCTAGATTGACCAAAGAGGCTAGAGAAATGTTGAGGCCTCTTGCTCATAGGACATAATAGGGTCACAAACATAAATTTGATGATTGGTATTTCTTGCTTGACCATACTATAATCAAAGTATATGGGTGTACTCAACCACCCCATGTGTTGCCAAAAGTTTTGCCAAATAGAATTGCTTTTCTTGAATTCATGTGGTAGATGCTCTAAATGGAGAAAGATGTGATGAAAAAATAAAATAAGGGCACATTTATTCTAGATTGCACTATGTTTGGTGAATAGTAGATTGGTGAAAATACCTTGGAGGAGTTATAAGCCTATTTAAAGGCTAAATATTCTTTGAAATCAAGGATATAAAGGGTTTGTGATCTAGAGGGTCACATGAAGTTTGTTAGACAATTCATCCTTACCAAGATGGGGATATCCAATCAAATCAATTTTGATGAGGATGTGATCATAAATTATGTCACTTTTCAAGAGGTATATAATAGGAAAAGAATATGGGAAATTTTGAAGAAGATTGAGGATGACAAAAGAAAACAAAACCCTAATTTTTAAGGATTTTTTGTTGAAGAGAAGGTCCCTTTGAAAAGAATAGATTTGATAATTGACAATTTTGAAAAAATATATGGCAAGTCTAAGAAGTAACCTATAAAGGCTACCAAGATCCCTATCAAAAAGACAACAAGAGTTGTGATTGAAGAACCTAGTCTAGATGTAATGTCAGTGCAAGATCCAACTGTTCCTGGTTCACCACCTTCCAAAAGTCAAAAGACTGATGATGTTTCTCCACTAGTTCCATATGAAATGACTGAATAAGTTGGTGACTCTGAGGAGGTGGCCAATATTTTAAGGAATATGGGAGAGGAAAAGGAAGTTGATCAACCCCTTGTTAGTTAATAAATAGAATCACAGAAACCAAAAGCAATAATGGATGAATAGGCACAAGGTGAGCTTGAACTAGAAGAAGATGAAAGGATTGTGGCTTCTGAGGTTCATTGAGGATGATGATTTCATAAATACCCCAAAATTCAAAGATTTTTTGCTCAAAATTAAGATGAAAGAATTTGAAGAAAAGGTGGAAATAAATAAAATAGGTGTTGATGAATCTCAACATGATCAAATTGTGACATAGACTTTCAAGGATTTAAAAATTAATGAAATAAATGTCAGCCCTGATGAGGCTAGACAAATGGTTTTGAAGAGTAATATGTTGATCACCCCTAGAATTGAATTAAAGAAAATATTTTTGTTAGACCAAGTGAAAATTAAGATGACCCCATAATGGTTTTTGAGTTTGATTATGAGGATGGTGTTAGTGGTTATGGGTTTAACCTAAAGATAGAGACTCTAGTAATATGGGCTAGACAAAAGAACACCAACAAGCCAAGATTGCTTGATGTAGTCTAGGAGTTGAGGGGAATAGCTATGGTGAAACCATTTTAGGATAAATTAGTGCTTGAAGGTGCTACCCTTACTGTGCACTCTATAATGTTCACACAAGCTGCTGCTAAGAAAATAGAGCAAAGATTGCTTGATTATGAAAAAACTCAAATTGAGATGAATGATGAAGTGAATAGGCTATATTTGGAAAATGTATAACTAAAGTAGAAGTTAAAGGGTGGTGATTCTCAAATCCAATAAATTATGCCATATCAAGACCCAGTGCCACAAATAACTAGTGATAGTACATTCCCAGTTGATCAGTTGAATGCATTGAAGTTGAAGTTAGAGAAAGAAATTGAAGATTTGAAAATGAAAACTAAGAAGACAAAGGATGAGGCCAAATTGAAAATCCTTGAGGTGTTTGAGATGATTTTGGAATATAGAGTAAAATTGGTTATTGATAAGTTAGGAGATGTGCATGAATGTTATTCTTCCTTGTCTCAAGCCATTGATCAGTTGAAGATTAATATTTCTATTTTGGATCCAATATACAAGTAATGGTAACCTGTACACCATACATTGCTAACCTTGTGAAAATTTATACAAAGAGATCCAGGTGCTTTGACCTCACTCAAGCCAACATAGAAGATAGTGAAAATGATCTTGGATGAATTTCAATATGTGAATGGTGAGAGGCAAAAAATGTAGGCAAAGATTGATTCTTTTGCTACCTTAAAACACCAGTTTACTCTTTCCATTTTGATAGAGGATAAAAATATCAAAGGTTTTGATGCATGGAAAAGTGAATATGGTCAAATAGTTTCTCAAGTCATTGATTTATTGAAAAAAGATCAAAACATAAATATTCTTAGTTTCAATGTCATTTTAGATAGAGTAATTGATCTGGATGCTAGATATGTAAATTTCATCATTGATGTCAAAGTGCTATTGGACCAAAGATGGAAAGATCACCAAGCCAACCTACTCCAGATCCAAGAATATAAGTGGCCTAGTGATTTCACAATGTACTAATGGGAGAAGCAATATTTAACAACTTAAGAGTAAGCAACCCAAGTATGCAGAGGAGTAAGAGCATCAAACTGGCATCAAAATGGCACCAAGTAATCTTGGACATCTTCCTATTTTATCTTTTTCTTATTTTTATGCTTTCCAATATGTATTCAAAATATATTTGGTGGTATTTTAAGACTTGTCAAAAAGTATATGCTATAATAGGTCATATTAAGGGGTGGGTATATGAAAAGTATTTTTTTAGAATGTGAAAGGTTTGAATATTGTAGCTTCCTTCACCCCTATAATAAGGAACCAAGACCTTGGGAAAGCTCTCTAAGAATTTGTAGCTTCCCTAGGGAGAAATTTTTAGAACGAATATAAAACCCATAGGGTTTTTTATATCAGAATGAATTTTTAATCAATACTAAGAATTTTTGTAACAAAATGGAATAAATATAAACTCCCCATCTTTAATATTTTTTTGAATTAATACTAATGAAAAAATATTCACCTAAACCCTAAACTGCCTATATGGTTTTGGTACTTAGTTGCCTATGTAACTACTATAAGTTACCAATCAGAAAGCTATAGATTTTGTGTTTAATTTAAGGAGGGTTTTAAATTACCTATAAATTCACTATAGAGGGCATCCCAAAATTGGAATTCACTGTAAAGGGCCTCACTAACTTTAAATCCTTTACAACAAACTCCAAATTCCTTGCCCACATTTTTAGAAGTCTCTAGGTCCTCTCCAAACAAGCTTTATCACCCATGCAAGTTACTGTGATAACCCAAAACACTTCAGTGCTAGGATAATTACCAATTAATGAAATGAGGAAATATTCAATGAATACACTCCCGCCAAAAATATTTTTTTAAGTTTCATCTAATTTGTATTTGCATGAGTAACTATTTAGTCATTTTTATTTGTATGATTATGTAATTTTTTAGTCAATGAAAAAATTAGTCATTTATTTACTCATTTATAGCTGAGTTGAAAAAAATTAGTAGAATTTAGACATTTTAAGTTGTTGTGACTAAAAGTTTTAGTCATGTAGTCATTTATTTGCCAAATTCTACTAGTGGTTAGGATACTATAGGGAGATCTATGATATTGATTACATCATGTACTATGCTTGGTAGAGTCATCTACATATAAAATCCATATTTAAATGTCAAGAAATGAGTAAAGGATTGTAGACTATGGTCTAATATTAAGGTTTTGGGTTCTATAAATTAAACATAGTGGATTGATGCTGATCCTGAGAGGATCAATGTCCATCTGTAGAAATGGTGCCAACTCAGAATGAATCAGTGTTAATTCTCTCTGTGACTGAGATTAAATAAAATAAAGAATAAATGAGATAGATTGGATGACAAATATTGATAAAAGGATAAAAAGGGATGCAAATGATATTATAAGGATTATATAAGTAGATAACATTAGAATAAATTGATAGAAAATGAAATAATAAAACATAATGACTTACCTTAGATCCATTTGTAGGTAATGAAACATCTTCATGAATGTAGGTAATTTCTCAGTCTCGTTGATAAAGGATATTGATTGAATGTAATAAAATTTTAGCAGAGTATCATTAAAGATGTCACTAATTCTACAAGAAATCTAGTAACAATTTGAGGTTCTCAATTTTTGGGTCCTAAATACAAAGGCTAGCTGGGTATTTATGGATCAACATTGATCTAGAGAATTGGTGTTTATCATGGGTGAATTAATGTCGATTCACCTAATTTGGCACTTTTGATTTAATCATGGGTAAAATTAGCTTTGATATATGTGTAGTTGTTGGTAATGACACTATATAGGGGTAAAGTGGTTAGGGGTAGATTCCTTAGGTTATTAATTGATTTAGGAGGTTAGGGGGGTATAAAGGTAATAGTAAAGGTAAATTAACAAGTTGTAAATGGTAAACATAATAAAATTTATAATAGGGATTAATTAGGAGATTAAATAAAAATAAGGACATATGATACCTAATTAATCGTATATAGGGTATAAAATTATGGTGTCTACATTTTCCCCTTTTTTTAGAATAATATGGAATACATGCTATGAGATAAAAACCATGAGAGGTTCACTACTCCGGGTTTATGTGAGGAGGTATCTATTAGAACATAACTATCTACTGAGAGGGGAGGTGAATAAGGAGATCAACTAAAATCAATCCTTTAATCCTTTTAAAGAAAATTAAAAAGCATATGCAGATTAAAAGATAAATGCAAAGATCACATACACACACAAATACACATGACACCAGATTTATACATGGAAAACCCAAAGGGAAAAACCATGGTGAGAATAGCTACTATAATCCACTATTCTAATCTAGAGTCACAGTTTAAAGCCTCATTGGCAAACCTCACTGGTTACACATTTAAGGGTACCAACCCTAAGGAGACACCAATCTCCTAGTTTTAAAGCACCAACTCTAAGGAAGTACTAACTCCCTAATTGGGCACTAACTTAGCTTAACCTCACTAGTTATAGTGTTTAAGGGCACCAACCCTAAGGAGACACGAATCCCCTAATTGAGCACCAAATCAACTTGTTTGATGGTACTAACCAATTAGATCTATGGAGCTATAACTCTAGTATAAAAAATAGATTCATAAATGAATCTAACTCTGTTCTCTCTATTACAAGTCTAATTTATAACATGCTCATACTATGCACATTCTCTTTGTGCCTTCTTCCTCTTTGCCCATTTTTCTCTGTGTCTGGATATATATTTATTCAAAACACTTCTTCTCTCTCTCTATAGCCTCTTCTTTTTCTCTCTACCCTTTGGTTTTGTGTCTATATATTTTTTATTTAACACACCTCATTAGATTTTACTCTCTACATCTATATTCAATTTGTCTCAATAGAAAATGCAATCATTCCAACAAATTTTTCCTTTATCTTAAATATCATATATATAAGCATTTGATCTAAGGTTTGATTCTTTTTGTTCACACTCAGATTACAAACACATCATGCCAATTCTGGACTCTAGTTCATTATGACATGAACTGTAAGTTTCCCATGTCTTGATTCCATGCATCATGCCATAATTTTATGTCTCTTTACTATTTATAGCATCTATTAGACTCAAGTTTTGATACACAGGTTCTTTAATGTAAATTTGATCAATTGTATCGATCAATCTCATTGTCTGTGTCAAGATATATAGCTTATACGTAAGTTTTTGCATGTTCTTACATGTTTCTGTAACTAACCATTTGTATGGACATAACTTTAAATATTAGTCATTTATCTTGCCTTTAGAACCATGATCCAATGGTCTCTATTAAATTGGCTTAGATTTAAAATGTGTCCATTTGATATTCCTAATCTAGGCTTCTACGTGTCATTTGATCTTCAAAGATGCATGATATTTACTTCTTTTTTGATGTTAAACATCGAGATCTTTGTTTCATTTGAATCCACTCACTCTATTGGATCTTTCTTATCCAAGATTCTGCATGCCTTTAGATCTCTAAATATGTATAACCTTTACCTTGACTTAGTCATTAAACTTTGACATTTTGACCTCATTTTGTAGCTTTATATATCTTTGGATTGCTTCTACTCCATTAATCTACTCACACTTGCTCAGTTTTTAACTTGTCAATATGTTGATAAATACCAATCACTTTATAAAATTTGAGGCCATTCAATCTATTGGATCTCCTTTGCATGATCACCCATGCAATATTAGATATTTTGACAAGCTTAGTCATTAACTCTGATAATCTTATTCTCATTAGGTCTTTGTCTAACAAGCTCTGCAAATGTGACACTTGTCACTTGCATGCTCACTTAGAGCTCCTTTTGATAATTTGACTTCATCATGCTCTATTGGATCTCCAATGTCTGATTAATCATGAGCCATTGATTTATATTTGATAGGCTCACTCTCATTGGTCCTCTATCTGATAGACTCATGTGCTTATGACACTTGGCATTAACATGTTCACTCAAAGGGACCTTTGACACTTTGACTTTGCTTTGCTTTGTTAGATCATCTATATACGATGAAGCATGGGATATTGATCAAGCTCAAACATAATATAAAGTATAAGACTTAGAAAATATTAAGTCCTCTGATCATTGCTTGGAACCAATCATTGCTAAGTTGAGGGGTTGATATCTTAATGATGATATGGACTTAAGTTGTAACTTAAGTTACTGTTTCCTAACTATACCAAGTCAACATTAAAATAGAACTTTGCTTATTGATGCCATGGTTAAAACCATTAGGGTTTTACTGAGAAACCCTATGTAGTTTGAAAGCAAAGATAATTAAATTCTAAGCTCATTCTAGCCTCTATAACATTATTCATCATGGATTGATCTTTCACTTTCCATACATGATTAGGTTGACTATATGTCCTGTTGGGCTTACTTTTCTCTTTTTCAGACTTGTGAACCTTTGTTCACGCTGGGAGGCATGCTTTTCTTCACACTTTATACTTTTGATCTTATAAAGCTTATTCTACAATGTTTAGCTATGTGAAAAAAATTATTACAATTATAGCACATTATATTTGTATTTAACAGGGGTGAAAATAAATTTTTGCTTAAAAAATTAGTTCTCCTTATAGGTACAATTCTACAATTACTAGCCTTATGGCCAAAATGATTACATCTATAATAATAACCATAGAAAGATGAGGAGTACTTGGTCATAGATTTTCTTTGTGCAGGTTGGGGAGTTCTTCTCAAATATTGCTTCTTCAAGTTTCTTACCCTTATGTAACCATCTACATCAGCTACCTTTGTCTTCTACATCTTCCTTGAGTTAGTAGAGATGGACTCATTATTCTTTTTCCTTTCCTCAAGATTTTTTTAGCTTTGGTTTTCTTCACATAAACGTTGATTATGTTTGTTTGTGTATCCTTGCAAGCCTTCTCTTTCTTTGCTCCTAATACTTTTGCTTTGAAATTTTCATATAATTTAGTAGATGTATTAGTCATGAGACTTTTTATTTTTTCATAAGCAAGACTAGATTTCCATTTTGATGGCTTTTGAGAGTTGATTAGTTCATTAAGAATATCTGATCCTCCTTTTAGCTTCAGACCTTTATCTATTTGTTCTTTAACCTTTTCAAAATCTTTTCTCAAAGCCACTATCTCTACTTCTAGCCTCATACATTCAATAGACTTAGGTAGGTTATAGTTCAATTTTGAATACATCTTCTATTCTTGCAACCTCTTCAACTTGAGTCTTTAGGCTTACTATCATCTGATTAGATCTTTCAAGACTTTTGGATAGTTTTTCAATTTCCTTTTGTCCAAGCTTCTTCTATCTCGAGTTCTATTTCTCAGCATGTCAATCTCATTTAGAGCACAAATAAGTTCACATTTAAGGTCCAATTCTCCTTCCTCTTCTTCACCAGAGTCTTTAACTTCTTCTTGATCTAGATCTATAGAAGTTGATCCTAATTCCATGAACGTGGATTTATTTCCCTTAGCCACAAAGGCATATTCATGGTCATCATCTGATCTATCAATATCATCTAATGAGTCACTATCTTATCTTATTTATAATCTTTTCTTATTTTTAAAGAAGTCCCTCTTTTTGGAATAGTGGGGCTTCATCTTTTTGCCATCCTGTTCTTGCTCAGATTTATCCTTTTTCTCATAAGGGCATTTAGTATCAAAATGTCCTACTTTACCACAATTAAAACATTTAAAGGGTAATTTACCTTTGTAATTTACATATCCTCTTTTCAATCTTCTGACAAAGTTGGCTTCTTCTTCATCAGTCTCCTTAGATCTAGATGTAGATGCTTCTAGTTTTGCATGCTTAGATGCTTTGAATTCAAATTATCTCTTAGAAGTATTTGCTTCTCCCATTCTCATCTCAAAGGTAGTGAAGTTTTCATGAAACTCATCTACTATGAGCTTATCCATATCTCTTGCTTCCTCTATTACACTGATTTTATAATCATACCTTGATGACAAAGATATTAGGGCCTTTTTGATAATGATTTATTCTTTCATTCTTCTCCAAGGCCTCTAATTACATTGACTATTTCATCTGCCCTTAGAAGGTAGTCTATAATCTTCTCCTCTTCATCCATTTTGAGACTTTCAAATTGGCCTATATATATTTATAACTTAGCCTGATCTACCTTGTAATATACTTTATAGATGATCTTCAACTTATTTTAGATGTCCTATGCATTTTGACAATGCATCACTTTAACAAACTCTGATTTGGATAATCCATAGAGAATACCATTCTTTACCTTGGCATTGCACTCATATGCCTTCTTTGAAGCCTGATTAGTAAGAGTTGTAGTAGGGGCTATATATCCATTTACTATAAACATCCATACATAAAACCATAATGAGGATAAGTATGCCTCCATTCTTATGCTCTAGAATGCATAGTTAAACCCATCAAATAGAGGTGCTTTGTTTGATGAAGATCCTTCTTGACTAGCCATTATGTTCACTATTCTAAGATCTACCTAAGCTGATTAAGCTTATTTCAAGGAATCCTAGGCTTTGATACTAATTTTTGGAACACAACTATCTATTAAGAGGGAGGGTGAATCAATAGATCAACTAAAACTAGTCCTTTAATCTTTTTAAAGCAAATTCAAAAGCATATGCAGATTAAAAGATAAGTGAAGAGATCACATACACACACAAATACACATGACACCAGATTTATACATGAAAAACCCAAAGATAAAAACCATGGTCAGAATAGATGCTATAATATACTATTCTACATCCAACCTCATAGGCAAACCACACTGGTTATACATTTAAGGGCACTAACCCTAAGGAAACACCAATCCCCTAGTTTAAGACCACCACCTCTAAGGAAGCACCAACTCCTTAATTAAGCACCAACTTAGCTTAACCTCAATCGTTATAATGTTTAAGGGAACCAACCCTAAAGAAACACCAATTACCTAATTGAGCACCAACTTAGCTTGTTTGATGGCACCAACCAATCATATATATGGAGCTACAACTCTAGTATACAAAATAGGTTCACAAATGAATCCAACTCTATTCTCTCTATTACAAGTCTAATCTATAATCATAATATGCACATTCTCTTTATGACTTATTCCTCTCTACCCCTCTCTCTCTATATCTAGATATATATTTATTTGACATACTTCATCTCTCTCTACAACTTCTTCTTTTTCTCTCTACCCTTTGGTTCTGTGTCTATATATTTTCTATTTGACACACCTCATTGGATTTTGATCTTTGCCTCTATATTTAATTTGGCTCAATAGAAAAATCAATCATTCCAATTTTTTTTCCTTTGTCCTAGATATCATATATAAAAGCATTTGATCTAGGGTTTTCTTCTTCTCTATGTTCACACTCATACTGCAAACACATCATGCCAATTCTAGACTCTAGTTCATTATGACATGAATTTTAAGTTTCCTATATCTCGATTCTATGCATATGTTGTAATTTCACATATATTTACTATCTATATAATCTGTTAGACTCAAGTTTTGATGCATAGGTTATTTAATGTATATTTAATCATTTAGATCAATCAATCTCATTATTTGTGTCCAGATATAGACCTTATACACAAGTTCCTACATAATTTTATATGTTTCTCTAACTAACCATTTGTCTGGACATGACTTTAAATATCAGTCATTGGTCTTGCATTAGGAACCATAATCCAATGGTATTTATTAAATTGTCTTAGCTTTAAAATGTGTCCATTTGATCTTCCTAATTTGGGCTTTCATGTGTCATTTGATCTTCAAATATGCATGCTTTGTAATTCTTTCTTGATGTTAAACATCAAGCTCTTTGTTATATTTGAATCCACTCACTCTATTGGATATTTCTCATCCAAAATTCCACATGCCATTGGATCTTTGAAGATACATGATCTTTACCTTGACTTGGTCATTAAACTTTGACACTTTAACCTCATCTCGTAGATTCTTATATCTTTGGATTGCTTTTGCTCTATCAATCTACTCAAACCTACTCAATATTTAACTTATCACTGTGTCAATAAATGTTGAGCACTTTATAGCATTTGAGTATATTCACTTCATTGGATCTCATTTACATGATTACCCACACACCATCAGATGTTTTGATAAGCCTGATCATTAACTCTGATAAGCTTATGCTCATTGGGTCTATATCTGATAAGCTCTATGAATGTGATATTTATCACTTGTGCACTCACTTGAAGCTCCTTTTGACAATTTAACTTCAACATACTCCATTGTATCTCTAATGTATGATTAAGCATGAGCCATTGAATTATCTTTGATAGGCTCACTCTCATTGGTCCTCTATCTAACTAACTCATGTGCTTGTGACACTTGGCATTATCACATTCACTCAGAGGGACCTTTGAAACTTTGACTTTGCTTCACTTCATTGGATCATCTACTTACAATGAAGTGTGGTCTGTTGATCAATCTAAAACATAATATAAAGTCTAATACTTAGGAAATATTAAGTCCTTTGATCATTATTCAGAGCTGGTAATTGCTAGGTTGAGGGGCTAATTTCTTAACAATGATATGGATTTAAGTTACTAGTTCTTAACTATACCAAGTCAACATTAAAATATAAATTTAATTATTCATGCCATTCAATTTTGAGCTCATTCCTTCTCCTTTGAATCTATAGACCACATATTCAAGATGCTCATGAAACACTCATAATAGATCTGCTATCTATTTCTTTTGAAAATGTCCGTAGATGATCTTTGTAAAAGCATGACAACTTTACATAACCTTGTGTAGATTTTGTCTAAGTATGGAGACCATTTCATTTTGCCTAGAAGGCTAAATTTATACCTACATAACTCTTGTTGTGCTTAATTACATGATGTACAAATTAGTGCATGTGATCCTCTTACATAGGGAATTCTATCCATATATCCATTTGCTCCTAAAGACTTAATACATGCAAGATATGACATCATAAAAATGCCTTCTTAGATTTTTCTTGCAACTTGCAAATTTGACTATTGGAAAACAATATCAAAATGCCTTAGAGCCCTACTTTACTCAAGCATATATTTTTTTGTGCTATGTCATGTGACTTAATATTTATTGCATATAAACTAGGCATAAGAATGAAAAGACCCATGTGATCATTTTTTCCTAACACCTCCATGTGGTCAAATGCTGACCTCATCAATATGCTTACTTGGCTCTATTTAGCCCTTTTTGTAAATTTGGTTAAGTATATAAACTTAGTGGATTTTATCCAAGTATCCAACTTTACATCCCCATATATTCAACTACGTTTCATCTCATGGATTCAAATATGAAACATAATAACTAGGGACTAATGTGATCACAACCATGTGACCATCTCCCCCATACTCATTCACACATGGCAATGGTGATGTTAGCAAAATGTCTTCTCATATTTTGTTATCATAGACCTAAAATGTCTAGATGATCAATATTAAGAACCAGATGAATTCTATTCATGTACACAAGCATTTCAATCATCCTTGACCTCTGATAAGATCCTTTATAGATTATACAATCACCGTATTCAGTCCTACACATGAATGACATGCTCATAATATCCCTTTTTACATCAATGACAATCATATTTACAATATTATCCCCCCTCAAACTAGGAGCCGACACAGGATAAGGAGCAAGTGATGGGTTTGAAAAATAGAATAATGGATGGGATGGGTGGATAAAAAATGAGCTCAAGTAACATGGATGTATAATATGAAGTATATGTTTTGTAGTGACAAGATGTAAGGTAATAAAGATAGAGGTGCCCCAAGGCAAATCCTATAATAGATTGTCATAACTATAAATAAGTGGGATTAGACAAAGGCTAAACAAGAGGACATGTGATAAGGTTGGATAACTAAAGCATCTAGTATACTATATGGTGTATGCTCTACCTATAGAAAACTATTCTTTAGGGAGAATATACTCTCAGGACCCACTGAGGGGAGATACCCAATAGAGTACATGCCTTACATAGGCTATGGGATTAATAGGGGGTAAAAATACACAAACCTAAAATGGTATAGGGAGAATAATAAGGTAGGTATGGTAAGGTACTATGATAAAGCTAAGGAGTAGCGATGCATATATGAATTTGCAAGTAGTGAAAAAAGTGGCAAATCAGTGCTATCTAGAATGAATTAATGCTGATCCACCAAATTGATGTTCATCTAAAATAAATTAGTATCAATCCAAAGTTGGGTATATAAGCAAGTCTGACATAGAAAAGGGCTCATTTTCTATTTTTGAAAACCAAATGATACTTGATAGTTCAAATGAAGAGTATGCTATGAAATGAGATAGAGGCTAATGATAGTGGATTGAGGTGATGATGATGCTCACAAGATGAGGTAGGTCTATTTTTTTTTAAATTTTTTAAAATTTTAAGCTTTGTGAGATTTAGGATAAGTCTAAGATGGCACCAAAGAATTGGCATCGATTCCCTAGTGAATCAGTATTGATTCATAGGGAATTGATATAATTTTATAGAAACATCACCAATATAGATAGAACGATGTCGATCCATAAGGGATTGACATCGATTCACAAAAAATATAAAAGGCTTAGATTACAGTCTAGAGTTAAGATAAATTAGAGTTTTTAAGATATTTTAGGCTTATAGGGGATATTGGTGACATGCACAAGTTTTATTATGGATACAAGATTGAGTTTCACCCTTACTAGAGTGATTATGAGTTTAGTTAGGTGATGATGACTGGGCCCATCTAGAGGCTATAAGACTAGATGGGGTGCATCAATATAGATGCATCCATCAAGACATGAGCTTACTGATTATCCTGGTAGAGTGTTGGGATGTTATGATTGAGACCTTTTGGGTTTTAATTGGGGATATGACCGTCATAAAAGAGGACATATATCATATTATATGACTTTTAGTCTAGGGAGCACCTATAGTACCTATAGATGAGTAGGGATGAGGAGCAACCTTGACATGCCTATATGGTAATGACATATAAGATATTAGATTTATTATTAGTGTCTTCAATTTTGAGCCTCTATATATAGATGATATAATAGGGAGAGGCATACTCATCATGGTGATGTTGGTGATATCTTGCTACACACTCCCAGACTCAGGTGGAGGTAGATTTTCATGGAGCTTGACAAGAGTAGTGGTATCCATGTTAGAGCATCATATAATTTTTGCATGGGAATCTACCTTGTTGGTACAAATTTATAGGGAGATTTGGGGTTGGAAGACCTAGAGATGATATGGATTGGATGTTATTATCATTCTACAGTGTTGGCTTATAAGCACATTAGGAAACTGTAGCCCATTAGTACCCCATGGATATGGTGGTATGATATGGAGTACAATGTGACCTTTTTATGATAAAAGGCTGATCTTGATTGAGTATTTATAAATGGAATCACTTAGGACCTCAATTACTACTAAGGGGTCCTAGAGGGATTAAGAGAGACATTAGAGACCTTATCTAAGATTTTATGCATGGCTTGGGGTGGGGGTAGAGCTAAAAGGCCTATGAAAGGAGAGATGGGTGATGGGGAGGAGGATAAAGTACCTAGAATATCACCATTTTGGATGAGTGAGATGGTAGTTCATGCTAGTACAAGAAATTTCATGGGCCCCATATGCATACAGGCAAGATGAGACAAAGTGAGAGCTTCTAAGACTAGTCATTAGAGATGTTGTTACAAAGAATGATTAAGTTTTATTAGGTGATGATGTTGAGGATGTGGGGTGTACTCTTACATATATATCATGGTGGTCTGAGTAGTGGGTAAAAAGGTAGGATAGGGTGGTGTATCTATGCCAAGGGGGAGGGGATGAGGAGATGGAGGAGGCAGAGGAGGAGGTAGAGGAGGAGGTTGAGGATGAGATGGGAGATGAGGAGGATAGGGGAGAGATGGGGGAGAGGATGGGGGAGAAGAGGAGATTGAGGAGGAAGAGATATATGTATTAGAGCTTATCATAGAGAGGGATATATTAAGGGCTCCACATATTACCTTACAAGGATAACTAGCTGTAGCATAGGTCCCCCTAATCATACTATAGATAGAGTGGGACATAATATAGACCCAATTGGATACTCTACAAGTAGGGTTTGACTCTTTGCAACTAATTCATGATATGGTGGTGGAGGAGCAAGATCACTATAGGGAAGAGAGGGACACTCTGAGGAGGAGGGAGGGAGAGAGAGATTCATCAATGTAGATTGTTGGAGAGTTGGTATGGTCAAGCATGGGATAGGTAAGGATCATGAGTATTAAGAGATATAGGGAGATGGTCATGGAGATGAGATACTATGAATAGATCATTTTAGATCAGCTTCTAGAGACTCCATGCTATGATCCCCATATAACCACATAGGGTAGGTCCTCTAGGCACAATCATATATGGTTAGTGAACATGGGGAGTGTATTTCAAAGGAGAGATAAGGACAAAGACAAAGATGGATATGGGGGTGGAGCTTTGGCGAGCATCCACCTAAGTAGTTTATAGTTTACATAGTAGCCTATGTATTTATATTCATTGTATTGGATAGAGATCTAGAGACATGTATATAGATACTTTTATGTGCATTGATCATTATATATATATGTTTCATGATTATGGAATATGTTATTGTTATGGATTTATTATTATAGATTATGGATGTTCATGGATTACGATGATGTATTATGGATGTGCATGGATTATGCTTATAAAGATGTTTATTTTATATGGATTTAGATGATGTGATTTATTAGGATTGTTACATATGATAGATGTATAAAAATGTTTATGGATTATGGACATTATGGATTTGAGTTAGATCATGTGATTATTGATTCTTTACGTGATGTGATTAAATTATTTGATTATGATTTCAATGTTTATAAAATATTTTATGGATCATGATTATATTACGGTGATGTGGTTTTGAGATATGTATTAATGCTTAAAATGTTCATAATTTAATTAACATGGATGTGATTTTGATTGTGATTATGGATTTTTGTGAGCTGATTAGGTTATAGATTATGGGCTTTTATGAAAAAATGGTTATGGATTATGGATATATATTTGATTATGGAATATAGATTTTATGCAATATGTTTATGGATTTAAAACTTTAAAAAATTCTTAAATTATGATTTGGATTTATGATTATGGATGTTGGATCACATTATGGATTATGAGTAATGTTTATGGATTATGATTATCATTGATGAAAACTATAACTTGCTGATTTTATGTTTATAGATTTGTGAATTACAAGATTAGGATATTTTTAATATAGGTGGAATTTTTTTGAATTAATTTAATTTACAAAGGGCTTATTGCTCGTTATTGGCTCGTACCATGACCCAAGAAAATTGCTTGAAAGGAATGCATATACGTCCTTAACCAATTGTTAATAATTATCCTAACAACTTTAGGTCAACTAAGTTAAAGATATAATTGATTTTGATATTTGATTTATGATTTGATAGAAAGTGTATTCTAAGAAGAAGATGCTTCCATCTTGTATTCCCAAAACTAAGGTCAAACCTAGAATCCTTTTGTACCAATCTGCGTAGACTGATCAATGTGAGAAGTCTACTAATTAAAGAAAGTTGATCAATGTGGGAAGATTTATAGGGATATTTTATCCATGATATCCATCCTTCAAGGGAGTGGTCTATATTTTGAGATATTATTTTTGAAACAACTATTATTTGAGGGAACAATATGTGATTCTAATATTTTTTTTATTTTTGTAGATTTTATGGATATACATAGCTATCCTTCAAGGGAACAGTCTATTTTTTTTGATTTTATTTTTTAGATGCTTTTATTTTCTTTTTTTTGATCCCATTATTATAATTTTTATTATTTATGGATTGGCCTCAGGTATCCTAGGATAATTTCCCAAAGCTTTGATACATAAGATAAAACACTTATT
The DNA here is from genome assembly GCA_037957365.1 of Torreya grandis. NCBI lineage: Eukaryota > Viridiplantae > Streptophyta > Pinopsida > Cupressales > Taxaceae > Torreya > Torreya grandis. Next base: position 1,717,541 of record JARHVA010001022.1, on the reverse strand, counting down.
CTCAAAATGAATTAGTGACATGGAGGGATTTTAGGGAATAATGATTTGGAACTCCTTCCCATTATAGGTGAAGCTTATCCAATTAGAGAATGATATGAATAGAATTAGGGTATTCATATTCAAGACTAAAAAAGGGCAATGCTACTAGATAACCACATGTCTCTAAATATCATTATTTGGTACAAGAATAAGAGGGATACAAAACCTAGAAACTAAACTTGTCAAACCAAGGTGATTAAGGATTATTAACAGTAGAAAGGATGGAGATTTAATGAATTAAGAGGTTATCTCTCTAATTTTACATCAAGAGAGGCCAATCGATATGCTTCAAATCTAAACTTATGGGTGATAATATATGGTCTGAGCCAATTTTCTCCTTCTAATTTTTTTCATGTTAGTTACATGTTGATTTTATTTTAAGACAAGGTCACCAATATTAAATTCACATTATTTGATATGTTTATTATAGGTGAATTTAATTCATTCTTGATAAATATGTAAATGATCAAGGCGTAGTTGAGCAGTACGCATCTAAGAGTTTGAGTTGGGGTAATCATTCCTAATGGAAGTCATCCTTAGAAATGATATATTTTAAGGATATGTGAAGGGAAAGAATATAAACCTCAAGAGGAATTACAAATTTGGTACTATAGACTAGGGATAAAGGAGTAGCACCTATAAGGGTTTGAATAGTAGTTCAATAAGCCCATAGGGCAAAAAGAACATATAGATGCCAGTTCTTACCTACTTCATTAATGACTTTGGTTAGGATTTTGATGAGAATATTATTGGATGACTTATCCTATCTATTATATTGAGGATATTAAGGTGAGGAAAATATGATCTTAATTATAAAAGAATCACAGAGTTCTTGAACCTTTTGGTTCTTAAAGGATTTTCCATTATCTGTGATGATCATATGAGGGATGCCAAAGTGACAAATGATATGACGATTAATAAATTCAATAATTTTGTCTACTTTTGTTGAGATAAGGGGGATATATTCCACACACTTAGTAAAATAATAAGTGGTGGTAATGATAAATCTATAATTCTTGGAAGATTTAGGATTGATTTGACCTATAAGATCAAGCCCCCACTGGGAAAAAGGCCAAAAGTCCTGAGATACCTATAATGCTTGACTAGGGACATGAGATAGGTTGGCATGTTTCTAACACTTGATTCCTTTATTAATGTATTCACAATAATCTTTATTTAAAGTTTGCCAATAATAGCCCAATCATAAGATTTCTTAGTGATGGTACGACCACTAAAATATCCTCCACTTGACCCATCATGAGCTTCTTTGATAACAAGGGTAGCTTCATGATTATAGAGACAAAGAAGAAGGATACCATCAAAACCATGTTTATAAAGGATACCCCCTAGTATGAAAAAATGCATGACATAATGTTTAAAATCTTACTTTCCATTTCTAGATAGATCTAGAGGAATAATCCCCCTTGATAGGTAATAGAAAATCTATGCATACTAGATACCTAATGGGTTTTCCTCCACACTGTGGATGGAAGGAAGGTTGATTTTGGTAAAGGAAGGTTGATTAATATTATTAATGAGGATAAAAAACTTAGATTCTTGGGACAAACATGGGATAAAGGATACCAAAGAAGCCATAGTATCTATAAACTTGTTAGTTGATTGAGGAGTAGCTTGGATATCATAATGCTAGAAAGTGGAAAGTAACTAATCAACCAAGGTATTATACTTTTGAAGGGTATCATTTTTACATTGATATATGACCTTAATTTTATTGACCATAATCTAGGAGTCACCATAGATATTGAGTGTTTTAACACCCAAAGCTAAAGCAGTTTGAAGACCTATGATTAAAACAATATACTCTACCATATTATTAGTGCAATCAAAATAAATCTTGAAAGATAAAGGGATAGGTGTCCCCCAAGAGGGATTGGGATAATTCTAGCTCCCCCATCATGATCTCATCTAGATCCATCAAAGAATAGAATCATTTGATATTATAGATCTATTTGAGATGTGAAGGCTATAGATTCATCTGGTAATTCATAATTAATTGGTTGATTATTAGAAAGAGGTGCCTTAGCAAGCTGATCAATAATGATTTGATCTTTAACTAACTTTTTATGGATAAACTATAGATAAAATTCCACCAAAACATAGTCCATTTGGCCATTTAATGATTCTGATAAGGCTTGGAGTTTATAAACTTTAGGGGATCAATGTTCATGACCACATATGTTTTATGATTGAGCAAATAATGATGTAGATTAGTAACCACAAAGACCAAATCTAGGCACATGTTCTCTATATGAGCATAACATGATTCATAATCAACAAGTGTGTGACTGATATAGTAAACTACCTGCTCTTTGTGCTGCTCATCACGATGGGCAAGAATGACTCCAAGGGCATGGCCAATAGTAGAAATATACAAGAAGAATGATTATACTTATTTTGGAGGAGTGAGAACTAGTGGTGAGATAAGGTAGCTCTTAAGAGATTCAAAATCCTCTTGATAACTAGAGTCCCACTTAAAACAAAAATCCTTCCTTAGGAGGTGATGGAATGGTTGATATCGATCGAATAACTGGGAGATAAAATGATAGATAGACTACAATTTACCTTACAAACTATGACGACATTTAAGATTGGATGGGGATGGTATTTATAGATGATTTTGATTTTAATAGGGTCAACTTATATTCCATGGATGGAGATGATAAATCCTAGAAGCTTGCCTATCAATACTCCAAAAATTACATTTGTTTAGAATTTAGACAGACAGGAAATTAGATTAAGTAAGCAAAGATAACATTTAGGATAAAAAGGTGGTCTTTTAATAAATTTTATTTACTAAGGAGATCATCTACATGATCGTCAATAATTTTATGGTTGATATCATGGAAAATGTAAGTCATGGATCTTTGATAAGTGGCTCCTACATAATTTAGGCCAAAAGGCATAACTCAATAGCAGAAGGTCCCTTAGGGAATAATAAATGAAGTCTTATGTTGGTCTTATAGTGTGATAAGGATCTGATTATATAGAAAAAAACCATCCATAAATGAAAATATTTTGTTCCCAGTGGTTAAATCTACTAATTGGTAAATATTAGGGAGAGGGAAATCATCCTTTGAACAAGCAAGATTAAGGTCTCAAAATTCAATACAAAGGAAAAGTCCCCTTGTAGGATTGGTGATAGGGATGATGTTAGATACCCATTGAGAGTAATCAATAGGTTGGATAAATTTAATGAATAAGAGATGTTGTAACTCTTCTTTGACTAAGAGTTCAACATGAGGATGCATCTTTCAAAGTTTTTGCTTTATAGGTTTAGCATTAGGGAATGTGATGATGTTATGGATAACAATAGTAGGATTAATACTAGGCATAATAAGATAAGACCAAGTGAATGCTTCACTATGATCTATTAAAAACATAGTGAAATCCTAGTACTCCTAGGGATCTAAGGATTTACTAACCTTAACTAATCATGGAGTCTCATGGGATCCTATGTTAACATTAATGGTGGCCTCATTTAATAGACTAGAGGTTTTAAATGGAAGGGATTTATGGAGATGGGATTTCTCTATGCCTAAATGAGTTAAGATAGACTCATCATCTTGGCATTGAAGAATAGGGATGGTAGGAAAATCCTACCTATCATGTTTAGATAGGATAGAGGAATGGTCCTTACATCTCCATCACGGTGATAGATAAGAGGCTCTATAGTAATGGAATTGACTATTTTTTTTATAGGAATGGATAATATGTCATCAGTAGAGGAAGGGGTGATAGATGGTGAGGATGTCATATCCTCTTCAAGGATGGGAAGGAGAGTAACCTTTGGGGTAGCTTTGGGATTTTTTTTGAAATTGAGGCCATGTTTTTCATGGGGTTTTCTAAAATTTCCCAATGTAACCTCATGTGGGCCCTGTTCATAATGTCTTATGCCGAAACCTTTCTAAACACATCATTGTAGGTATGTCTTTGTAAAGTGGGGTTAATCAAGGAATGAAAAGTTTGAGCTAAATTGTTTAGCACATATTTCATTAGAAATACCTAAAGAATGCTAGTTGATTCCCCCATAGATCAAATGGGTATGAAGGAAAGGTGGACTAGAGGGAATAATATCCCCTAAATTTGGATAATATGCTTGTTATTTGTTTGAGAATCCATATTCTTATAGAGTGGGGAAAGTATTAAGTGTTAATAACTAGGACTCTCCAATTGAAAGATGCTAAAATGTGGAATCAATGGACTCCTTTCCAATTCTTGATGCATAGATCATTGTACTAGTAGATGCCTAATTAGATGATGATGGGATAGTGATTTTCAATGAAATTAGGACATTATTTGGTTGGAAGGTGATGTTGTAAGATTTAAATAGATGGGGATCTACTGGGACGTTATGGATTCTACCTTCATGTTCAAATTTAATACATTAATGTAAGATAGAGGGGATGCAGTACATAGCAGGTATCTAGGATCATCTTAAGAGAATGTTGTATTAAAACTCCCCTTCTATTACATAAAATAATTTAGGGAGAACACACACACCTACTTGAATGTGAAGGACTACCATTCCCAATTTAGGGGTGACATTATTGTTAAAGGCTCATAAAATGGTGGGGGATTGGGATACAACTATCTTAGGTAGCTGTAGTTGTTTAAATGCATGAGAGGAGATGATGGTTATACTAGTACCATTATCAATCATGACTTATTTGATTTGAGTTTAATCAATCTAGGTAGCGATAAATAGTGTGGGATCTTGGTCATTTGGCTATAAGGGTGGTATTTCCAAATCATGAAAGGTTTTTTGAAGTGATGCAATGAAAGTTGATAAAAGTTGGGGTTCATTAGCTTGTATCTCAGCAGCCCGTAAGGATTCTATCATGGCCTCATGATGTTGTAGAGAATTTTGGACAAGTTTATATAGGGACATCTTGATCAAAAACTAATGAATCTACTTTAGAACTGATATCTATATTAGTTTTAAAGCTTTATTATTTTGTGATTTTCCTAAAATAGAAACATTAGGTTTAGGAGTGGGCATTATCAGACTATTCATGGTAGGAGTTGGCACTTTGGCAATAGTCACTTTGGTTTTTTCATGATTGTGGGTCTTATGACCCTGGGCTTAGGATTTCATAGCTACTTGAATTGAATCTATCTAAAAAATAGGGGGATTTGTTGCATTTTTAGATTCATCCACATCTAGAGGGAGAGATTGATACTGAGCTCTATCAGAGGTTTTATCTTATTTTATAAATCATTTTGATGCAATGGGTGGTATGCTACTTTTTGAAGTGGATGTAACCCTAGTAGTTTGATTATGGGGATGGCCATGATCTAATAGTTCTATTAAGAGATGATTTTCTTCTAATAAATTTTGGACCATGACCTTTAATGCATTACAACTTTTCATGTCATGACTTGATATTCAATGGTATGCACATTTCTTATTTTTTCTATACCATAGTGGTTTTTGAATATGAGGATTGATAGGATTTATGTGTGGTAGTGTGGTAAGGAAGGTCTAGAGAAGTTGATCTAGGATTTTAGAACAAAACCCCTTTAATGGATCTTGACTAGGATTTTCAATCCTTAGAGGCACTTGTAGGGAAGAGGGATGTGACTTCAAACCTTGACCTTTTAAACTATTTTTTTAATGTTGCTTACTGAAGGTACTTTATGTTTAGGATAAGTCCTTACACCTAAACCTTGCAGATAATAGGGGTTTAATGGGTTATGTATTGGCATGATCATAGTGGGAAGATCCCATTATGATGATACATGTAATTTAGTGGAGGATTATATAATGGTAGAGTTTAGTATTATTGAAGGATGGGGTCCTAATATAGATGCTCTTGTCTAAATAGATGGTAGTGGTACTTTCCCCTTTCAAATCTGCTTAGGGGTAGTGGGGATGTCCTCTTTTGGGAGTTCAATCCTAATAAGATGATGCTAAAAAGATTTTCCCCTTGGGTCCTTGAGGTTTTTGTTTTTGATATCTATGGATTTTCCCTTGATTTATTTAAGATTTAGCACCTCCCTAGTAATGGGGGAAATAGTATTGAGCTAGTTTGAAGTAACGTAATAGTTTCCTCATAAATTAGTAAGCTAGAAGGAATAGGTATGCTAGATACATGTATTGAAATGATGTGAGGAATAATAGGAATATATTGTGGAATGTATAAGAAAACCTTCTCTTTGATAGTCTTTTCCTCTTTTAGTTCTTGATTGCTTTCAGATATGGTTTCCTCTCGTGTGTCCCAAACAATGAGATCTAGAAAACTAGAGAAAGTTTTTGGGATGTCTTCACTTATTTTAGATGGTTCAAAAGTGTCTCCTATAAGGAGATCAAGGATAGGAGTAATATTAACTTATTTATGTAGAATATGGTCATGGATTGTGTTAATTACATGAGTTTCATGTTTTGAGGTAGATCCCAAATTATCTTGCATGAAATTTAACATGGAAGTGTGATTAGGGAATGGCTATTTGAATATATCTATAGACTAATTAGCAGGAAATTAGGGTTACCTAGTTGTAACTCACCCAGATTGATAAGATATTGTACTAGGACCCTAAAATAATGACACTTACTAACATTGTGATCTATTATGTAGTGAAAGTTATAAAAGTCATTTTCGCTAAACCAACTAGGTTTAGGGAAAGAATCATTGAGATGTTTTATTGGAGGAAGATTGACTAGAGATGATTTTAAGAGATTATCTAAAATAGACACGTAGTATTCTCCTAAAGTTTTATATTATCATGGGGGAAAGTGTGTCAATGGATTTTGAGATTGTGCTTACGAGGTGGAGCGCTTATATTGGTTTTTAGTTTGTGGTGGTGCTAATTTTATAACTACAACATTAGTAACTCCTTTGGTCTTATTATTATTGTTATTAGTCCCTTTATAGGGATCATGTTTAAAGTTTTTATTCTATAATTTAACTTTACCTTCTTCTAGGGATCTAATTTTTAATTTGTAGGCCATTGAAAAGGCCTCATCAAAGGTCTTAAAATATTGTACCTATAACATCGATGAGAAGTGTTTAACACATGTTATTGTGAATAAATCAATTAACTTGGGTTGCAAAAGGGAGAAGGTGAGTTAATTGATGAGACTTCTCCATGTATCCATAAAATACATGAAAAATTAATCATAAAACTATCATATAGAATAGAGGTTAGTAATAGTGACTTTTCTTGAAATATTGATATAAAAGTTCTCTAAAAATATTTGAGCTAGCTACCCAAAGGAGAATAGGGAATGCTGTGGGATTGAGTTGTACTAATCTAGGGTAGGTCTAGATAATGACATAGGAAAAGTCCTAAGAATAAGTTCATGATCATGTGCTATAAGGTAGCAAGTGTGTCTAAATGCTCAAAGGTGCTATACAGGATCCTCCTTATTTTGAAACTTTGTAAAATTTGGAAGTTATCATTATGAAGGATAAGGCCTAATAGGAACTACTGGGTTAATAGGCTCATTACAAATTTGATAATAAGTGAGTATGTTCTTCTAAATAGAGGTAGAGACTTCCAAATTAGCCATCCTACGTATATAATTAGAAATGCATCATGTCTATAAATCAGTCCTAGTTTAGAGAAGAAAGAGCATGCCTACACTTCTGATTGGGGATACACTTGTTAAGTAGGAGCATGACCAATATGGGTATCTACTAGACCTAATTAGGGGATCAATTTTCAGAACACATCATGTTAGAAAGGGTTTTAAAGCCAATAGTCTAACATAATTACATAACAACCCTAATGGAGTCCTAAGGTTTAAAGTATTCAATCTATTATAATAAAAGGAAAGTAAAATCTTATCTAGTACACACCAAATCTTGTGTCACAAAGTGGGGGTTATAAAAAATAAAATAAACTAAACTAAACATGTATTATAAGGCATATACTCATTTCAATGTATACAAAATCCTAATACATGGGAGAAGAATACAAATGCATTATCTATCTACTCTTACAAAGGAGAACTAAAGTTAGGAATACTTAACTTTGAAGATGAACCTATCGAGCCTCAATCTCTCCCTTGGCCAAGGTGCTTTGCAAGAGATTATTGTGGTATGTAAGGATAAACAAGATAAATTAGCTCTAGGATACACAACCTATTTAAGCATCAAAAATACTTCTCCATAAGACAATATTTGTATCTCTAAAGAAAGTATGGAACCTTAAGCTTTATTCCTCAATTATAATGGTCAATAAGTATATATTCGATCACACTTATTCACTATTATTCTTCTCTTATGAAATGGTGGGAAATGAACTTGTATATATAGGTGAATATTTCCTTAAATCCTCCCAAGAATGTCAACTATATAGGGTCAACCCAATTGACCTAGTGTGTTTTTAGGGATAAATCACTAGGTCTGAGCTAGGTCAATACAAAAGCTAACAAGCTAAAAAAGTGAAAAATACCCCTAAACTATACTAGGTTGACCTAGTACAACCAACTATCCAAAAGGTTGTTAAGGCAAGAAAAGGAGGAATGGAAAGAGGAAAATACTGGAATAAGTAGGATTGAGAAGAATAAGATTAAGGTAAATGGTTTTAGGAGACAAGTGTGGAGATGGCAAGTGGAAAAAAGGACAAAAATCTTACAAAGCACCGATGATGTGCCCACCCCTTTCCTGATGTACCCCTTAGGGCATGCACTTAGAGAGATTGAGACTTGATGGGTTCCTACAAGATACAAAGTGTTAGTAATCAATAAAAGTTCAAAAATATTATGTGTATACATATGCCCTACTCAAAGCTCATCACATGGCACATAAGTGCAAGATGAGACAATGCTTTGAGATAAAACATGATAACACAACACTAATGCTAAGTAAAGTGTAGTAAGCAAAAAATAAGATAAATGAAAGGACTGAATTAAAAATCACATACCTTTAACTTAAATTAATGATATAGATGAATAAGTAGACTAAAATAAATGTGAAGGAATCCAATGTGAAGAACACTAGGTGAACCTGTATAAGTTAGTATAAAAAATAGCTAAAAATCAAATTTTTTGGAAACTAGGCATGTAATAGTTAGGAATGACAAAGAAAATAATTTTCATTTTAGGATTGGTAAAGTAAGGTTTTTAGAATATTGAAGGCAAATAAATGACAAAATAATGGCAAATAAATGATAAATGATTGATAGATTAATGACAAATGATGGAAAATGAATGACAAATGGTAAGAAATAAATGACAAATGATATTGAATAAATGACAAATGATATTGGAAAGCATGTAAAGCATAAATGGAAAAAAGGAATGTAAAACATAATAAATCACATTGGGAAGCATGTAAAACATGAATGACAAATGAAATATCCATGCAAGAAAACTTAAACAAAGATATGTAAGAAATTTAAAATTAGGCTCATGTAAGATAGGCAAAAAGGAAAACATGAAATAAAGGAAATGAAATGTAATTGAAGATGGAAGACAAAAATGAAAAAGGCATACATAAAGAGAAATATGTAATAATGGAAAAAGGGTGTGGAATCAACTATCCACAACATAAGGGTAGTATAATAATGTCAAATGAAAGAAAAGAGTAATCCATAGTTACTCAAACATGTTGTTTTGCTCTAAGGATAGATAAAACTGAAACAAAGTAATGCTAGCATGTTTTAAAGAGATGAAGATGAAGGAATAATTAGAAGAGGGAAGATAGATTTGGAATCAAAATTTGCTTTCCAAGGGGGAAATCCAATGGGTGGAGGGGAGAAATGAAGGAAAAACTAAGGTAGAGGAACTCTTTATTGATGTTAAGACACTCAAATTAGGTTTGTCAAAACAAGAGGACTGTTGACCTTAAGGACTCTGAAGACTTCTCTTAGCTACACAAGTATTAGGTCAATAAATGTAGTATATATATCATTACATAAAGACTATATGTATGAAAATTAAAATATACCTACCTCCCCATTATGTGTTCTCTATTCTTCAGGACCCCTTATAGAGCCATCAGTCTACTGCAAAGATTGGGTACTTGCATGAAAAAGTAGGTAGCACCATCTAGTTTGTTTAATTCCCTTATTCTAATATACTATCCTAATATACCCCAAAAGACCTTGGCTCTATATGAGTCCAATTTTAGAGTTTGAGATTTGATTAAAGATAGGATATGTGCTTGGAATCATGTATTTTGGTGTGGTTTTGAATTTTGAGATTTTTATGTTGCCTTTTAGATATCATCACCTTTTGTTTCAAATGTTGTAGATTTTAACTTTATTAATGGATTTTTATTATTCCTTCTCCATACGTATCTGGAAAACCAAACATGGGTGCTAAAGATGACTTTAATTTGAAAATTTGGGACTTGGTTTCTAAGAGAGAGAACCTTAAAGATCATGGGGTCTACAAGTCTCATAAATTAAGGTGAAATAAAAGTGCTATCTTGACTTTGATCTTGTTTTATCCAATGTGGAGATGAAAGAAAGGGGAAATAAAAAGGAGTGACATATGGAATAATTAAAATTGATTCAAATCACAAAAAATGTGACAAAGGGAAAAGAGGGATATAATGACAATAAAGTGTGATTCCTTATCATGAGAATGAGGGGAATGGAGGAAAGCATGCTAACATAGATTGTTTACAAATTCCATCTAGCAAAAGAAGTAAAAGCTAAAGTTGAGAATACAAATCAAGAACATGAAAATATGGTGATTTTATGAGGAGGGTTGGGTCTTATCCATGGTCTTACACTTAAAATTCATAAAATAAGGAAAAGATAAAGTAAAGAGATGGTAATTTTGTGAGGGATGCCGGGTCCTATCCATGGTTTTACAAAATAACTCAAAAAAGGAAAAACCCATGAGGGTATCAAAAGAGAAATAACCAAATATAAATAAGAATATGGTACATCAAGAGGTAAATACTAAATAAAGGGGGAAAAATGATCATAAAGCTACTAAGGCAAAGAGTGACATAAAAATACAAATGAAAGAGGTATATAAAGACATAAATGAAAACAAATGCCCAATGTAATGTGGAAGAAAACTAAAGAATGTAAAGGAAAACAATGATGCTAGTAAAATGAAAGTAAAGGAAAGAAGAATTCAAAATCACAAAGAAACATGAGACAAGAGAACAAGTAAGACCTATGTTAACGTCTGTATCAAAGATGAGCATGTTAGATACAAGTCTATAAGTCTCAAAAGGTTTCTTGAAGTTGGATTTGTTTCTTATTATGTAGTGTAGAATAAGAGTGGGCATTGAAAGATGCCCCAAAGGGTAAGTGGATATAGGTATGGGCATATCAAGATGCCCCAAATTATAAAGGGATATGTGGATGGGCATTGCAAGATGCCCCAACATGTGAGTTGGAGTGAGGTAACATTGAACCATTAAAATGATTTACATTGGGTTGGCAAGTGTTTTTGGAGATAGGTAAATGTGTTGGTTTGATAGATTTTTAGGATGTTGAATGTGACATATGATGTGTAGGAGAGGTATGAGGAGATAAAGGAGGACCATGGATGATATGATTTGGAATAGGCATTTAAACTAGGTACTCTTTTGGTTCATGTGGCTTGAGAGGTTGAGGTTCAATGGATGCCATAATATGTTTAAAGTTGTTCATGTTAAATATCCTTTCCTTATTGGTGTAGGAAGAAGGATAAATTGTGGTTTAAACAAAATTAGTGGATAAGGTTTGTTCATTAGGTAGTTAATGTTGATGTGATTTTGGTTCTTGAGATTGACTTTGAGAAGCTTGAAGATAGTCTTGATAATGTTGTTTTATTAGAGTATCAAGATTGAAATGCATACCAAATAAGGAAGAAATAATAAAATGGTGAAGATCATGAAAAGAATCATGAGAATGACCTATATTAGCATGCCACCAACAAAACTTATCAAGATTGTACCATTTTGGAGGAGGTTTGGAAGGATCAAATCTCATGAGTTTAGAGGGTGGAAATTTACTCTTAATTTATTTTAGACTCAAGGGAGGGTGGGTTGGGTTGAGATTGGTTGAACTGGATGCTCTATTTTGAGGTTCGGGAGGCTTGGATGAATTAATTTTATGAGAATATGATTGGAAAGGTACTTTATTATTTACTTGAGATGGTTTGAATTGAGTCATAAGAAAGTCTTACCTTTTTTCTTGGTCTAAGGCTTCATCTAAAGTTTGAGGTGAAAAGATTCAAACTTTGTATTGAAGGGGAGGTTAAGAGCGATGAGAAATAGTTTTAAAATATTATCATCATGCATGTTGTGGTCCACTTTATGAGTGAGATACTTCCATTTTTTGATGAAAGTATGAGCAAATTCATTAAGAAGTTGCTTGGCATTGATGAAATGACTAAGGTAGTTTTCAGGAAGGTCATCATGTTGGAATTCCTTCACTAGAACATTGATTAAATCTTCTAGTTGTGAGATGAAATTTATAGGAATTTGGTTATACCATTCAAGTACATCAGCCATAAATGTTTTGGCTAAGAGCTTGGTGGTAGCAAAGGTGTTAGTTTGGATCCATTCCTTATAGAGATTACTAAAAGACTTAAGAAAGATATCAAGGTCCTTAGTTCTATTATATGTGATAGTTGGATAAATGTTTCCAATGCATATGGATCCAATGAATGGGGATAAAGGTTCATTTTTAAGATGTTGAAGCATTTTGTTATTCATTGGAGGTTGAGGGATGATATTCCCATTGGTGTCTCTAAGAGAAAGAGGAATAAAATTTTGATTTGGTTGAGATATGATGACTTGAGGTGGTTGACTAGTCATGTGTAGGAAATGTTATTGCATGTTAATCATTTGAGATTGATTGGAAGTTTGAATGATGTTAATTTAATGTATGACTTGGGAAAGAAGCTGAATTATATCAATAGGTAGATTGGTGTTTGTAGGAGGGGTATTAGAGCTGGTAGAAAAAGGATTATTTGTGTTGGTGGGAGGAGGATTATTTATAGGTAGAGGATTCCAAAAATTAGTATTAGGAGGAGGATTAAGATGAATGACCTCATCTATATTACATTGTGTAGTGAGTGGTTTTGGTTTAGAAGGGGAATGAATAAATTATATAGTTTCATTTAAAGTAATGAAATAAGTGAGGTTATTATCCAAATCCTTGACTATGTAATGTTATATACTAAGGGAAAGATAAAAATATGTCATTATGATGAAATAAAACTAGATAACCACACAAATTGGAACAAAAAGTGATAGAAAATAGTATAGGGTCGACTGGGTCAATCCTGTATAATAAATAGGGGTTGAAAAGGGTCTATAAATAGTATAGGGTCAACTAGGTCAATCCTATATAATAAATAGAGACTAAAAAAGGTTTTTAAATAGTAAAGGGTTGATTGGGTTAATTATGTATAGTGGAAAAAGGGTGAAAAAGGTTTGTATATAGTACAGGGTCGACTAGGCTGATCTTGTATAGTGAACAAAGACTATAAATAGGTAGATTCCTTATTTTGCCTATATCTTTCTTTCTACTCATCCATTTTAATGATGTAGAGAATGAAAATGAAGAATATGAGAAATTTGATAGCAAGTTATTGATAATAAAATTTAGAGAGTAATGTAAAGAAGTAAGTGTTGAAAGGAAATAAACATCCAATTGGATCAATGCTGGCCAATCCAATTGAATCACACAAAATAAAACCTTAAACTAACACTGGATAATACAAGTTTTTGCACACAAAATTGAGAAAATAAAAAGCAATCAACTTTAAAAGTAAAAATCTAACTAATTGGTCAACTTGACTTTTAATTATATTATTAAGATATGATTTTAAATGTGATTGGAAGTTGGCTATAAACAACATACTAGATAGGAATCTAAAGATGGTTTCAGGTAGTTTGGACTAAAAGGGACTATAGTGGTACTGATACAGGCTTGGTATTTGGGCCTACCTCCTCAATTCACACACCATAACAATAAGGGTGTTAGGTGCTTAGCTGTAATATACCATTAACCATATTTTTTACTTGACTAGAGCATCAAGTTGACTTCCCCCTTAATGATGAAATCCAAGTAGGTTGGCCTAGGCTAGAAAAAATGTTAAAGTACTTATTTATGTTTTTGTGATTTGTTCATGTGTGCATAAAATAGAAATAGTGAAACTAACTGATTAATTAAAAATCCCCTAATTAAACTATGTGAACTATTCTAAACATACAAACAACAAAAAAGAATTGTGTGAACTAATTACTAACATATATGAGGCTAATTACAACTTTGAAATAAGGTATAATGTTGACACTATATACACAAAATATAGAATAGGGTTGATAGGTTCAAACCTATACTATAGAAGTAAGGTCTAAAAATGAACTAGGTTAGCAGTGTTATTCCAATTATTTTAGATATCACACAAAACATAGAATTGGGTCAGTGGGGTCGATCCAGTTGACTGTGAAAGGGTAGTTTTGAAGACTGCAAACTATGAAAGAAAAGATAGAAAAGAGAGGAATAAAGAGGTAGAAAGGAACCTTGGTAGATTAGAGATGCAAGGAAAGAATATTTTTGATGAAAAACCTTGAAGTATATTTGAGAAACCTAAAAATTAGGTCGACAAGATTAATCAAGCTCTATAAGAGCCTACTAAAAAGTGCTAAAACTGTAAGGGGTTGACTAGGTCGACCTAGTAGGTTGAACTATGTGTTTGAAAGGTTGGAAACATGTACTAGATTGACTAAGTTGATTTAGTTGCCTATTTTTATGCATAAATAAAAATATTTGGGTTGATAAAATTGATTAAGTATGTCAAAAATATATGATAAAAATAATGACTAAAAGAATGAAAAATTGTGAAAGAAATCCTACAAGGGTTAGTTTCACATCAAGTTCACTAGAATATAATATGAAGGTGAAGCCATAGTGAATATTAATAATAAAAATAAAATAAACAAAAATAAAAATGTGAATACAATCCAACCAGTGGTGGGATAGGATTCACATCGAGTTCACCAAAATGTATGCAATTGGAAATGCATCATGTCTATAAATCAATCCTATCTTGGAGAAGATAGAGCATACCTATACTTTTTATTAGGGATACACTTATTAAGTGGGAGCATGACCAAATGGGGATTTGATAGACTTGATTAGGGGATCACTTATCACAACCATCATGTTAGGAAGGGTTCCAAAGCCTACAGTTTAACACAATCACATAACAACCCTAATGGAGTCCTAAGGTTTAAAGTATTCACTCTATTATAATAACAAGAAATTAAAATTTAATCTAGTGCACACCAAAGATTTTTGTACAAAGTGGGGGTTAGAAGAAATAAAAAAACTAAACTAAACATGTATTAGAAGACATATACTCACATAAATGTATACAAAATCCTAATACATGGGAGAAATATATAAATGTATTACCTATATGCTCTTACAAAGGAAAAACACATTTAGGAATACTTACCTTTGAAGATGAATCCTTCGAGCCTCAATATCTCCCTTGGCCAAGATGCTTCACAAGAGATTATTGTGTTATGTAAGGATCCAAGATAAATTATCTCTAAGATACACAACCTATCTAAGCATCTAAAGTACTTCTCCATAAGATAAGATCCATATCTCCAAAGAAAGTATGGAACCCTAAGATTTATTCCTCATGTAGAATGGTTAATAAGTAGATTTTCACTTGCACTTATTCGTTATTAATTCTTATCTTATGAAATGGTGGGAAATGAACTTGCATATATATGTGGATATTACCCTAAATCCTCCCAAGAATGTTGATTATACAGGGTACACCCAGTCAAACGAGTGTGTTTTTGAGGACAAATCACTAGGTCTAAGATAGGTTGGTCGAAAGGTTAATAAGCTAATAAAGTGAAAAATGCCCCTAAACTGTACTAGGTCAACCTAATTGACCTAGTATAATTGACTATCCAAAAGGGTGTTAAGGTAAGAATAGGAGGAATAGAAGAGAAAAAGATTGGAATAGGTAGGAATAATAAGAATAAGCTTAGGGTAAATGGTTTTGGGAGATAAGTGTGTAGATGGAAAGTGGAAAAAGAACAATAATATTATGAAGCACTGATGGTCTACCCACCCCTTTCTTGGTGTACCCCTAGGGCATTCACTCAGAGATATTGATACTCAACAAGTTACTACAAGATTTATAGTGTTAATAATTAATAAAAGTTTGAAAATATTATGTGTATACATCCTATTTATAAGGATGATTATGAGGTCTAATTGGGCATTGTATTGAGGGATCCTCCCAAAACATTATTTTGTGGGAGTTGATACATAAGAAGCTAAGTAGAAAAATATTGGGATAAAGGATAACCAACTAATGTGGTTATGAATAGTTTAGAAGCCACCAAATACTATGGAGCTTGTAAAGGGATATAATTAGACCCAATAACTTGTGTAGGTGATATGTATTATGTGGTCAAGGGGACATATTATTGAGGTGGTTGGCTTATAGGGGATTGTTGTAATGGATGTGTTTGGGTACTTAAGGGTACATTAGTTTGGGTAGGTGGAAGGGTTGCTGGGACTAAGATGACTAGGTTCTAAAGTGATCTGGTAATGGCCAAGTAGTTGTGGGATGAGGAATGGTAAAATTATGAGTTTGGGTAGTAGTAAGGGATATAACACTATATGTCATCAGAGGTAGATTGCCTAAGGGTTGCATAGTAGGAGTGTCATAACTAGTTGGAGGAGGATTATTATGGGAAGACACCATAGCAGTGGTATACCCTTCACCTTCCTCTAAAGGCATGCCATATGGGCTCCTAGAGAACTACATATGGGGAAAAAGTGGAATGCATATATATTGGGTTTTGAGATAATGGTTAAGTATGATGGGGTTGCTATCTAGTACAGTGGCGAATTCAAGATCACCTTGGGTGTAATACTAAGGAATACCTTCCCCCATGGATTCAGGGGAAATAGGATGTCTAGGAGAATTTTACATGGATGAGGATGAAGTTGGGGGTTTATTTTTCTTTTTTGACTACTATCACATCAAAACCATATAGTGATAAAGGAAAAAATAAGAAAATAAAAATAAAAAGCACACAAAATTTATTTTTGATTATCTTGTATTTAGTGAAGATGAAAAGACACACATGCTAAAGAAGGAACCTAAAATGTTTTTACTTTTTAACTTTAAAGTGTGATAAAAGAAAAGAAAAGGTTACTAAGGGTCTTAAGAAGCCACAATACAAGGATGGTCTCAGGTTTGTTTAGGCTCAAAAATATTTATATACTAGGATTGATAGTTGGCCTGGTATTGGGGCCTACCCCCTCACTTCACACACCATAACATAAGTGTGTTGGGTGCTTAGCCAATATATATCAAAAGACCAAGGTTTATATTCAGTAAGATTACTAAGTTGGTTCTCCCCTTAGTGGTGAAATCAAAGTGGCATAGCCAAGATGAAGGTTACCTCTAGGTGATGAAATCCCTGTCAGTTTCCTTATGTCAATGTTTTGATGAGTTTGTTATGCACATGGTTTGGTCTCTGTGTGATAGAAGTAATGATTATGATAAATTAACTGCCTAGATTATTCTATATGAATAAACTAAGCAAGCTAAATAGATGTATATTCTTTTTAACTTTTAAAAAGGAAAAAAGCAATTTTGGATTTTCTTTGAATGAATACAACAAAGAAAGAAAGGGAGATAAAGATAGATAAATTTAGAATGAATTTTAATAAGAAAAGTGAGACCTTAGGGGTCCCATCGGGCATGCCAAAATGTTTAAGTAGTTTTTAATTTTTATTTAAATTAAATATTAGTTACTAAAAACTCAATTTAAAACAAGGTTTATGGTGAATACCTATGGATTATAAGATGTTGTGAACCACTTTGATTCTAGTGAATGAGAAAACTTATTTTTGTTTGGAAAGAATAACCTGCACACATGTAAACACTTGAAAAAATAGATTAATAGATAATTACATGAGCTGCCTAGTCAGAAGTTAGTCCTAGGAAGTTATGAGCTTCCTCAAATGGATCTTAGCTCACTTATTTACACAATCAAGTGGATAAATAACATATGAAATTATAATAGATAAAAGACATGATAACAATGATAATTAAGATTCAATCCTTGATTAAGCTATCAATATCAACATAATATTCATCCTAGTAAGTCATAGCAAAGTCTATATAATCCTATATGATGTAATAGCCATATACCAACAGGGCTAACTCTAAAATATAACAACATTTTGTGGTTTCTAATGGTCTAGACCTCAAACTCCAAGATGTGGCATACAGACATTTTGAAAATAGGACTAAAATATATGTATTAATAAAATATTTCTTCAATCACAAGATGATACCTGGCATCCTCTTCTTGCTGGACAGTATTCCTTCACTTGAGCACAACTTTGGAAAGATTGACTGCACACATCTTTGGGAATAGTGGCTGAACTGAGTTAAAGACCATCACTTAACTTTATCAATTGAAATGCCCAACATTGAGGATATCCAGTAGAATATAATTCCACACCCAGCATAAACATAGATTTTGGAATGACCCAAAACTGAAGCGGCCCAGCATTGATATGCAGCGTAGCAAAAAAATCTTTCACAAGGGACTTGATTGGTCACAGACCAAACATTCATTTGGTTTTACATTCAAATATTTGAGCAAAATAACCAAAATTGTATCAATAACAAATAGCACACAACCTTTTGTTTTAAGTATTTGATCTTAGAATTGATCACACACACAGAACAAGAGGATACACATACTTTATTACCATTACGTGCATGATTTAGTCAAAATTTGATAAATACCTCCTGAACATGACCATGCCTGATTCATACACCCTTGGTCCAATAACCTTTGAAATAGGCATTTGCTTAATGAAAATGGATGCATCCTTCACCAAAGACTCAAGTCTGTGTGGTTGCAAAATAGTCACATATTCACATTTGGACAGCTTTGGCATCCCACAATCCCCTTCATGTATTATTTGGCCTTTAAGAAGAATACGTCTTTATATTATTTCATGTTGTTCTGCAATTGTATATCATGAATTTATGCAGTTATCATTGTGTAGTCATCTTATCAATGATATGCAATAACCAGTCTACTATTTCCCATGAACGTGGCCCTCTGCTTGCTTCACATGGCTTGACTTTATGCCCCTATCATGGCCGTAGACTCTATTACATGTCTGTCCCATCATGCCTTTATACAAAAGAAGCATTCATTTTATACAAACGGACAAAAATATCGATGCCCCTTTGGCTCAATGCACTTTCAAATATACAGACTCTTACCGGCCTCAATTCTGGTCTATCACTCTCTTCATTGATTGACCCACTAATGCTCATATCTTTTATTGTAGATTATGCAACTATATTCCCTTCAAATCTTGAATCAAATAGCTCCCTTAACTTGGCCACCGTGAATATCTTTATTTCCTCTGCCTTTACAAAATCCTTGAATAAATTTGTGACCATTCAATAGCACACGAAATCTTCACACATTCTACACTTTAAACTCACAGCCCCTGAGTTCTCGAAATATTCAAAAAAAAAAGAATCACCAAAATTTCTGAGCTTTGAACATCAAGCCCCTAAACGACCATTGCCAGCCAATAGCCATAATATTTTGATTTACATAATACAGGCCGAATAGCCTTCATTTTTTCCTCTTCTCCCTCCTGGAGATCCTCCTCCTTCTCTTCTTACATCTCTTTTATGTACCTCTCCTCCTATCCAGTCACCATACATGGACCAAAATAGATCAAACAATTTCAAATTTGTTTTGATCACCAAATTGCCAATTGGACAACCCTCTCTAACTTCTACGCCAACTTGGGCTCTAAGACCAACAAGAAAGATTACAATTTAACCAATATACTGATTTGGAGAAAATTTATCTCCACTAATATCCTACGGTTGAAATATTTCAACCAATCCCCTCATTTCCTCAACAACCCCAATAATAACTTTTTACTTTTATGTTTTTACAATTACTCCTCAGTAACACCATATTAGAGGGAAAATACAATAAATTGAATTTGAATTTAATCATGACCATGTCATCATGTAGCTATTGTAGATGCTCTTGCATCACTATATGATAACTAGTTGGTCTTTAATGGCTTTGAGAGAGGGAGAATAAACAATAATGTAAAGAGCTATCTTGAAAGCTATGTCAATTTGATCAATAAATAAGGGTTGGGATACTATGGGAAGATCTGTGATATTGATTACATCATGTACTATGCCTGTTAGAGTCATCTACATGTAAAGGCCATATTAAAATGACATGAAATTAGTAAAGTATTATAGATAGTGGTCTAAGATTAAGGTTTCAAGTTTTACAAATTAAACATAGTGGATCGATGTCGATCTTGATAGGATCAATGCTGATCTTTAGAATTGGTATCGATCCTCTCTATGAATAAGATTAATTAAATAGAGAACAAATGAGATAGATTAGATGAGAAAGACTGATAAAAAGATGTAGAGGGATGTAAGTGATATTCTAAGGATTATATAAGAAGATAACAATAAAATAAATTCATATAAAATCAAAGAATAAAACATGATAGCTTATATTTGATCCATTTTTAGACACAATGAAGCTTTTCCACAAATACAAGTAACTTCTTGGGTTCGTTGATAGAGGATATCGATTGAATGTAGAATTTTTTTGGTAGAGTGTCATTTAGGACATCACTAATTCTCTAAGAAATCTAGAAACAATTCAAGGTTCTCAATTTCTAGGTCTTAAATGGAAAGGTTGGCTGGGTATTTATGGATCAAAGTTGATCCAGAGAATTAGCATTGATCATGAGTGAATCGACGTTGATTCACCCATTTAGCACCTTTATTTCAATTATGGATAAAACTGGATTTGATATGCATGTAGTTGTTGGTAATGACACTATACAGGGGTAAAGTGGATAGGGGGTAGATTCATTAGGCTATTAATAGATTTAGGAGTTTAGGTGGGTAGAAAGGTAATAATAATAGTAAATTACTGAGTTGTAAATGGTAAATATACTAAACCTTAGGATAGGGATTATTTAAGAGATTAAATAAAAATAAGGACCTATGACACCTAATTAATCATATATAGGGTACAAAATTATAGTGTCTAAAACATGTATTAGTGATTGTACACACATGTGTTCCAATTTATTTATTGATATCCACACTATTCTTATCTACTCCTTCATAAAGGGTAGGGCCACTCCCAATGGGGAGGTGTGTGAGAGAACATTGGTCTATGGTTTGAGGTAAAACATTAGAAAATGCTCTTCCTTTATTTAGTTGTTTCAACCATTAGGGATCATACTCATGGCTACATTCATGGATCATTGAGATAGTTATGAGGCTCATTTATACAATTGCACATATTATTTTATATATTTGACTTTATAATAAAATGTAACATGTTGTATATTATTATTTAAAAATATTCAACACAATAGTGGTTGTGAGATTTGTAATTAATTATGAATATTATGACAATAGTGGTTGTATGCTTATTCATACTTATAATGTGGATTATATTAGTGTTATGTTATATTTGATTCATTCCACTATTCATTTTATGTGAAATATTCATTTTAAAATCTGTTATAAACTGTTTGAAAACTAAATGGATCATTTAATTAACTAGTGGGTTGATGCATTATATCATTTATTGCTTTAAATACATTTACTAATCAAATAGTGACTATTACATATAGTCTTAATGAAGGTATAACTATACCATTGGTATTTTTTAAAAAAATCATGTAACTCTAGTGTATCTCAGTAGGGTTATAATAGACTACAATGAAACTAAAGTATTTGTCATGCTAAAGTGTCCTAAGGTCTTGGTATAGTGTGCCTCCCATATGAATCATTGGTGAGGTGTACCACTAAGAACACATAGATGTTTGAGCTTGTAGAGAACCTAATTAGATAAGTATAACTCTTAAACTTGTTTACATTTCACTAGGCTAGTGTAAGTCACTACAAAGTCCTGATCAACTGAGTAGAAGGATACATAGTCTATGAAGTTGTGGTCATGTGTGTCCAACATCATGATGAGTGAGTGAACTGATAATCAACTAAGGCAATCTAATACTTATTATCCTTCCCTTCTTTTTCTTGATTATGAGATGGAACTCCTATAGGTAAGTCATATATTTCATGTGTCATGTTTTCTCTAGATTTTTATATCCTTGTAGGAAGTAAAGTGGCTAATGATCTAAATGGACAATTATCTCCTTCCCTAGAATGTAGTGGCACTATTGATTGATTGATTGAACACTAGTATATAGTTATTTCTCATAGGTGGCGTACCTTTATACCATGTTAGTGAACATCTCTAAGTGGTATGTGATTAGATGTCTATGTTGTATGATCATTGTACTAAGTGTGTAGTCAGATGCATCAGTGTGAACTTCAAAGGAATGCATAATGTCGAGCATTGTGATAATAGGCTCTATGTAGAGGTATTACTTGAGTGCCTCAAAAGTGTGTTGTTATGAATGAGTCTAATTGAACTTAGATTTTTCACATGTTATCTAGCTAAGAGGCTAAAAGATGTACAAGAAACTAAGGATGATCCTATGGTAAAAGTTAGCAAGTCTAAGAGAAATTCTCAAATTTGTGAGATTGCATGGAGTAGGCCAATCTTGGATGATGCATGTGTAGTAAATGATGTAGCCTAGGTACTAGATATATGTAACACCAAATGTACACTTTGCTAAGTTAGCTTACAACTTGTGTTAATTCAAGGTGTCTAAGATGCATGAGATGTGTTCCAAATGCTCCTTTTAAGTCTTGATAAAGATGATAATGTCATCCAAGTAGATGATGATGAAGGAGTTGATAAAATTACTGAGTAACTCACCTATTAAGTGCATGAAATTGGTTAGTACATTGGTTAAGCTAAAAGGCATGCCTAACCTTTCATATAATCCTTCCCATGTCTTGAATTTTATCTTCTAGATGTATTCAAGTTGGACTAAAAATTAATGATAACCTAACTTTAATTTGATATTTGTGAAGTATTGTGCACCTCAGAGCTGGTCTAAAAGGTTGTCAATATATAGTAGTGGTTACTAATTCTTCATCATTATTTTATTGAGTATGCGATAGTCTATGTAAAGTCACTAGGACCCATCTTTCTTGGGTGCAAGGACTATCAAACTCCTATAAGGAGAAGAGATAGGCCTAATCTTGCCTTAATCAAGGAGTTCTTGTATCTGGCACTAGAGTTTATCATTCTCCCTAATTAATTTATGATACATGGGGATATTTATAAGAAGAGATCCAAGAACCAAATCATTGTGGTGATTTACTATATTATGCACTGGAAGGTATTTGGGTCTATGAAGACTTTAATACACTGATATGTTAACTTATCAAGCTACTACTATGACATTGTGTGAGTGGTGTGTGTTACTAGAGTGTACTTTGTCTTATGTGTAGGTGTGTCAAGATAAACCATGATCAACACAAACTTATATGCATGCAAGATAAGTATATGACATTTCTTGGTAAATCCAAGGTGACTTTAGTCATGGGCACTAACTTGAAGAAGTTATAGAAGTGATATTAGGCATGAATAGTCTAATGTTATGGCTTGGCTTGATGTATAGCTTCATAGTCACACAATTACAGTCTCCTTAGCAAGATGTTATAGACTTATAGAGGTGCAATGTCACAAGTGGTTTTATCCTCCATAAGCTTGGCTATGTATTAAAAAGTGTATTATTTTTGGACCTATATATCTTTCCCTTATTGCAACTACCCTATAAACTATGGCTTAGGGTATGTAATAGTGCTAAGACCAAGTCATTGAGCTGTGTATTGCATAATGATGTTCTTCTAATTTTTGTTGTCTATGATGACATGAAGGGGTTGACCCTTCACCTAGAACTCAGTGTAGAAGAGATGTTTGTGATCCTCAGAGATGTTGATCACAATGGTGTTGTACTTAGACAAGAGACATCTGGATCAGTATTGTCCATCGACTTGGGTCTTGATGTAGATTATACAAGGATTGGTTTGTACGGAATTTTAAATTATCATGAGTGGATGAATAATAGTGATGGGACCACTTATCATTTAAATTATTCTTTGATTTATCTAAAGTAGAAGGTGAAGGAACCTTTGAATATTGAGTGGTCTTTTGAGGCTACTCACTTTTGAGAGAAGTGTTTTGATTATGTGTAGAAGGTTGTGGTGTGGATTTATATGAGGGATATCCCTTACACACTACATTAGATGAATAGCTGTAATGCTACTTCATATGATCCCCAGCTTTGATCTTGGTAGCATTGTGATATGCTTACCCCAAAGTGTCAAAAGTTAAGAACTCCATCTTTATATAGATATGAGGTGAGAGTTTGTCAATATAATTCAACACCTTATGTTATTATCTTAAGTTATCATGTAGGAATGCAAAGTAATCATGGAATACATTAGTGTAGTCTTCAACTGACCAATTTTACATTGATGAATTTCTTGAAAATTGATGTATTCATATTTAAAGTGTTAAAGAGGGTAGTATTCCTCCTTCAGTACATCGACAAAAGTCTTTCATGATTTGATTGGAACACGCTATTATGCAAGTTGTGTACTATAGGTCTCCCACTAGTGAGCAACCATAATAGACATCTTCAATACAATGAAGGTAATATTATCAACATTAGTGAAGTAGTTGAATTGCCTCAAGTTGGCAAATCTAGGCATCCAATGCTTTGGCATCAATCTTGCCTTTGAACAAAGGGATGTTGAGGTTGAATTGTACTTTGAAAGGGGTTTCTTACTAAAATCATAGTTGATCATATTATGGATATTGATGGGAAGGTATTGGGTTGAGATGTATCATCAATTCATAGAATTGACCAAATTTTGGCTCTACTATGGTTCTAGTGCATCAATGATGAGCCTTCAAACTTATGGGGATACCTCAGGTTGCTTCTAGGTGTTAGACATATTACTTATGATATGGTGTTCATCTAGGATTTCTAAAATAGAACTAACTATTAAACCTTCTTTCTCATTATGCTCATATGGTTACATGCATATAAAGGATAAGAGATTGGCTCTGATACCAATGATTTTCACCATGGGTCCCAGGACCAATGTGTAGGGGACAACTAAGTTTGTGTTGTGTAGAGTGGATGTGTGGGGATGTATTAAAAAAATCATCAAACACACATTCAATGTAGTAAAAGTCTTATTTTTACAAATAAAACTTCTATTAAATAATAAAAAATAAGGAAAACTAGTATAATGTTTTATATTACATGTGTTATAGAATAGATATGCAGTTCATGCTATCTATGTTATTACTATGTATTACATCAACATAACTATTTATAGTTATATACATATGTTACATATTTAACATGCATGATTACAAGGGGATTTACAAATGACTATTGTAGAGTATAATGAAGGTGGAGTTGATACATCTCACCCTATTTACATGCTTATTATGGAGTTCCCAATTGGATGGTGACCACTAATTTGATCATATGATTCCTAGATGTTTACTATCAATTGTTATCCTGATAATCCTAGCTAATAGTTAATAATAATCAAAATTGGGAGTTTGGGCTAATCTAGGGCCATTAGTCAAGGTATGCAATCAATGTATCCCATCATGTAGTTGTGCTAAAGTGGGGCCCAATGAAATAGGCTAATTTATAAGAATATTCCAATGAGGCATGTAGGGCTACGAGCTAAGGATTGCATAGTGAGGTGTATAAACTAAGATATGAGGTGATTTTTTCACATAAGTATACGAGTAAGTATGGGAGAAAAATCTAGCAAGAGTGAACCCATGCATCTTCAATTCCACTATGTTCTATAATTTATAAGATTTTGCCTTCTTGGGCTTACAAGGAAATCCAACCTTATGGATACCATACTCATATTGATCTTTACAATGTTTGGTGGAATACTTTCATCTCAAGTAATAAAAACCACTAAACTTAGTTATCTAAGCTATGTAGTGTTCACCCTATCACCCACATCTAAGCAATAATGAGAAAATAAGAATAAAGACTCAAACTCAGAAAAAAACAATGTGAATCCAACTTCCATTCATCTCACTGTGCTTGTATCTATTTTTTTAATCTTATATGATCTCTCATGATTATTTTTACTTTTCCAAGACTAATATTTATGCTTTCAAAACCTACCAAGAAGCTCACTTGAACCACCAATAGGAAGGAAAAATATCCCAATACACATGGCTTTGGAGATGAACACTGAGGCTTTAGAGATGAAAAGTCAACTCTTAAGATTGATTTGAAAGAAAGTCCACTAACTTCCTAAGACCATAAAATTGCATATGAACTCAAAATAACATGTCATTTTTTTTCTAAATTTTAAAGAACTCAAATATGTACTCAAAACATATTTGTTGATGCCAACCATATGCTATTTTAGCCTATACAATAAAAAATAACACTTTTCCAAGACTCAACATAGTGTAAATTACTCATGTTTAATAGTTGATTGTCTTACAGACTGAATTAGATGATATTGTAGATACTAAAATTTAATTTATATAGTACCTTAGTATTGTACACATGGAAAATACCTATCAAGGTTGTACCTTTAAGTTATAGACTTGTTTTCTACCAAAAAGCTCATGTTCACTATATATTTGTGCCTAATTACTCATCTCTTAGTTCGACCATTATTATTCTAGTGACTGTGTAAAATGATCTAAACCTGATTATTATTCTTCACTACTAGTTTTGGACCTATACATGTTTTCTAGCAGGACACTTTCCTTATATATATACACCTACGTTGACACAACTATCTACTTTTCCTACAAAGTGTCTAGTGCCCAAAAGTCACCCAACTTGTAAAATAAACATATATAAAAGGTTGGTCGAAGTGATTTCATGCGAGATATTTCCAATATGCTTATGAACTTGAAATGACATGTCCTTTTTTTAACTTGTATAAATTTTAAAGAATAAATCAAATATGTACTCAAAAACTATTTTTTGATGCCAACCATATGTTATTTTAGCCCATATAATAAAAACTAGTACTTTTCCAAGACTTGACATGTTGTAAATTACTCATGTTTGATAGTTGATTGTTTTATTGAATGAATTAGATGATATTGTAGATATAAAATCTAATTTATATAGTATCTTAGTATTTTACACATGGAAAATACCTATCATGGTCATACCTTTCAATTCTAGACCTTTTTACTACCAAAATGCTTGCATTCACCATCTCTTTGTGACTAATTATTTATCTATTAGTTTGACCATTGCTATTCTAATGACCGTGTAAAAATATCTAAACTTGATTATTATCCTTCACTATTATTTTTGGACCTATACACGTTTTCTAACTTCTTGGGCACTTACCTTCTAGGCAGACACCTTTGCCGACATAACTATCCACTTTTCCTATAAAGTGTTCAGTGCCCAAAAGTCACCCAACTTATTTAAAAAACATATCTAAAAGGTCGACATAAGTGATTTAATGTGAGATATTTCCAAAATGGATTGGTATATATACAAGACCAACCCTTGTTCATTACTCACCTAAAAATCACATATAACTCACAAGGTAAAATAGTAAGAAGCACTTAGTCAAACATTCAAGTGAGAAAACCTACCCTATTCATCCATATTTCCATATCACTCAAAGAATAAGTATTTATATAGGTCCAAATCATTCAAAGAGTAACATATGATCCATATTTTATAACTTACAAGCCATGTCATTACATGCATTTATTTATCACAAATTTCACCCTTGTGCACACACAAGCCAACACATAGGGAATAATTACATTGGTATAAGGTCCTCTTAAAAGTATTAGATATGTAGGAAACACCCATTGAAATATAGGTCTTTGGAGTCAGCTTGACACTATGAGCCCACTAACCCATTTTTCCCATAGTCACTCCAAGGATGAAGAGCTGAGATTTGATCATTTGACAAAGAGTGATATCCTATGCACATGATCTAAATCCATCAGAATAAAGGCTAAAAAAACCCATAAATCTCTAGTTTTTCACATCTAGATCTAATCAAAATTATATATTAAACACCTATGATAGAGTTAGACACCTACATTGATGTAATTGTCTAAGTCCAACACAAGCATCCAAGGCCACACAAAAGATATTCCTAGAATCTAATGACTATTCTAGGATCATCTTACAATCCACTTCGAGTCTATTCCTACATAGACCTACATGCACACAGTAAACTGGCTAAGTATCATTGTTTCCAATTTATTATAATATCTATCAATAATTGTAATTTACTATTTTTAGTAAACTTAGTTGTATAAATTCATAATAATTTTTTGTCTAAGTTTTATATTAATTAGCCTACTAATTAGATTTGTTTACCATTCTTGTGTGAAAGCTAATCTAATCCCCTTAAGCCTAGATACCACACATATCTAAAATTTAGGGTTAAACATTTGGTGAACCTAACATTTGGTCTCCAAACCCTATCTTTCCCTAGGGTCTTCTGATTTCACTGATTACTATAATTATTTAGTTTTGAATTTCATTTTCATGATTGATTATTCCCTAGCATATGTATGTCTTTCTTATCCTATTCTCATATCCATTTTATAATATTTAAAATGGATTAAAAAGTACTTTTGTCTTCACCTAACCATAAAGAGGCTAATATCTACCATCCCTCTAACCAAATCCATGTTATCACTTCTTCAAGGGGTAAGGTGGCTCATCCTATAGTGACAAAATAAGGTAATCAACAAACCCTTCTTGAAACCCTACATGATATGTGTATGCATGTTCAATCCTAAGCACCTAGGGTTTGTGATTATTAAGCCCTAAAATATAAAATCATCACTATGATAAAGTTCATATAATAGTTGAAAAATAAATTCAATTCAAGGATCACATCATTGTAAAATCAGATTACATACCTATAGGATCCAAAATATGCTAGCGTTAACCATGTGTTTGCATCTTCCTCTAGACATGTTATACCCAACAATATTTCACATCCAAATGAAAATATACAACATAATACATATAAAAAAGTAATTCAAATATTATATAAAAGGATAATAATATACCAAGTGAAATCTTAGGAGAAATGATTCAAAACAAAGTGATTTAATTACATCCTCTACATCCTATCAGGAGATTAAAATACTATTATGCATATCATAGAATGCATGGGCATCATATAGATTATTGTTTTACATTTAAGAACATTTTAAATAAAAAAGATAAATGATAGTGGTAATCATATCATATCATTGATACATATATCAAACAACCCATTCACATTATGAGTACCTCTCCAAAAACACAAGTACAAAAACAATAAATATGGGTATGAAAATACAATTTAGGGAAAAAGTAGTTGAAAATGTAATAGTTAGACCAATAAAAGAATACAAATCTACCTCTCCATAATGATACTCAACTTTTAAAACAATATGGGTTTGGATAAAAATATCTATAAAAATTTATAAATCAAGGTCAAGAATTGGGAAAACATTCATAAAGCATCACTTGTGTTATTTCTACATCTAACCATAATGATTAAAAGGGCTTGGGATATAGTGGTAATACTGATGTAAAACATGCAAAGATAAATTTTATCAATGTAAAAGAGTAATAATATATAAATGACAACAAGTCAAAAAAAAAAATCACAAATAGAAAAGGTAACATTACAAAAAGAGAAATGGGCACATTAAATATTAAAAAAAAGACTTATAACAAAAGAGGTAAAAAATTAAGAGATACTTAAAAAATGTAATGTTAAAAATATGGATATAATGGAGGTAACTACAATCCTTTATTTAAATAAATTTTAATTCATTGCTCATATAGATGGTAAATAATCTTTAGATGAATAGTTTAACAAACTATGTTCTGATCTGCTTAGTAACTTACCACATAATCTATTCATACCTGCAAGAAATGGTACCTATTAGTTGAATCCATCACTAGTAAATGAGAAACCAAATGTAGATATATGAAAACCAAATATACCAAAGTATAAACTTAACAAAAAAGCATGATACACTTTCTAATTCTGCTATGCACACATATGACACATCTCATTTTGGTAAGTTTATATATATTCCACTCCTTATAGATTTTTATCCTCATATTGTGATCATTGGATAAATTTTAAATATTTAAATTATTTAACCTTAAAATATATATTAGGTTAATATAGGGTTAAAGGGGTAGAGATATCCTAGGGCACAATGATGGTAGACTATCTCTAAGGCAAGCCAATTAATTTTAAAACTCATTTAAACATATACTAAATTTATTATGATGAGATATGCTAAAAATAGGAAGTAAAACTATAATAGATATTGAAAAAAAGATAATTATATGGTTTTAATGATATTATAAATATGGATTTGAAATATTTAGGGAATATATCGGATCTAGATTCTAGATCAGTCACCTTATTCTAAAAATCATACTTCCATAGCCACAGACACTTACATTGACCTATGATAGTTATGTCAATGTTTCTATCTAACTTAGACATAGGTGTTTAGTATAAAATACATGATAAAACTAGATTCAACCATATATATGCTTATGGGTTTTGTATCACCTTTGATTTGGTGCATTCATATATAGGTCATTAATTGTCTCTCCTTGTCAAATGATAAAAGCCTAGTTTTTCATCTTCATAGTGGCTATGGGATAGTTAGTTTAGTAGGCACACAATGTTGAGATACCCTAAATAACCCTATATTAAAGAGTGATATCTATATATTTAATACTCTGAAGAGGGCCTCAAAATTATGTATTTCTCTCCTATATATTGGTTTGTGTGTGCATAAGGATGCAATGTGTGATAAATAAGTACATATAATGACCTATCTTGTAACTTAGAAAATATGGTCCATGGAATACTCATTAAACACTTCAGACCTATATATGTGTTTTCCCTATGACTAGTATGGAAATAGGATAAAATAAGGAATCTTTGCTCAATTTAATTCTTGATGAATGCTTTTGGTAAGTTGTCTTATGAGAGGTAAGAAGTTGCTAATGGGAAATGAATAAGGATTGATCCTGTATTTATACCAATCGCTTTGGAGATATCTCACATTAAAGATAATAGGTTGACCATAGGAATACATTTCATCTTTAAATTAGATGACTCTAGGGCATTGGACACTTGCATTAGGATAAGACACTTGCATCATCTGATTAGGATGCAAGTGTCTAGGTAACTAGAAAATAGGCACAGGTCTAGAAATTGTAGAGACATAAGATAAGTAGGTTTATAACATTATGAGTATGATATAAGGTATAATTCATCAAGATAACATTGATTCAACTAAGAGATATGCAATAGGCATAAATAAATAATGTATGCAAGCTTTCCATAATAGGAAAGGTCTAGAAGCTGAAGGTATATCCGTGATTGTATTTGCCAAGTGTATAAGACTGAGGTGCTATATAATTTAGAAATAGTGTCTACATTCCCCTTAATCTAGTAATAAAATTTATAGTTTAAAGGAAAATAAATACATA
This sequence comes from Torreya grandis, assembly GCA_037957365.1. NCBI lineage: Eukaryota > Viridiplantae > Streptophyta > Pinopsida > Cupressales > Taxaceae > Torreya > Torreya grandis. Next base: position 1,686,038 of record JARHVA010001022.1, on the reverse strand, counting down.
CTTAGGTGTGTATAACACACCTTGTCTTTGTGTGAGTCCAACTTGAGTGCTTTGTTAGTGAATAACTTGAAACCAAGAGCATGTTACATTATATAATCAGTTATATCATCTGAAATTAAAAGCATTTGAAATGATTAAAATTAAAAAGAGCAAGGTTTAGGAGTACATGTGTATCAATGTAACCATCTTGCATTTTTGGCAATTTGATTTGAAAATATGTATCATTATGAAGTATTAGATTTGATATTAGGATAAATATAAAATCTGTAAAGTGCATGCATATATAAATATTTAAGGACAAAAACTTGGCCCCAACCTTGGAGCTAAAGGTGAGTTTCTACCCAATAGTTGAGATTAGCTCAAATGTGAAACCCAATCATACTTATAACCTGGTAAGTTAGGTGAACCAAGTCAACTCACATTATAAATCTAGTAAGGTTAGATGATGTAATCAATTGCAATCTAAAAACTTGGCAAGATTGAGTGATTTTATCACCTCAACCATACCAATAAACGAACTAACTACTATAGTAGATTAGTTCTGTACAGTCTATAAAAGTGTTTTGAAATATTTTATTTTACAGTTTAGGTGCCTTTTTACATATCATTGCACCTTATGTTTGTCTCATGCTAAAAAATGGGAATAAAAATGGTACCAATGTATATAATTCTACAAAAAATATGTATCTGAATCATATAACTATGATTTTAGACAATTTTGAAACTGTGTAAGTGTGGAGATTATGTTACATAACATGCCCCCATTGTATGCTTGAAACTGTGAAAAATGTAGAGGACATGTTTCCATAACATGCCCCCATTATAATTTGAATCTGTGAAGAATGTGGAAGCCATGATTATATGGCATGCACCTACTAATACGACCCACTTTTGAGGTGAGGATAAGTAGTAATTAGTAGTTACCTTACCTCAAAAGAATAAGTTAATCGTATAATCTATGTATGAACCATGTAGCATATAAAAGGAACATGTCTATGTAGATATATCATTGAATCACACAAAATGTGATCACATCAAGTCCTAAGATGCATGATATAGATCATGGAAATGTCTAGATAGTAATAGTACAATCCAAACAAGTAACCAAGCACACACACAAGAAGATTCAAAATTAAGTCAAAAGATAATGGTTCAAGGAGACTACAAACAAGGGGGCATGTTCAAATTCCACACAATCTAAGGGACATGAATTAGCCAATTATCCAAAAAATCAAGAATGAAATTCAAATGTCAAAGAGGCAAACAAAGGCACAAGGGTCAAAAATAATGAATCATATTCAAATGCTCAAACAAGAAAAAAACACTCAATAAAGTGCATAAATGAAAAAGTATAAGTAATCAACATAAAAATATCATACTAGTCCATGGATATATGTGTTAGCAAAAAAATTTATATACATATCATATCATATCAAGTACACTACAAAAATATAAGCATGAATAAAGGCATGCGTAAGTATATAAGCTCAAACATGATAATAGAAAAGGATCATAGAATGATATAACCTAGTTGTATCATGATAAAAAAGTGGATGCTCCCAATGTCCACATGAATTGAGTAGAGAAAATACCCAACATCCAAAAGTACATACATCATATATCTATGTATGCTTATATCACACTCAAGATGTGTTGGCTCAAAAATTTATCAGGGGGATAAATTAGTGAAATTGAGTCAGTAGTGTGGGACCTGAGTTCTTAAATTAGTCAGAAACATAGGACAAAGTCCCTCTCCTATTAGCAAGCCTAGATACCTTTATTGATATCCAAAAATGGAAAAATAAAGGAAAATATATTCACAATTATTTACAACAAAAATATTTTCTATTGGGGTTTTCATACTTTTAACCTAAAAGTACATAAAGGAGATAAAAAGGAAAATGAGTGAAAAGAAGGGAATAATGGAAAGAAGGGAAGAATATAGAAAGGAAAGGAATAAGGGAGAATAGGATTATTATAGTTAGTTAAACACATAAACTACCATGATAACCCTAGGAAAAATGAAAGATAATTCTTGATAGATAAATGCAGAAACTTACCAGAATAGTCTTAAAAGGGGAAAACACTATGTGCATATAAACCTCTCTCATTCAATGGGTGTAAGGAAATAATTACACTCTTAAGAGTGAAAAATATACACTAAGATAATTTTGTAATGTTGATAGCAATCCAAAGACAACCATACCATATTTACCTATAAAAGGCAATTAAAATATTGCTTAAACCCCATTGAGATTTCACATTCATAGAAATAACACAAGAAGATTTTAAAAGAAGTACTTAATATGAAATTCCCATTTTCTAAAATTTGGCAGTGATTATGAAAATAATTTGAAACTAAATATATAGAGATAAATAAATCATATACAAAGTTATAACACATGAAGAAATCTTGAACACAAAGTTTACAAAATCTCCCTATTCTAATATTTATTAAGTTGAAAATACAATCTCGTCCTTCAATTTTTTTTGCAAAGTTTCACTGCCAAAAGTCTACCTGTAAAATTATCCCAACACTCATATTTATATTGTGGGAATGTGGTTATGGTGCGTAACCACCTTTTTTGTTTTTTTAAAGTTGCAAAAGTGATTTTACAAAAATGCATTACCTAAGTGATGTAAATGTACATTGATGCAATTGCACCACGTGCAAGTGTGCTAAAATGAAATTTCAAGACTTGAAAAGTGAAAAGATGTAATTTTTATTTGGTTAATTTTCACTAAGTACAAAAGTGGATGGATGTTTTACATAACTTGTAACAGTGTAATATGTAATTTGCATAACTTACAGTCTATAAAAATGAACTCATCCATATACACTGTTACTGAGTAATCATGAGAATATGGATCCATTTTTCATAGCTAATATTAATTTAGCTAAGTGTCTCCTAGGGTAAAATTTACATTACAAAATGCAATTAATTTGAAATTGCAAATATTCTTCTTGAAATTATCACCTTATGAAAATCAATCCCCTCATATTGTCCAATAGAAAAAGATTCAACCATCTGAAGTTAATTTTTTTTACTATTCTTACATAATGTCCATTATAATTCATCTCTCAATAGATCCACTCTTGGTCATTTGAAATAATAGGTTTAGGTACCCACTTGGATCAAAGATTACAATATTAAAACACTGTAGAATTGATATTTTTTCTCCAGTGATAAATTGCTAATAGATTTTGGTTGCATGAAATTACCCTTCTCTAAGGTACCTTAAATTACTATGAAGTCAATGACAAAACAAAAATCCTAAATCCCAGTCATTTGCATTGTAATGCATTTTCTTCCTTCCGCTATTGTAAGGTACGCTATAATTATAGACATTAAGAATTCATTCAAGATATCAGGTGTACTTATAGAATTTCTTTGTCTAACCCAAACTTTCAATAACAACAATGATCCAATAAAAGACTCTGATCCAAAAATATTCTTTTAAAGAAAGAATGTTTCTTTAAAAACATATATTCTAATATGGATGTATTATGATAAGGTGTAGCTTGTGCCACCTCTTCCTTTTGAATTGCTCGAACATTATTGTGACTAGGTATAAGCTTTGACAAGTCAAAAAGTTCCAATTATAATTTTTAGAATAATGCATATCACAAAATTGATTTTCATGTCACATTCTATTCTTTTTATCTCCATTTTTTCCACATTTGACTTTTTGTCATATTCAATAATAGTCTTGGATTGTATGAGTTCTTGGTGCATACCATCTAACTCTGCCCTTAACTTAGGAACCTATTACATAACAACTTTTGCTCTACATAAATCCTATTGAGTCCATTAAACTCGAAATACCAAGTCTTATTAGGTAACACTCATATGTAATACATTAGAAATAATAGCATAACCTCAACCCTCAAGGGCTTGATTGCATGAATTCTAATTCCATAGGCATTTTATTTTACCTCTGAGGTTCTTAATTTCATCATTCAATCCCTTTACAATAATATGTAGAGAACCATTCATTTATTTTTGTACATCACTTATCCTTTATTAATCCATGTTTCAATTAACTTCAATATCTAAAAATGATTTATTATGACCTTGCACACATATGGTTTTGACTAGTCTATTGCTCTTTGATATAGGATGTAGAAAATTATAGAACATTCCTCCAATCTTAAAATGTGGATTAATGTGTCCAATAAAAAAAAATCATCATGCTAAAATAAATGTTGTAGACATCTTACCAATTTTATGACCTGTTGCTTCTCATATTTAAGGAAATATAAAATGTCCATACCATATTGAAAATCCAAATTTGACATATTTGATGAAAATCTCATGTTTTCTACACATTTTATTGTTTTCATTTTATCTAACTATCCTGATAAAGGGAATTATTTTAGCTCACTCAAAACTATATTTTCACCTCCTTTATTCATGGCACATGAATTGTTTGATAGAATGACTCAGATAAATTTTATTCATTAAAATGCATCTCACATTATTTATCCATGAACTTACTCTATATAACATACGTTGAGAGGGTTCTCAAAATGATTATGAACTTGGATTTACACCTACACATTACACATATTAGTATAATTTTTTGGAATGCACATAATCATTTGACAAAATGTCTCATTAAAATTTATCACCAAATTTGTGTGGATGTCACCCTTTGACATGGGTCATTAAATCAAATTTACACTTTTTAACAACATTTGTCTCAATCCTAAATTACATTTGTCTTTATGAGAATGGCGTAGTATGTATGTGTTACCCTAACTATTTGACACCATAACACAAAGAAAATTTCCTAATAAATTGCTGGTGAACTATTTGATAAAATGCATCAATGAAATTTAGTGTCTTCAATTTGCTTATCCATCATCCTCACTTGCCAAAAATTTCATGCCCATTTTTAATAATTAATATTTTATGTTGATGTGTCGACATTGGTATCCATCTCTAATTATCTACAGTTAATGTTGTTATCTTCAAAACCAATCCACTATCAATTTATAGGATTTGGAGGTAATTAGAATTGAATTACAAATAAAACAAATTAGATTATTTGATAAAAATGTAATTGCATAACCTCAACCTTCAATATCTTGACTACATGTAATTTTGCTTTGATATACATTTTTTATTGTATCTGGATAACTCCTATAAGCCTCTTTATTACACACCTTTTTATCAATGACATATAATGTTTAAAACAAATCTGGGTTCACTTGACAAAAGTAAGGATGCTTAGGGTAAATAAAACATGTCCAAGTAATTTTTTCATAATTAACACACCATCCATCATGACCTATCACATTCTAATACAGAACTATATCATCAACATAAAAAAAAAGTTTATAGGGGGTGTGAAGGAGGATCCATTGGCCAATTTGAAGCATACTCCACACCCACTCACACAAAGAATGATTTGAAAGCATCCCTGAATTATCATGTTACCATGTAGATATCTTATTTACACCATTTCTTAACTTCCATTCTAAAAATATCCCACAAGCATAGCATTCCAAGAGGCAAGGTCTCTTTCAAGCATGCTATCAAATAATTTATCTACATCTTCTAAGATACAACATTTAGCATACATGTCAACCATGGTACTACCTATGTATGAATATAACTCACATCTAATTTCTAATGATATTCATATGGAATTATTTTCCATACACCAAAGCTACCAGCTTATCACATGCCCTAATAATATTACCAAAGGTGAACTAGTTTGGCTTCACATCATAATCTTGTAGTCATCCCATTTGGAAATAAAGTTTAAGGGATTATTTATGGAAGTCATTATGTGTATTTGCTATAATCATTGCATTCCATAAGACCACATCTCTTTCACCCATATTTTAAAATAGTTTAGTGCCTTATTGACGCTTCCACATTTTCCATACATATCTACCCAAACACTTGCAACTACGTATGACAAAAATATATTTTAGATTATGTTTGCATAGATGTCCATATTTCATTCCAAATCTCTTATTTTAGCATAGTATGGGAGTACACTACCAAAGCTAAAGTGATAAGGTTGGACTCTTGTTCGTTATATTTTGATGAAACATTGTCAAAGCCTGGTGAGGTCACCCATGTCTTTTATAATTTACAATCATCACATTCCATGAGAAGCTATTTTTCTATGTCATTTCTTAAAACACTTCATGAGCATATGAAAACCACCACACTTGATATACATGTTTATAATATTTTTTTTAACATGAATCTTTTGGGAAGATCAAGTCTCACTTACACGACTCAGGGAAATTATCATAATAGTTACACAGGAGTGAAGAGACAAAATTACAAATTATACCACTGGGAAAGTGGAAAGATTATTTTTACAAGTAGGGGAAACTTGAAAAGTTTTTTCAAATTGCATGAAGGTTAAAAACATTTTTGTAATTTACATGGGAACCAATTTTTTTTTGCAAATTGCACAAAAATCCAAAACAAAATTGCAAATTACACCAAAGCCAAAAAAGACTTTGTAAATTACGCAAAGACCAAAAAAGTTTTTGCAATTTGCATCATTTTTGAAAAGGGAAAGTGTGTTTATGCAACTCAAAAAAATTGAAATAGTTTTTTAAAAATACAGGGAGCACAAGTGGTTTTTTACACAGAGGGTTCAAATAGGGTTTTAAAACACTTTAGGATAAAAATGAAAAAAAGTGTAAATTTTAATTTTTGAATTTTTCAAATTTTTTGGCATTTTTAGGCAAAATTCAAAAATTTTAGCCATTTTTTTTAAAATTGAAAATTTCATCATTTTTGCCATTTTAAAAAACTATGACAATAGATGGATCCAAATGGGATTTTTAACTGCAAGGAATGAGAAGAACTTAGAATTCTCTAGTTTCACAGGCTATTTTTTTATCCATTGGGTAATAAAGTCTTTAGCAACAACTTTTATGGATTTGAATTTTTTATAGATTTTTGATCTTTGAGAAAGGGACAGGTCCTCAAGCGATCAAAAAGCTATCACATGTCAAAATATAGTGTATGTGAGGGTTAGGTACTTATCCTAATAGGTGATTTCACATATCCAAAAGGATAGTGTATGTGAGGGCATTTTTAGTTATACATTTTTACACAAACTAAAATGCGAAGAGAGGAATGCTTTTCTTACACTTGTATATCTAGCTCTGACCAACTGACAACCAATTCGCCCATCTCAATCATATGAGAAATGAACATGCACTATCAGGCTAGATCATCTATTTGGTTGAAAACTTGCATGCCTTGATCTGACCAACTGACAACCAATTTGTCCATCTCATTTGTATGAGAAATAAACATGCACTATCAGGCCAAATCCTCTATTTATTGAAGATATTTATGAAAAACTTATCCATTCTATCATCTAAATAAATCATGTGATTGCCCATGATATTTCCTAGGTAGAGATCACTGCTAAAAATATGTGCATGTAGAAAGAGCAAAACATAGAGGGGAAATAGATAGATTGTTGCATTTATTGAAAAACAATGTGCCCACCAAAATGAAATAGGGAAAGGAAATAAGACAAAATTATGAAAGCAAAACCATTTACAAGAAGCTAATGAAAATGAAAATATTATACAAAACCATTCATTGACTAGGAGAAGTACCTACCATTTCAAAATAATGGATTTGAATTATGAACTTTGAACACATATAGTAGCAGTGACCAAGTAGGTAGGAAGATGAACTCATAATTATCATTCACATAAGGATGATCATGAATGAACAAACCAATAATATTTTCCTATTTTGAAATGAAATCATTATGAATTCTATAATATTCTATGATCACTTCTGAGCAATACTAAACTTTTTCAATGTTTTCTTGGATGACTTCAAATGAATCTATGATAGATACAATATCTAAATTAGAGAGAAGTGTGTTGCATATCTATGCTAGAACCACAATATGATTATCTTACAGAATGAATGAAGTGTTGATATTATTTTTTGAATTGATGCCCATGGTAGAAATGAATACATCAATAAATGAGTAATTATCATCATCTTCATCAATTTCCTCTATCTTGATAATTTTAATTTTGATTGTAATGATTATTGGGCACCATTCATTTTGTTTCACATTTATGTCTACTTTGACCTCAAAATTGGTATGATTATGATTTTAAATATTCACAAGTTTAATTGGTTTGGATTTATATCCTTTAGATAATTATTTTATGGTAGAACTTGAAAATGAAATACCCGAGGAATCTTCAATTTTGTCTATTGAGTCTTTCAATCTGATAGAGAAGGGATCATATGCTTTGCTAAAAACTAGTTTCATAATATCTTCTCTTTTAAAAAGTATACCATCACATTCTACATTATTACTCCATTCTATTTTTGGTTTTATTAGTTATTTTTTAGATAACCCATTTTCTCCTAGGACCATAGGGTTTAATTAATTTGGTGAAATAGGCAAATCTTTCTCTTTTTCACCAAGTGGGAATTCAAATTCTTCATCTATTCTCTAATCAATCATTAGTTCTTCCAACTGTTCATCTTCTTCCACAATTATGAAACTAAAACAATCATATGTGTTAGGTATCACTTTCTCTTTTTCTATGTTAGAGTTTTGACATGTTTGGTTACAAAATTGCCTTTGAACTCTCTTTTTTGAATATTGCATACTCTTGATTGTATCAGTTTTCACTATTTCTTCATCATCATTTGAAATAATTGTAACACCTTTTGAAACATGTTTCTTCAACATTACACACATGATCAAATCATCTTCAATCTTAAGAGCATCTTGTTATGCAACCACCAATTCATTTACCTTATTCCTCATCAAGATGATCTTGATATCTAGGTGAAGAGAACCAATGAAAATATAGAGTTGATTGTTGAGACTTGGCTGATTAGTCTGAGGAATCAATCTCAAAAATTTGTTAAAATGTGCTATGAAATCTTTCATCTTCTCATCATCTTGATTTTGAATCTAGAATAAGTCTAACAAAAGTGCACATGCATTCATATCTAATTTGAATTTATCTAAGAACCTATTCTTTAAAGATTCCCAATCTATACACATCCATCTTCTAGGTGCCAAAACCACTCAATAATAGGTCCAATGAAAGTTTTAATGAAAAGTCTCACAATAACATCCTCATATATAACATCTAAAATTCTACAAGAAACTATGAAGGCTTGGATATGTTTATCTAGATCTTGATCATTTTCTCCAAAGAAATTTAGGAATCTCTTCCTTGAGCCTGATGAGAACTCATTGTATTGGAGCAAAACCAATGGCCTAAATTTTTTTCCCCATGGGACACAAGGAACATTAGGGTTGGGGTGAGCCAACGCCATTTCTACAATTAGGAAGGTGCAAGTACTAGGTATTTTTTATCAAAGGAGTCTCTAACCTCCATTCTAGGGGAGGTTCTTCAAAATATCTAAAAATCATGTGCATAAAGCACCTTGATCCCTAGTGAAGTCGCCAAAAATTGTTGGCTCAAAAATTTATTAGGGGACAAATTGGTGACTTTGATTCAACAATGTGATAATTGAGTTACTACATTAGTCAACAATGTAGGATAAAGTCCCTCTCCTATTCACAGGTGGAGCTACCTTTATTGAAATCCAAAAAGGGAAAAGCAGAGAAAAATCTATTCATAGTTATTTAAAATAAAAATGTTTTCTATTGGGTTTTCATACTTTTAACTTGAAATTACATAAAGGAGATAGAAAGGAAAATGAGTGGAAAGAAGGGATTAATGGAAAGAAGGGAAGAACATATAAAGGAAAGGAATAAGAGAAAACATGATTTTTATAGTTAGTTAAACATAGAAACTACCATGATAACCTTGGGAAAAATGAAAGAGAACTCTCGATAGATAAATGTAAAAACTTACCAAAATAGTCCAAAAAGGGGAAATTGTTGTGTGCATAGAAACCTCTATCATTCAATGGGTGGTAATGACATAATTACACTCTTAAGAGTGAAAAACATACACTAAGACAATTTTATAATATTGATAGTAGACCAGACAACCATCCCATATTTACTTGTGAAAGTTAATTAAAATATTGCGTAAACCCCACCAAGATTTCACATTCATAGAAATAACATAAGAAGATTCTAAAAGAAGTATTTAATATGACATTACCATTTTTTGAAAATTTGGTAGTGATTATGAAAAAAATTTGAAAGTAAGGATATAGAGACAAATGAATCATACATAAATTTATAACTCATGAAGAAATCTTGAATACAAAGTCTATAAAATCTCCCTATTCTAATCTTTATTGAGTCAAAAATTCAAATTCATCCTTCAAAAGTTTTTGTAGAGTTTCACTACCAAAAGCCCCCTTGTATAATGAGCCCAAAACTTATATTTATAGTGTGGGAAGGTGGTTACAGTGCGTAACCACCTTTTTTGCATTTTTGAAGGTGCAAAAGTGATTTTACAAAAATGCACTACTCAAGTGATGCAAAAATGCATTGATGCAATTTCACCACATGCAAATGTGAAAAAATGAAATTACATGACTTGAAAAATATAGAGATGTAATTGTGCTTTGGTCAATTTACACTAAGTACAAAAGTGCATGGATGTTTTACACAACTTGTAATAGTGCTATATGCAATTTTCATGACTTATATTTTATAAAAATGAACTTTTCCATATACACTCTTGTTGAGAAATCATGAGAATATGGATCCACTTTTCATAGTTGATATGAATTCAACCATGTGTCCTCGGGGGTGAAACTTCCATTATAAAATGCAATGAATTTAAACCTACAAATCTTCTTCTTGAAATTATCATCTTATGAAAATCAATCCCCTTATACTATCCAACAAAAAATGATTAAACCATTTGGAGTTAAAAATAATTTCCTATTCTTACATAATGTCCATGCTACTTCATCTCTCAATAGATCCACTCTTGGTCATTCATAATAATAGGTTAAGGTACCCACTTGGATCAAAGATTACAATATTAAAACACTATAGAATTTATATTTTTTCTCCAGTGACAAATTGATAATTGATTTTGGTTGAATGAAAATACCCTTATCTAAGGTACCTTAAATTGCTATGAATCCAATGATAACACAAAAATCTTGAAGCCTAGTCATTTTCATTGTGATTCATTTTATTCTTGCCACTATTATAAAGTACTCTAGAATTATAAACGTTAGGAATCCATTCAAGAAATCAAGCATACTGATAGAATTTATTTGTCTAACCCAAACTTCCAATAACAATAATGCTCCAATAAAAGACTCTGATCCAAAAATATTATTTTGAAGAAAGAAAGTGTGTTCTTATAATTACATATCTTCTAATATGGTTGCATTGTGATAAGGTGTAACTTGTGCCACCCCTTCCTTCTAAATTACTTGAACAATCATGACTAGGTGTAAGCTTTGACAAGTCAAAAAGTACCAGTTATAATTGTTGGAATAATGTGTATCACAAAATTACTTTTGATGTCACCTTTTATTCTTTTTATCTCCATTTCTTCCACATTTGACTTCTTTTCATATTTAATAAGTCCTTGATCGTATGTGTTCTTGGTGTATACAATCCAACTTTGCCCTTAACTCAAGAACCTATTACATATCATCTTGTGCTCTACATAAATCTTGTTAAAGCTATTAAATTTGAATTACCAAGTCTTATTAGGTAGCACTTAGCTATAGGACATTAGAATGTAATGAAATAACCTTGGCCCTCAAGGGCTTGACTGCACATAATTATACTTCCATAGACATTCTATTTTACCTTTAAGGTTATTAATTTCATCATTCAATCCCTTCACAACAATATCTAGATCACCGTTCATTTATTTTTCTACATCAATTCTCCTTAATTAATCCATGTTTCAATTAAATTCAATTTCTAAACATGATTTATTGTGATCTTGAACATATATGGTTTTGACTAATCTGTTGATCTCTGATATAGGATGTTGAAAATTATAGAACATTCCTCCATTCTTAAAATGTGGATTAGTGTGTCCAATAAAAAAAATTCCTCATACTAAAATAAATGTTGTAGAAATCTTACCAATTTTATGAGTTTTTGCTTATCATATTTAAGGAAATATAAAATATCCATACCATTTTGAAAATCTAAATTTGACATATTTGACACAAATCTTGTATTTTATGCACATTTTATTGTATTCATTTTATCTAACTGTCCTGATAAAGGGAATTGTCTTAGCTCAATCAAAACTATATTTGCACCTCCCTTATTTATGGCATGTGAATTGTTTGACATAATGACTCAAATAAATTTTATTCATTGAAATGCATCTCGCATTATTTAGCTGTCAGCTTAATCTATACATCACACATTGAGAGGGTTCTCAAAATGATTGTGAACTTGGATTTACACCTACAAATTACATAAATTAGTGTAATTTTTTGGAATGCACATAAGCATTTGACAAAATGTCTCATCAAAATTTATCACCAAATTTGCTTGGACATCACCCTTTGATATGGGTCATTGAATTGAATTTACACTTTACAAGAACATTTGTCTTGATCTTCAATTGTATTTATCTCTATGAGAATGGTGTAGTGTGTATGTGTTGCCCCAAATGTTTGACACCATAACACAAATAAATTTTCCCAACTGACCACTAGTAAACCATTTGAAAAAATGTATCAATAAAATTTGATGTCTTTGATTTGCTTAGCCATCATCTTTATTTTCCAAAAATTTCATGCCCATTTTGAATAATTGTGATCTAAAGTTGATGTGTCAACATTGGTATCCATCTCTGATTGTCTACAGTCAATGTTTTTATCTTCAAAACCAATCCACTATCAATTTATAGGATTTGTAAGTAATGAGAATTAAATTATAAATAAAACAAATTAAATCAAATATTCATAATGTAATTGCATAACCTCAGCCTTTGAGATCTCAACCACACGTAATTCTGCTCCCATATACATTTTTTATTATATCTAGATAACTCCTATAAGCCTCTTTATTAAACACCTTTTTATCAATGCCATACAATGTTTGAAATAAATTTGGATTCACTCAACAAAAGTGAGGATGATTAGAGTAAATATAACATGTCTAAATAATTTTTTTATAATTAACACACCATCTGTCAAGACATATCATGTTCTAATATAGAATTATATCATCAACATCAAAAAAATTATTTTAGGGGGTGCGAAGGAGGATCCATTGGCCAATTGGAAGTATACTTCACACCCACTCATGTAAAGAATGATTGGGAAGAATCTCTATACTATCATGTCACCATGTAAATCTCTTATTTACACCATTGCTTAACTTCCATTTTGACAATATCCTAAAAGCATAACATTACAAGAGACAACGTCTCTTTCAAGTATTCTGTCAAATAATTTATCTACATCTTCTAAGATATAAAATTTAGCATACATATCAACCAGGGAATTACCTAAGTATGCATATAAATCACATTTAATTTCTAATGATATGCATATGGACTTATTTCCATACACCAAAGTTGTCAGATTCTCACATGCCATAATAATATTGACAAAGGTGAACTAGTTTGGCTTCACATAAAAAGATTGCAACTATCCCATTTGGAAATAAAGTTTAAGGGATTACTTATGGAAAGAATTATATGAGTTTTATATAATTATTGCATTCCATAAGATCACATCTCTTTCACCCATATTGTCAAATAGTTCACATGACTTGTGGATGCTTCCATATTTTCCATACACATCTACTTGGGGACTTGTAACTATGTATGAAAAAAATCCATTTTCCATTATGCTTACACATATGTCCATATTCTATTCCAAAGGTTTTATTTGAGCACAGGCTGGGAGTACACTAGCAAAGTTGAAGTGATTAGGTTGGAAACTTGTTCATTTCATTTTGATGAAACATTGTCAAAGCCTAGCAAGGTCACCCATGTGTTTTGAATATACAATCACCACATTCCATACGAAGCTATTTTGCTGTGTCATTTCTTCAAACACTTCAAGAGCATCTGAAAGCCACCACTTAATATACATGTTGATAATCTTGTTTTAAACATGAAGCTTTTGGGAATTTTAAGTCTCACTTGTATGGCTCAAGGGGAAATAATCATAACAATTACATGGGAGTGAAGAGAGAAAATTGCTAATTGCACCACTGAGAAAGTGGAAAGCTTATTTGTATGGCTAGGGGAAACTTAAAAAGTTTTTACAAATTGCACAAAGGCCAAAAACATTTTTGCAATTTGCATGAGAATAAAAAGATATTTTGTAAATTGTATAGAAACCCAAAACAAAGTTACAAATTGCACATAGACTGAATTTTTTTATAATTTACATAATTTGTGAAAAGGAAAGTGTGTTCACGTAACTCACAAAAATTGAAATGATTTTTTCAAAATATAGGGAACGTAAGTGGCTTTTTACATAGAGGTTTCAAATAGACTTTTAAAACACTTCAGGATAAAAATGAAAAAAATCATAAATTTTAATTTTTGAAATTTTCAAAATTTCTAGTGTTTTTGGGAAAAACTCAAAAATTTTAGCCATTTTAAAAAACTATGAAAATAATATTCTTGAAACACGTGTTATAGAAATAAGTGATATGCTATCCACTAACACGGAACTAAAAACATAGATGCCAATGAGCTAATAAAACATGTAAAAACTACAAATATTTTTGTATTTTTGTATTTTTTTGGTATTTTAATAATATTTGAGAGGAAAATACTATCCTATGTTCTCATCCAAAGGATGCTCACAGGTATCTCCCCACTATGAACATGGTGAAATAAACTGGTGATACTATCATAGATCATGCATAGGTGTAATATTTGGTACTATAGGATATGTGATGCTATGTATCTATATAATATGACTCTATGTTAGTGAAGAAATAGTAAAATTAGGGGTTCATGGAATACATTACTGAATGGTATATAATTTATTTGGAATATTAGTAATAGGAACATGTGTAGGTGATCTGGAAATTTGAATATGGTGTGTAGTAGATGAATATTCTACAAAACCCACTATGGATCTATGATGTAATGGTCTCTCAAGTACTAGCCACCATGTAAAGGGGATTACATTATGTTTATCTTTTTGTGGAATATTAATATTAGTAGGTTTGATAATTAACTATTTGGGTATAAATTTTTGATGCTAAAGAGGATGCTTATATGGAATTCTAGAAATTATAATTACCTTATTAACATGAATGCATTCAACATGCCCATTGCTTTAATAATTTTGTGGAATATTGGGGTGTTATTCCTAATTTAGTTAAAGGGTCTATATTGATAAATTAATAAATAATATGACATAAATAAGCTATTAATTTGTGAAATTTAATTATAATTTGATCTTTTCTAAAAATAGTAATGAAAAAGAGAAAATTAAACTTATCTTATTCTATATTGATCCGACTGAGAGAGGTTTTGATATTCACTATGTAGGCCTAGGACACTATCACAAACATGATTTTGGCTTTCATTTTTTGATCAGATAGGAACATCAAAAGTTGATAGGAGTGATACCAACACTGTAGTCTTTGTCTGACACTATTGTCTTGAGGATATAATCTTTTTGGGTTTTATTTGGTAGGTTTATGTGACACTATCTTAGAACTTTCAAAGCCTCATTGTTAGCATTTCTCCTTGTAGAGCTGATTTTATTCATTTCTTGCCTTCAATGCATTTGAACAAAACTTTAGCAAATAGGGAAAAAGGGTTAGTGTGTGTAATATACACTAGATGTGCTTCACACCCTGTGTGTGGGCACACTTCCTACATATGAATACTTCGAGGAGGGATCAATCCATATGTAGTTCTCCCTTTAAGAGTGCATGGTGCAATAGTGAATGAAAATGCAAGAAATGTAAAAATTAGGTGTGTTTTAGATTACTAGGGGTTGGTGTAAGGATTTGAATTGGCTTGAAAGTGTATAGGCTGGATGTATGTCTAAAATAGGGAAGATTTATTGAGTGGTATTGCTTGTATTCTTTCTTGAGTGATATTTGCCAACCCTTTCCAAATGATCTTTGAATGGGCTTTTATATGGATATATTGGTCATGGATTGAATTTTATCATGTTAGACTAACAAGGAGAAGGATGGGGAACCAAAATAAATTGACTATTAGGGCCAAAAATTATCTTAGACAACAGCACCAAAAGTGGACAAGAGTGGTACCGGTATTCCTATCTTAGTTGGGTGCTATTATCCTAGGCAAATGGGACCTAGGGGGATGGATTAGTCATGAAAAGAGGGTCTTGGCTTAGCTAGGATCAGGTCTAGAGTTTTATAGATGACTGGGAGTTAGTGAAAAAAAGCCTATGAAGGTCATAAGAGCAAGAAAGAGGACCTATGGGTTAGGTGTCATTATTCATGCTCAAGTTACCAATTTTTGCATTTTATATGACTATATTTCCCCCCCTTTTATTATAGTGATGTAACAAAGCAAAATACTAAGATAAAGGAAAAATAGAAATCATACCTAAACTTACCTACAAGGGTGAAGCTCATGAAGCTTGTGTGATAATGGGTGTGCATAGAGAGAGCATGTAATGAAGTGTAAATCTATAAGAGAAAACAAAAAGTAGATTAGTTCTTACTAGATATGCTATATCTAAAATAAGAATGTACAAATCTTGATAAAAGAGAGGAAGATAAAGGAATGAATACACCTCATCGAGTACATAGACCAATATAATACTTGTTGTGATGTTGAGTAATGACGGGTAATGTTAGATGTGTACTATACCAAGAGTACTATTGCAAATGGAGTTGAGTGCTCAATTCTCCAAAAGTGGCTGAAGAATGTAAAGGTTGACCCTTTGGCTCTATCATTTCCCACTAAGTGAAGCTAGGTGGTCATGCATATGTTGATTGATGTTTGGACTATGTGTCCAATCCCTCTGAAAAGGTGGATCAAAAATACAAAGACTAGCTAGACCTTTGGCTCCATTATTTCCCTATGAAGTGAAGCTATGAACTATTACCAGTATAAAATATTTGTCATATGAGATGGATCCTAAAGCCCATATATTTACTATGATATGAAAATGTTGGTGTGGATAGCTGAATGTATGTTGGAAACTAGGCCACTCTTGGCCATTCTAAAAGATGGAGATTAGGCTTATATGAAAACCACTCTAAAACTAAAAATCTAGATTATGTAGAAGTCACTCAGGAACTCAAAAGTTAGGATTTTATGAAAGCCAAACCAAAATGTTGCCAACCACCTATAGGTGGATTAAGGCATGCAATTTTGAGAATGCCTATGTAATGCTTAAGTTAGAAAGAAAACAAATGTGCCATGTATAGTGCCCCCAATCACTAGTGTTTGAAACATGGATTCTGATTTGGAAGTTGTACCAACTGCCCTATCTAAAACTAGAAGCAAGAGCCATCATGCCACACATGATGCCCCTATATCTAAATTTTTTGAGAATTTTTTTACTAAAACTATTGAATTTGGTCTAAATTATAAATAACAAAACTGTAATTGAACTTACCTTTTTATCTATTTCTAAAAAAAATAATTTTTTGCTATTTGGATAGGGGCATTGGAAATGGATAGTATCACCAGAAATGCTATAGTCTAGTCTCGACACTAATGTCCTAAGCCAAATCTGATGAGTGTTCTAGATTCTTGACTATCTACCTAGTCTGTTATAACTAGTTTAGTGTTTGGTTGTTTTGGGTGTTCTAAATGCTACTGTTTCAACCATTAAGAGCTCTGATCTCTATGACAAAACCCCTATTTGTTGGCCCCTCTTTTGAGGGTAGGAATATAGACCTTATAATGACTTCCCTTGAAAGAAAGAGCTCTACAAGTGTGTTATATTGCATGGAGACATGATATAGCAATGATAATTGACAAGATATCTCAAGATATAACATGGGTTGTAGTGAGAGATTATTATATCAACAGGGGTATGCCTAGATAGATATAACAATGTAATAACATGTGTAATGTACTAAACTATAATTTAAAGTCTAGTTAGTTGTTAGTTGGAGGGATGGAGCATGATGTCCATCATGGAATCTAAGAAAACATGACTAATGCATGATATGGATCATGGCATTGCAAATAATTGAAAGCAATTAAGAAACAAGCACAAAAGGTAATAATTATACAAGATTGGCCAAGGGGCCAAACAAATAAGGGACATGGGTACATGTCACTCCAACTAAAAAGTGAGCATAAAAGGCATGTTCAAATGCCACATACACATACAAATGAAACAAGCAAATTGGTGTGGAAGCCACAATCACATAGAGGAGTACATGCAAAGGACATTGGAAAATGTCCTAAGGCACACACATGAATAAAAGTAAAGGACATTGGAAAATGTCCTAAGGCACATAGAAAAAATAAGCAATAACTAAGAAAATGCAAATAATCTATCTCTGATAAGTAAGAAAAGAAAACATGCAAAGAGCTGGAAGATACAAGCACATCTAAATAATCAAAGCAAGAGTGAAAGTATGCAAACATGTTAGTACAAGACTAGGTATATGCTAAAAAATAAACAAGTGCTATATATTAGTAAGTGTCGATATAGTAATCTATATAGGTAAGTAATGTATGTCAACATGATAACTAAAGTGTGTGGTGTAGGAATGACATAACCTGGATGGTGTAGTCATGTAGAAGATGCCCCTAGTGGGTATGTATATAGATGTGTGTCTTGCTGTAGAATTAGGATAACCCCTCAATGGGTGTAGTGAAGTAATCAAAGAGCTAGATATCATTGCACACACTAAAATAAGATCAAGTGAAGCATGGTAATGTAGACAAATTGACAAACAATAACATATAACAACAAATGTAAGTCTAGCATAATAGTATATATGTAAAGCATGGATGATGCATACAATCAAAATATTTTTGGTATTTTGATATATATTTGAATGTTTTTGTGTTTTGAAATGTTAAATTGTTCTTAAAATTTTGAAATATTTAAACTATGTACAATGAAGTATTAGGAGACTATGTACAGGTAATACTAATAAAATTATGTACAAGTACTCATCATGAGATTATATATAGGCATATGAATAAAAGACTAGGCTGGAGGGGCTAAAGGGTCCAAGGATGGAGCTCATTGGGGAGGGAGATGGAGAAAAGGATCATGACCATCATCAAATGGCTCTATATCATCATCATATGGTACAAATATTGTATACATGGTGTCATCCTATCGAAGGAGAATTGAAGGTTGATTTGGTGGTGGAGATGCTAATTCTCTTCTAGGACATTTAGTTTTGGTAGTAGATTACTTCAATGGAAGTATAGAAGCTAGTGCTAGTGGGCTGTAATCTGAATAATACCATGATCTTGTAGTTTATACAATATCTTATATAAAAATGTACATGAGTTTGTATCATGATTTGTGATCCTATGAAAAAGACAAAATGGGTGACCATCCTGCTATGATAATATGCTAATAGATCTATGTCACACTATAGGTAAGGTGATTAATCCATGATCAAGTAATAACTGTAACATAAGTTATAGTTGATGCTATGTGCTACCTACCTAAATCTAAATGATTGGGCCTGTATCCATAGAGGTAACCATGTGAATTGCATGTGCCAAATGATCTATCTATGGTCATAAATGTGGAATATACATAGAGAGTGTAATATGAGATGCTAAGAGTTATGTAGGATGTCTAATGAGAGTTTTAGAGTCATCTAAATACTCTCTTGGGCTAATTGGGGTAAAGATTAACCCACATAAATAGTCATCTATGAGTGTGGGTGTCATATCATCATCTAAAGAAACCTAAGAATATATATCAACATCATGTACATATGGTAATTAAAAATTTACCACAAGGGGTAACTATGATATAGGAGTCTTATCAACTATAGTAGTAGAAGACAATGGTACTACGAAAGTGTCTATAATTCATGGAGTAACTATAACTATAAATTCAACTGGTACTATTGAAACTATTGTTAGTGAGTGTATAACTATAATAGGTATAAAAATCATGACTAATGGAGTAATTGGGATGGCTAAACCTACTATGACTAGCTAAATATATAGAACTGAGGGCATGAATATAAGTGGAGTGTGTGAAGTGATAATCTCTCTAAACTCATATGTATGTATTTGATCAAGAGAAATGCAATGAGGTGGTGGCTGAATGGTGAGATGAGGTGTCCCATCTGGAAAAATAGTTAAAGATGACTTTGTAGTTTAACAATATCTAAATGG
This sequence comes from Torreya grandis, assembly GCA_037957365.1. Lineage (NCBI taxonomy): Eukaryota > Viridiplantae > Streptophyta > Pinopsida > Cupressales > Taxaceae > Torreya > Torreya grandis. The sequence continues at coordinate 1,665,835 of JARHVA010001022.1, read as the reverse complement.
CTAGTTATCTACTAGATATGTGTATAGGTATCCTTCATGGAAAAAATTAACACATCAATGAAGATTAGAAGGAACTACCCCCATAGCATGTATCTAGGGTCATCTGAGTAAAATATTATAATGAAGAGGACCTGGTATGACTTGGAATTGTGCAAAGAGAGTTTTGGGTCCTACCATGATATCTAGAGTAATGATGCCCAATGTCTATCATGGTATATCATCAAACTCTCTAATGTTCTTATATTATTTTTTCATGGATGCCATATCTACACCCATGGTCTGTAATAATGTAATATTGCATATATTAAGTCTAAAACTAGTATCAATTAGAACTCTCTTAACTACATTGGTTTTAACTTGAGCTTATATAAATAGTGGTAAATTTTAATCAATAACTATCTAAGGTGGCATGCCATCATTATCAAAATTAATATCATCTTATATATATTTTATAGTGTTGACCACTGATGAAAAATAGGAAGGTTTTAAATCAATGAGAATATAAGTGTGTGTGAGTGCCTAACAAAGAATGTCCTTGAACATATTGGATTTTTGATGTAGTTCTAACATGGAAATCTTAGCTAGAGTGTTTCTCAACTAATCAACAATATCATATGCCTTATGTGGATCTGCCTATGTGGGTGGGTTAGGCCTAGGATGGGAAGGATTAGGAGGATGGTGGGGCTCTTGACTAGGCAGGGGAGGCATGGTAGCACATCGAGTAACAACTCTAACTGCATTGCCTACTATCCATATAGGACTAGTAGTAGCTATGGGAGGATAACAAATATAATCAATAGGTTAAGGTAGGGGCACAATAAAGGGTGCCAATTGGTCTCTCTGGTGATGGGTAGTGACCTGGGGATGGGTAAAATAGACCATACAACATGACTCAACATGGAATAGAGGTTCCAAGGGAGGTGATGAAAAAATATATATTAGCATGTCATTTAATAATAAATTTCTTAACATCTCCCATATTATGAAAAATAAGCATGAAATGCAAATAATGAAGCTTTGTAATAACATATGATAAACTTCATTTATGTACATGATAAGACCAATGATGGTCTATTTACATTTTGCAAGAAATGTAAGAAAAATTTGTAAATAAGTGAGATCCATTTTGTGCAATCTAATTATAGATGTAGGGTAATATCTCAAAATCAATAGGACCTAGTTTACACAACTAAGGTTTGAAAGATGATGATTTTGAAAAATTACTATGAAATTTTGAAATTTGAAAGTGAATTTTTGAGTAAAATATGTAACTAAAAAATCAAAAATTTATTGGAAAATTAGTGATTTAATAAGACCTAGTAGATGTAACTAAGGTTTGAAATAAAATTATTTTTGAAATTACTATCAAATTTGAGAATTTGAATCAAATTTTTGATTTAGATATGCAAGCAAAAAATTAGGGAATGATTAGAAATTTACTGGGACATAGTATGGACAACTAGGGTTTGAAATAAAATTATTTTAAAATTTAATACTAAATTTTAAAATTTGACATGAATTTATGACTTATATATTTAGGTAAAAAATAAAAAAATAACTTGAAAAATTAGTTAGGAATTTACCCTAGGGTTTTTGTGTGTAAATGAAGTTAGGTTCACCAAATATTTTAACAATTTTGTGAAATATTGGGGTTTTATTCCTAATTTAGTTAAAGGGTTTAGATTTATAAATCAATAAATAATATGAAATAAATAAGCTAGTGATTTTTGAAATTTAATTACAGTTTGACCTTTTCTAAAAATAGTAATGAAAGAGAGAAAATTAAACTTATCTTATTTTGTATTGATCCAACTAAGATAGGGTTTGATATTCACTATGAAATCTTGAGACATTGTTGCAAATAGGATTTTGGTTTTCATTTTTTTATTAGATAGGAGTACCTAAAGTGGATAGGAGTGGGACCAATGTTGTATTCTTTGTCCAACACTATTTTATTGATGAGATAAGCTTTTTGGGTTTTGTTCGGTAGGTCTATATGACACTATATTTGAATTTTTGAAGCCTCTTATTAGCAGTGCTACCTGTAGATCTAATTTTTATTTATATTTATGCCTTTAATATGTTTAAACAAAACTTTGGAAAATAGGGAAAAGGGGTTAGTGTGTGCAAGATGCACTAGATGTGCTTCATTCCTGTGTATGGGCACATTACCTACATACCAATACTCTGAGGAGGGATCAAGTCATATGTAGTTCTCCCTTTAAGAGTGCATGGTGTAAAAGTGAATGAAAATGCAAGAAATGTAAAAACTAGGTATGCTTGATATGACTACGGGATGGTATAAGGACTTGAATTGGCTTGAAAGTGTATAGGCTAGTTGTATGCAAAGAATAGGGAGGATTGCTTGAGTGGTCTTGCTTGTTTGAGTGATATTTTCCAACCCTTTCCAAATGATCTTTGAATGAGATTTTATTGGGAACTATTGGTCATGAATTGAATTTGCTCATGTTAGGCTGATAAAGAGAAGGATGGGGAACCAAAATAAATTGATCATTAGGGCTAGAAATGATCTTGGACAACAATGTCAAAAGTGGACAACAATGACACTGATGCTTCTATCCTAGTTGGATGCTATTATTTATGGAAGATAGGACCTAGGGGGATGGATTGGTCATGAAAAGAGAGTCTTGGCTTAGGTAAGATCAGGTCCAAAAGGTTATGGATTTCTGGGAATCATTGAAAATAAGCCTATGAGTGTCATGAGAGTAAGCAAGAACGACTTATGGGTTGGGTGTCATTAGTCATGCTCAAGTTACCAATTTTTACATTTTATATGACTACACCCATGTAATATATAAGGTACTAATATAAGTGTATGTATTCAAGGTCATACCAATAATATATCAAATAGACCATAGAAGGTATAACTGAGAAGGTAGTAATCACATGTGTGAGGTCTACCTATAAAGGTAAGTCAATCTCACCAAGAACTTTTTGTGAGGTCCCATCAAATGCTATAACTAATCTAGTTGAAGGGTGTAAAGCATGATTGGTATAACCCAAATGGGTAAATAATGCCATGGTGTAAACATTGTTACTTTCACCATTATCAATCATAACACTGAGTATAGGCTAGTGGTCAAGGTATGCTTAAATGAATAAGGAATTAAGATATAAGTCATCATCCCTAATATCTCTATCATAAAAAATAATGTAGGGTATTTGAATTGTATGAGGTGTATGATGTGCATAAGTACCAATAATCCCATCCAATGGGTGCCCATAATGTGATGGAGGAGGATGTGCATTATATTCCATTTGCACTTCTGAATCTTTCTTAGAATGGTCTCCAAATGATTGTTAACTATTTTTTGCTTATAGTGATCACCAGTTTATGAAATTGATTCCTTTGAAGGACCATAAAATGTAATCTTTTGGTTATTGATGAGGTCTTAGATCCTATACTTGAAGGTAAAATATCTATTCATAGAATTCCCAAAGACTTGGTGATAGTCACAATAAACATTCACATCATACCCTTTGGGTAGAGGTATACTCTTATCCACCTCTATAGGAGAAAGGAGAGATATGATATGACACTGTACAAGTCACAGTAGTAATGAAGTAGGAGGCTTAGGTAAGCATGTAAATTATCTCTATTGTGCAGTTGATAACACAAGTTGATTAGGTTGTTATGAAACTACATTAACCATGTTAGTTGTTTCCTTTTTAAGATCAAGAGTTTTCAAATTTTAACTTGGTTTGATAGTAAATTTGGTATTGGGTGTAGATGTGTTTTCTACATACTTAAGTTTATTCAATGGAATAAGCTTACTTTCAAAGTCTCAAACAACATGGCATAAATCATAAAAATATTTGAATTTTTTTAACACAATGGACTCATGTAAAGGAACAAACAAACTTTGATTGAAGATGTCTTAAAGCTATTTATCTGCCATAGGATTGGTGATTTTATCCAATAATATCTTGTACCTAATGATATATTCATTGATAGGTTCATTGTTTCCTTATTTGTTTTTTACAATTTGGGCATATGAAACCTTTTTAGTAATGTTAATTTAGAAGTGTGCCAAAAACTAATCTATAAGAGGTTGGAATTCCTTTATTGATTGGAGAGGTAGATAATAAAACCACTTCAAAGCATAGTCCTTAAATATCCTTGGAAATAATTTGGTTAAAATTTTATCATTGGAGGCATAATCAAGGAATTATACAAAGAAGGATTGAAGATGTTGTTCAATATTAGCCTTGCGATCATAAAATGTGAAATTAGGTACTACAAAACTAGTTGGTAAGGGGTGAAAATATATCTTAGGTGTAAGATTATTATGAAGTACATCCTATGAATAAATAACATGAGGATACTTTAAAGCCTTTTATTCAAAGTTCATGACCTTGTCCTCTAAGGTCTTTATAACTTTAAGAAGAGTTTGAACTATAGACCCATTGGGATTTAGATTAACAAGTTGAGTAGTCACCAATGGGGAAGTAAACATTATTTGAGTAGTATTAGGCATTGAAACTAGTACTTGTGTTGAAGAATTCGATAACACCATGGTAAATAAAGCAATAATATTCTGGTGGTAGTGAATAATGGTTTCAAAACATAACCTGTGTCCCAACTAGATGCAGGAATAAATAAAGTATCCAATGGGAGGGATATTTTAGTTATGTCTTTTGAGTATTTTATTTCTAATATATTTTTGAGGATCTCATCAAAATTCATATAATTTTGGTGAATATGCTCATGAAACAATGCAATAGATTGTAGTTGCTCATGGTCTATTTTCTCATGCTTATTATTTTCTGTAGACTCATGGTTTTCATTATCAAAATAGTTTTCTATGATAACCTCATCAGTATGTTGTCCATTCTCAATATTGGTATTATCATGATCCATAGGATTAGGTCCCTCATTAGTTTTATACATCTTAGAAGAGGAAGCTCAATGTGTTAAATAGGCATACCACCCAATATAGGGATATGATTAGGTTGAATACAAAATAATATAAGAAAGAATTGAAAAATTACAATATTACAAAACCCTAGATGACTAAAAACCCTAATAAATATAAAAAATTACATTTATATGAATCAGGTTCACCAATTGTTTAACCCCAAACTCTAGATTAGGAGAATCTAGGATTAAAGGGGTAGAGATAATCTAGGTGACAAGGATGGTAGAGTATCTCTAAAGTAGGACAATTAATTTAATAACTCAGATAAACATTTACTAAATTTATTATGTTGAGATATGTTAAAAATAAGAAGTAAAAATATGCTAGATATTGAAATGATAATTTAAAAAAGATACTTAGCTGGCTCTAATGCTAATACATATATGGATTTGGAACATGAAGGGAATAGATTAGATCTAGATTATAGATCAATGACCTAATTATAGAACTTATACCTCTATCACCATGAACATTTGTGTCAATTTAGGAAAATTACATCGATGCTTTTGTCTAACTTAGATATAGGTGTCAAATATGTAATACTTGATGAAATTAGATGCAAATACCTAGATGCTTCTGGGTTCTATGTCACCTTCACTTTGGTGCATTAAAATCTAGGTCATGGACTGTCTCTCCTTATCAAATGATAAAAATCTAGTTCTTTATCTTCATAGTGGTTATGGGAAAAATGGGTTAGTGGGAACATGGTGTTGAGCTGCCCAAAATACTCTTCTCTCAATAAGAATTACCTACTTAGCCAATACTCTAAAAGGGCCTTAGACTTATGTATCTATCTCCTATGTGTTAGCTTGTGTGTGCATAAGGATGCAATATGTGATAAGTAAATACATAGAGTGACATAAATTTTAACTTAGAAAATATGGTATATGGAATGCTACTTCAATACTTCAAACCTGTGGATGTGTTATCCCTATGGATGGTATGGAAATAGGAGAAAATAGGGAATCTTTACTCATTTGAATGCTTGATTGAGTGCTTTTGGTAAGTTTATTTGTGAGAGGTGAGAATTTTTTAGCTGAGGAATGAATGAGGATTGATCCTATATTTATACCAATCCATTTGGAGAATATCTCACATTAAAGCACTTAGACTGACCATAGGAATACATTTCATTTATAAATTATATGACTTTATGGTAGTGGAAACTTGTGTCAAGATAGGACACTTATGTCAACATAGGTGTCTGACTAGGATACAAGTGTCTAGGTAACTAGAAAACATGCATAGGTATATAAATTGTAGAGATATAAGATAAGTAGGTTTATAAAATTTTGAGTATGATATAAGGTTCGAGTCATCATGATAACATTGGTTGAACTAAAATATAAGAAATTGGCACAAAGAGATAGTGTATGCAATCCTTTCAATAACATAAAAGGTCTAGAAGCTGAAGGTACATCCATGATATGTATTTTCCAATTGTACAAGACTGAGGTGTTATATAATTTAAAAATAGTGTCTACACAAATAATCTAGAGAAACTAAACATGTTCCTATCATTTCTACTTCAAACAAACTACAAATCATAAAACGTCTAGTTCAACAAACCCCTACTCCTTCTATTACCTCTTCAAGATCACAAATTCCTATGATACATATGCAGAGAATCATAGAGCCTCTAATGCATATGTTACACCTATACATGCTCCTTGATAGTACCACTAGTTTGATATACCATATTCAATGTTCAAATCACTTCTTGATGAGCATACCTTATATAGGATAATTGGCTAGACCTTTCCTTCCTCAAATATTCCAAAAATAAAAAAATAACAAATATTCCAAATATACAAAAACATTAAAATAACTCAAAAATACCAAAAAAATAGCATATTCCTAGTTATACTATTTCTTATACATATGTTATTTGATCCATGTAAGTAGATAACATATCATTCATTTCCTACATACACATACATTTCATGCTTCATTTGAGTGTGATATAATCATACCTAGGTACATGATATATGTACATACAAATGTTGGGACTTCCATTTACTCATGTCATAAGTATGTTTGGGAACCTACTTCTTTGATCCTAATATACCTAGGCTATATGATTCTATGATCACTTTCCATTATTATGTTTGGGATTATATACTTATACATGCATATATCCATGTTTATACCTTTCACAATGTAATTGATATGCTATGTACTTCACATTGCTTGCAAACACATATGTGTAGGAACTAGTATGCTATGTTCATGTTGGCTGCCTATATTCCATGTTTTCATTCATGCACTTCTTTGAGTGTTATTATCTTGTATTGTATTGCCTTTTTTACCATTTAAATATACTCCATTAATTATGGCCCCCATGCCTTTATTTTCCTATTTGGACATTTGAATATATCATTATTTATTGTATAGATATTTTAATGTCATTTTATGATTTTTGAAAATTTTACTGTGCCATATCCCTTAGTTTGTGTGGCATTTGAACATGCCCCTTATATGAGGTCTCATTAGACCATTTACTTTTGTTTTGATTTTGAGTGCTCTTATGTGTGTGATTGATTTCTTGCTAATCTTGTACTATTACTCTCTAGACATTGTCATGATCTATATCATGCATTTAAGACTTGATATGATCATATATTATGTGCCTCAATGCTATATTTACATAGACATGTTATTCATATATGATACATGATCCATGTAAACTTATACAATTATCTTATCTTTTTGAGGTAAGGTAACTACTATATTCTACTTTCCCTCACCTCAAAAATGGGGTAGGGGGCATATCAATGGGGGCATGTCATAAAGGCATGACTTCCACATTTTTCATAGTTTTAGATTATAGTGGGGGCATATAAAGAGGCATGACCTCCACACTTATTCAGTACTAAACATCTCTAGATTATAGTGAGGTTATGTTATATAAACATGTTCTCCACATTTACACTAGTTCTTAGATTCTCTAGATTCAATGGGGCAATGTCAAAGAAACATGTTCTCCAAACTTGCACTGATTGAAATTTACCATATTACATAATTATATGATTTAGATACATATTTTTGGTAACATTCTATACATTGGTACTATTATTATACCCATATTTCACTTTTAGACATATATGAGGTGCGTACACCATGTAAAGGGCATCTAAAATTACAAAATCAAATTAATTTTAAAATTTAAATACTATTATGGACTATTATAATACCTAGGATGGATTGTTCTTGAGCCAATATATTATAGTAGTTGGTTCACCTTTGGAAGGTTGAGTTGATTAAATCATTCAATCTTACCAAATTTATAAGTTATATTTGAGCAAATCATTTAACTTCACTAGAATTATAGGTTAGATTTGATTAAATCATATACCTTCACTATATATATAGTGTGAGTTGATTAAATCACTCACACACACTAGATTATGCATATATTTGGGTTACATGATTAACATGAAATAAACTCAATGGCTGTGTTGAAACTAAACTTAATACCAAGGTTTGGGGAATTTATCCTCCAATATATATACATACATGCACTTGAATTTTTATAATTGTCCTAATCTTAGATTCATTGCTTCATAGTGAGGCATACTTCAGATCAAATTGCCAAAATGCAAGATGGTTGTATCGACACACAAGTTTACTCTAACCTTTCTCTTCTTACTTTAAACAATTTCAAATTATTTTAATATAAAATTTATTACATTGATTATATACTATTACATGCTCTTGGTTACATGTCAATCACCAATAAAGCACTCAAGTTTGGCACATGCAAAGTCAATGTGTGTTATACACACCTAAGTACACATTTATTTCCTTTAAACTAGTAGTTTCACTAACTTGGGGGGAAATGTATATACTAAAATAATATTTAAATAGTACTTCAATATTTTACTCTTGAAAAATATCTATCATGGTTGTAACTTCTAGTTCTAGACTTGCCTGTTGCCAAAAGGCTTGTGTTCACTATCTCTTTATGCCTGATTACTTATCTCTTAGTTTGACCATTATTGTTTTGATGAATAGGCCTTCTATATTTTAAAAAAAATTTAAACTTTATTATTATCCTTCACTATCAATTTTTTACATGCCCCTATTTCATAGCTTCCTAAACACTTTCATCCTAAACAAACACCTGTGTCAACACAACTGCCCATTTTTCTTAAAAAGCATCCAATACCTAAAAAAGTCACATAATTTACAAAATAGACATATGTAAAAGGTATATCTAAGTTATTTAATGAAAAATATTTCCAAAAAGAATTGGTATATATATAATAATAACCCTCATTCATTCCTCACCTGAAAATTGCATACAACTCACAAGGTAATATACCAAGAAGTAATCAACCAAGTATTTAATTAAGTAAACATACGTTATTTATCCCTATTTTCATATATATCATAGGATCAATATTTATACAAGTCTAAATCATTCAAAGAGTATCTCATGAATTATATTTGCCAAGTTACAAGCTAGGTCATTGCATGTCTTTACTTATCACACATTGCACCCTTATGCACACATAAGCCAACACATAGGGGAAAACTACATCAATTTGATGCCCTCTTAAGAATATTAGATATGTAGGCAACACCCATTAACACAAGGGTCTTTAGGATTTGCTTGACACAATGGGCCCACTAACTCATTTTTACAATAGTCACTCCAAAGGTGAAGACCTAGGGTTTGATCATTTGAAAAAGTGTGATAACCTGTGCATGTGATCTAAATAAATCATAAGAAAGGTGATAGAAAACCTAGAAGGCTCTAGTTGGTTTCATCTAGATCTAGTCAATATTTTATATAGGACACCTACGATAGAGTTAGACACCTATGTTGATGTAACTATCCATATCTGACACAAGCATCAAAGCCCAAAAAAATGATATTTTTATAATCTGATGATTATTCCAAGGTCATCTTCTAGCGCAATTCTAATATGTTCTTGTGCAAACCTACATGCACATAATAAACTAAGTATCAATGTTTCCAATTTGTTGTAATATTTATAAATAGTTTTACTTTAGTATTTTTATCAATCTCAGTTGTATAAATTCATAATACTATTTTTTCTAAGTTTTCTATTAATTGTTCTGCTTATTAGATTAGTTCACCATTTTTGTATAAAATCTAATACAATATCCTTAACCCTATATACCAAGATATCTAAAATTTAGGTTTAAATATATACACATGATCAAATTTTTGATCACACACTAGAAATTTGGAAGCTTTTGGGTCCAACAAAAGCTATAAAAATAAGATGAATATTTACCTCTTATCTTCCTAAGTGAGAAACCCATATAATCATCTTATTGGACAATACCTTATTTAATTTCCAATTTGATCATATTTTTGACAATACCTTGTTTAGGTTCTAATATGATCATATTTTGGATAATACCTTGCTCAAGTTTTGATCTGATCAACTCTCCAATTTGAAGGCTTTTCATTCCACAATTTTGGAAACTCAAGTGGTGATGAAAATCCTTACCCCAACTCTTTGAATGCTCTTTAGGTTTTCTTGATCTCCATTTCTTGACACTCTTTCCTTAATATGCAAAAAGATCTTTTTGCCACTCGTCTTAGCCAATAAGATCAAGTATCTAAAATGGAAGGTAAAAATACCTTCTTTATTCCACATGAAAGGCTCAAAGAAACATCAATTTTCAAATTAAAAAGGAGGTGTATAAAACAATATTTCTTAATATTAATAGTTTTAACTTTGGAGCCTTTCTTTACTCAAGTACAATCACACCTCATCATCACAAGGAAATTGTGCTCAAATCCATGTTGAACATGTCTCAATTTGTACTTTTTCTAAAACTCTCTTAACCTTTATTTCTTTTGGAAGAGTATTTTTCCAAGTTGAATGGTCAATATTTTTCATATCCCTTAGATGTTTGGTCTATTAAGGACTTTGGGTAAATAACATAATATCACAAAACCCACAATGTCTTGCTACAACAATAATAACAATAATAATGGAATTTGAACCCACCTTGATGTCAGTGAATCAAGACAAATATCTACATAATGGTCACACCATAATAACAAACATAATAGATTTTGAAAAAATATAATACAATTATAGAAATATATTAGAAAACATTTTGTGAAAATAGGATAACTTGATTTGATACCAATATGATCTATAAACTAGGTGGATATTCTACTCTAAGTTTCACTAACATGGACCCTTCCAAGTCAAGGTGTTACTTTCAAGTTCAATGCCATAGAACAACACCCAAAATGTTGTTTTAAGATGTATTCCAACTCTTATGATTTATATCTACATCATACAAAAGAATATGAAACCCTTCACATGTAATATCCACATGCTATATACATTACATATTTAGCTTCACATGCTAAACATACTACTACTCCATACGTGTTTTTAATTAAAATGCTTTCATAAAAGTGCAATACCAAATGTGAAGTTTAACTTTTAAGGATGATTATTGAGAATTATTAAGTTTTTGGTTTGTTAGCTTAGTTGAAAACAATGTAAGCATGCAAATAACTGAAACAAATGCATCTACAAACATAACAACCAAAAAAGAGAGATAACATGATATGTACCCCAGAGAAACTCAATATGAGAAAACTTCAACAATAGTGAATCCATGCTTCCTTATCTCCACCATGTTTTTTAATTTAAAATATTTTACCTTATTTGGATTAAAAGGAAAACCAACCTTATGACTCCCATACTTGTAATGATCTATGCAATGTTTAGTGGAAAAATTGCATCTCAAGAAATAAAAACTATTGAACTCAGTTATCTTAGATATGTGGTTTTCACCCTACCACCCATAGATAAACAACAATGAGAAAATAAAAATAAAGACTTAAACTCATAAATAAATGTTTTATCAAATTTTAGGAACCAGAGAATGCTATATACTAAATAGATAAACTAATTCATAATATCATAATGCTAAAAATATGTAATAATGACACAAACTAGTTTAGAACTTACTAAATTTAGAAATATGATAAATAAGGAAAGTATTAAGGAAATTATACACTTAGCTAAAACACTGAGATGTAAACTATATCTAAGGATGAAATTGACTTCGAATCTATGTTGATTGAGTGTAGATTGATAACATGATTTACAAGTTTTTTGAATAGGAGCATTGTTACCAGACAAGAGATCAATGTGATGTTATCCCTAGGGAGTGTTGATGTTTGATAGGTAGTAGATATCTTAGATTTTTGTGGTTGTTTCACCTTCACCTATGTGTTTTATGGATTGTGAAAGATCTTTCAATCTATTATGAAAACCACTATGTATCTTCTTTTCACATGAAACCCTAGCTCAATAGACCAAGGGGAAAAATACAATCATGGGGTAAAAATGGGTTAGCAATTGAATTTGTGCTTGACCTCAACACCCCATGTGTGTATTGTTTCCTACATACCAATACTTCAAAGAGGGATAAAACCCCATGTAGTTTTCTCATCCTATGATTTTGTGTCTGAAGGATTGATGAAAAGTTCTAGATGATGGTGCAATCCTAGTGTCATTAAGTGCTTCAAATATGTCTTGTGATATTAGGAGTGTATTTAAACTTTATCTTTGGGATAATAGGGTTATATGTAATAAAAATTTGGATAAATAAGGAATTTTATCTTAATGTGTAGTTAAAATTTTGGTGCTTTTCAATGTGGAATCCTCTTTTGTGTAAAATGGTTTTAAATTTGTAGTTATAGTGATGTTTTTGGAATCATTTTGGATGGGGCTTTCTAAAATTATAGGACGACCCATTACACAAATTTGAAAATTAGAAATTAGTCATGATTTGATATGAGGAGAAGAGAGATGAAATTGGAAACTTTTGAGAGCATTATTATCCAATTAGGGAATTATTATCCAATGAGCACAAACAAATGATTTGGGTCCTAAGAGTAGTCTATGGGTGAGCCTGAACTACTTTTCTTGATGAATAAGGATATTTTGGTGTCATTGGTTTGCTTAGAATAATATGTCATCTACATGGAAAATGAAAGAAAGTGGTTAAAAAGCCTTGGAATAAGGCATGAGCTAAGTGTTTAGAAAGGGTGGTCATAAGTGCACTAGTTTGACTTAAATTTTAATTTATTTCCATATTTCCCCCATTTATTATAGTAATGAAACAAAGTGAAATTACTGTAGTAAAATGAAAAAGTGTGTACCTAAACTTACTTATGAAGTGCACTCTTGAATGTAGGCACATTTTTGAACTATGCTTCACACAAACCTACAATGAAACATGTATAAAATAAATCCTTACTTAAGATGAATATCAAGAAGTAAAATACAATAAAATTATAGATATAATAACAAGGAACAAATACACACCTAATTTGGTATGTGAATTATTGTGTTTTTTGGTGTAAAACCTAGTACTTATAGAGGGTAGGACCTTTGGATGTTTCTTCTTCATTGGACATGCATGTCCCAATATTCATTGAAATAGTGAGTGTGATTAACTCCATAATCACATACTAAAAGTGGTGAAGTAGTTTTAGAATCCCTATATAAATTATAATAGATTATTCTAGCGGAAAAAGGTGAACCAACCACTGTAGACATAATAAGGTTCATTTTTGGTGTAAAACTAGTGCAAAAAGAAAAAATGATTTGAGTCTAGTGTATAGTATATGGATATGACATATATTATCATTCCATGTGTGAAGATAGTGAAAAAACTAAGCAAGGAGGTAATCATATGTTGTGCATATGCCCCCAATTTGATATTTGGTGTATATGGATTCTAAAGCTAAGTAATAACAACTAAAATTTTGAGTCACAACATTTGTGATAACTTAGAACACATGTAGCACATGATGCCCCAAAATTTAGTAAATATGAGATAATCTCGAGTATCTTTCTAGAAACTATGACTGGGTACTTGTTGCTAACTATTCTATACTACCTAATATTTTGAGAATTTTTAAAAGTGACTGCTATCTACCTACTGGGATAATATCACACCATTTTAGACAACAAAATGGTGTGCCCTTATCTAATTGGATCACTAATGTCTAAAATATCTATTTAGGTGATTTTTTATTATCAAACTTAGCCAATTATGTAGTACTTGTAAAATCATGTCTATATACTACATTGTATGGGCTTAGTATCTAATACAAGCCACTATGTATTCCCCCATTTTTGTGGTGATTTTTTGATTTGATGAAATAATTTAACTTATAAGAAAAAATATTCAAGAAATGTTATGAAAAATATGTAAATCTAAGTAGTAATGATAACATGGAGGAACCTGGCATCATTATATATATAAACTATGAAAAATAATAATGTGAGATGTATGTAAAAATAAATATACATAGTGAGTTTATCAAGATAGATGTCAGCACTTAAGCACATAAATAAGTGATAAAAAATGAGTACTAGAAGCTGAATATAACTATCTGGGGAGAGATTCAAGATATACATCATGGTATTGAAGGCTGGTAAGATGCATGATTTCCATCATGGTATAAAAAAATGAGTAAATATATGTCATGGCCATGCCACACAAAAACAAAGAGTACACACCATTCACACAATAGAAAGCCAAAGGGACACATATAAGGGACATGTTCAAATGTCACTCACATGCATAAAAACATATAATGAAGGATTTGAGACACACATAGACATGTTAAAATGTCCATAATTTGAATAAATAATATACATATGACATGAAATGGGAAATAAAACATGAAAATCATGCCTAAATACATGTAGTTGATAAACATAAACAATTTATAACACTAGTAGATTCAATAACTTAGGTAACTAATAAGATATCAATGTGTGAGGAAGTAAGAAATATTGGTAGATTTTATGCAATGTAAATAATTAAGATATGAATAATAAGGGTTGCCAAAGAAGGATAAAACTTGTGTAAAAGATGCCCATAATGAACTTGCTGATGTATAAACAAGTTGAAAGAGGCCTATGTCTGGTTTGAATATTAGAACTGATAGCGTATGCTCACTAGGACATGACTAGTGGAATATGACAACAATGTAGGGTGCTCATGTCTAAATAGGGTGGTTTTTTTTGTTTATAGTTCTTCAATCTGAGACAGTGAAATAACTTGAAACTAGTTATGTGGATGGAAAACTGTATGCTTTGAATTCACTCATGTACACTTGTGAAGCATATATGATATGAAATTAGATAAAAATATTCAATAATTTGTATACAAATTAACTTATGTAAATGAGCTAAATATAAGAATACATAGATCATGTTTTTTGAATTTTATGGAATATATTACTTTTTTGTAGTTTTACATATATGAAATGAGAAATAGAAGAAGGATACTAAATGATGACTCCTTTAAGTGTCTTAACATCAATAGATCACGTATCAAACAAAATAATGATGACCTCTTATAAATGAGAAGTATCATGCCACTGTGTAGGTTATGCATCATTTTCATGTTTATATTCTGCATAATCAGTATTACTAAGATCATACCAATCTATAATATTATAATCATCATCATATCAATTATGAAGTTGTTGAATGACACTCTTGTATTCTTTTATATCTAGATATGTAAAACCAACTACTTCATACTGTGGTATTGACTTTTCTAATTTCTCTTTTGAAATATGTATTGGATCATTTGTCTTATCTATTATTCCCTAAGTTGTATTTGCTTATATACTAGCTAAAGATATGTATTATTTTTTATTTATTACTTTAAAGAGGTTCTATATTCTCTTGAAACTATAATAATTGAACTTTCATGTTAAATGTGAATTAGTTATGACATTTACCCATTTTATCATCCATTACTTCCATCCATGATCTTCCTAATTCAACGTTATATTGGGCCAAACTAAGACATATGTGAAATACAATTAAACATGTTTTTAGACCAACTGTGAAAGGTAACTCAATGTATCCAATAAAGTATTTAGATACTTTCATCTTACTCAAGTGTTCCTTATCATATCCAAGAAATTCTAAGAGTGTCATGCTACAAACATTTATATCAATAGTGTTATTGATCATAACATTGGTACATTACTTACCATCTATGAGAGGGGTAAGAATCAAGTAATTTAAAAATGAGGATAAATTTTGAGTTGAATCCTTTTAATCACACTTGTAACTTTGTATTTTTAGGGATTTATTTCTTTGGAAACTCTTCCCTCTTTTAAGAAATATTTTTTGCTTATATTGTATTTGATTTTACAATTTATCTTTTAGTAATTCCACTATTTCTTATTGTAAATTTTATAACCTTTACTTTTCAAACTATTCTTTTTATAATTGTTATTTTCATCTTGTGCCTTTTGTAATAATGCTTTCTCTAATTTTGAGTTTTGAACCTTTTTTTGCTATGAATTTTCCTTTGGTATCCATACTTGTGTCTTTGTTTTTTTGTACTAATTCTATTTTTTCCACTTGTTCTACTTAGAATTATTTCACTATGGGTTTCATGATTGATGTATGTGCTATAGGATCACCTGTATCAAGAATAATTTGATTTTTGTTCAAATCCAAAAAACTATCTATATGATGCCCATGTATTATATTATATACAAAATAGTATTTTGGTCTCCTTAGATGATGCATATGAAGAAGTTTGATCAATTTATTTCTAAGCATTTCCCTTAAAATCTCACTTGAATTCTTATTAACCTTTTGTATACTTTTTGAATCACTTTTTGTAGATGTATTATATTTTAGATTACCATTTTGATATGAAATCTTGTTAGTCACAACATTGTTAGATGAAGATACAAATACATGATTAACACTTCCACATTCAAGAATATTTGTATATGTGATCTTATTTCTAAGCATTTTCTTTAGAATCTCACTTTAAATCTTATTATTTTGTTGTATACTTTTTTAATCACTTTTTGTAGATGTATTATATTGTGGATTCCCATTTTGATATGAAATCTTGTTAGGCACAACATTGTTAGATGAAGATACAAAGACATGATCAACACTAGCACATTCAAGATTATTTGTATATGTGATTTGATTTTCCATGTGATATTTGAACTAAAATACTAATTTTGATTTTTAAATTATTATATTAACCTTATAAAAATTATTATTTGATCCTTAAAGGCTTCACAAGCACAAACCCTAGGTACTTGTGATTGAATATACAAAGAGACACCCTTGAGAAGAGATGTGGGAGGTGGAGGGGTTTAAGGAAGGATTTATTGGTTACATTAATCTGGCACTATAATATGAGACACCTTACCCCTTAGAGTAATGATAATATGGACTTGGTTAAAGGGAAATAAATTATCACCCTCTTTAGGGTTAGGAGGAGTAAGATATTCTTTTTTCTCCATTTTAAGTTTTCCAAAGAATATGATGTGAACAAGAGCAGAGAGAAATAAATATTTAATTTGAAACCATAGGATGAAAATATTTTAGAAGAAAACCCTAGGGAAAAGACTAGGGATTGAAATATTTAACAAATAAAATGGGTTCACCAATATATTTTATCAAATTTTGGGAACTATGGAATGCTAGATCCTAATTAGATAAACTGATGCATAAAATAAAAATGCTAAAAATTATAATAAATGACACAAAATGATTTTTAACTTACTAAATTTAGAAATATGGTAAATAAGGAAAGTAATAATAAAAATATAAGATTAGTTAGAACATTGAGATGAAAACTATATCTAGGGCATAAAATAACTAGGAGGTTGTGTTGATAGAGTGCATATCTAGAATAGGACTTTGCAAGCTTTTTGGTTAGAAGCACTGTAACTGGACATGAGAGTAGTGCATTATTGTCCTTAGGAAGTGATGGTGTTTGACATGTAGTATATTTCTGACATTTTTGTGGTTGTTTTGACTTTACCCACATGTTTTGTGAACTATGCAAGATATTTCAATGTATTTAAAAAACCACTATGTATCTTCTTTTCACTTGAAACCCTAGCTTAATAGATCAAGGGGATAAATTAAATCATGGGGTAAAAGGGGTTATCAGTTAAAGTTGTGCTTGAGCTCAACTTCCTAGGTGTTGAGTGCTGCATACATACTAATAATCTAAAGAGGGATCAAACTCCATGTAGTTCTTTAATGTTATAGTAGTGTGTGTGAAAGATTGTTATAAAATGCTAGATGCTTACACAATCCTAGTGTGATTAAGTGATTAAAATGTGACTTGTGACCTTATAAGTGTGTTCATACATTAAATCAGGTATACTAGGGCTGTATATAATCAAAATTGGGAGAAATAGGTAAACTTCTCTTAATGTGCAATTAGAATTATAGTGCTTTTCAATGTAGAAGCCTCTTTTGTGGAAAAATGGTTTGAAATGTGTATTTATAGTAATATTTTTGGAATTAATTTGGATGGGGATTGCTATAATTATGAGAAAACCCATTAAATCAATTTTAAATATGGAAATTAGCTATTATTTGGTGGGAGGACAAGAGCAGTGGAACTAGACACTCATTGGGAGCATTATTATCCAATTAGGGCACTAATATCCAAGGAACACAAACAACTGATTTGGGTGATAGGAATAATTTATGGGTGATCTTGAACTATTTTACCTAAATAATAGGACATTTAATTTTCATTGGTTTTCTTAGAATAATGGGTCATCTGCGTGTAAAATGAAAGAAAGTGGTCAAAAGGCCCTAGAATAAGGCACGAGTTAAATGTGTAAAAAGGGTGGTTACAATTGAACTATTTTTGCTTAAATGTTAATTTTTATGTCTATAATAAGAAATGTTAATACAAATTTCATTCATTTCATTATATTTTCTATTGTTTTATGAGCTTCTCTGATCTCTTTTAATTATGTCTACCTTGCCAAAACCTATGTTTATGAATTTCCAATCTCCGAACCCCCCAAGAAGCTTAACTGAAGCACTAAATAGAAGTAGAAATGTCCCAATGCAAATGGATCCATAGATGAATAGTTAGCTACAAAGATGAATAGTAGGCTCCCAAGATTAATTTGCTAGAAAGTTTACTAACTTTTGAAGGCCATAACTATTGCATATGAAATTGAAATGACATTCCATTTTTTTAAAATTATGTAATGTTTTGAGAACTCAAATATGTACTCAAAAAATAATTTTGATGCCAACCATATATATTTTTATCCTATATAATATAAAATATCACTTTTTCATAACTCAACATTTAAAAAATTACTCATGTTTGATAGTTGAATGTCTTACTGACTAAATTGGATCATATACATGAACAAATTTTTGATTAGGTGATCTATAACATTGATACATAGATGCAAGATTTTCATACATATAGGAACTTACTTCCTAAGGGAATATTCTTATAGGGGAATTTATCTATTTTATACATGTTTTATCATTCAATTATTATTTCCATTGATCATAATACACTACTTTACATTGATTATACATGAATTGATTTAAATCATTATATTTAGAGTACTATTTCACTGGATATTGCATTTTTATATATGCAATGATGATATACATTGATTGTGTAGATTAGCCTTGCTTATTATATGCATGTTTAATGTTGCTTTTTGTTATTTATTGACTATGTATATTGTGTGACATTTGATTTTCCATTATGTTTGACTCTTATTTTTCGATATTGTATTGTCCATTATGTGTGAGACATTTAATTATCCATTATGTGTGTGACATTGAATTGTCCATTGTGTATGCAACATTATATACACTTAAATCAGGTCACATGTACTTGATAATTATAATTATTGACACATCTTAAACCATATGACTTGTGCCCAAATACATGACTCTAATTCACCATTCCACTAATCTATTTATCTATATGCAGGCTCGACTATTTTTTTGTCATCACTACTATATAGGAATTTCAAAGTCAAATGTTAAAAATATTTAATATCATCTTCCATAGTTTAGGATAGTTGTCTTTGATATTTTGGGACAAGTCTATGCTAGGTGGATAATAGTGTTGTTGTGCTCCCATCCATCTAGACTAGTCACATCCCATGTAAAATAATGTTTAGGTTCTAAACTTTGACTCAATATTTTGGGTCTTCCCACATGTTTTTCGATTATGGTAAAAGTAGGTTTTGAAGGGACCCCAAAACCCTTTAACAGTATAAAAAAGGATAAAACATTAACAACCACCAAGAAAAGAATTCCTGAAACCTACTAAAGAGCAACATCAAAATCAGGTTTTACAGGGACCTAAAACCACAAACATAGTTCAATAAAAGTACCCAGGTTTTACAAGGACCTAGAACCTCAAATAAAGTTTTTGACCAAGAACCAATAAACAAGACCAAAAATAAAAACCAGTTGTAACAACCAACAAAAAAGACCAGAACAAAAACAAAACCAACAAAGAAGACCCTAGTCTTCTATTGCACATCCATGATCATCTTAACAGCCTCCTTCCCTATTATAGCAGTATCTTGAATGGATTTAGAAGCCAAAGTAGCAATAGCTTGCAAGGCTTTCTTTCTCAAACTCTACCTTGTCCTCTTACTTGGACCCTCCAAGGATATGGTTTCTTCATTTGCTCTTTTACTAAGGTTAGCTGTAGTAGCACAAATGCTTGATGTTACCTGCTCCATCTTTGTTCTACTTTCCTTGATGAGCATTCTAAGATTATGCTCATAATATTTAATTTTTTTTGGGATATCTCTCATTTGCATCTCTAAGTGGTTAATTTTGGTCTGATCAACATCCTGATTGTGTTGCATTGTTTCCACTTTCTTCTTTAGCCCCATTATTTCATTATAGATCCAAGAATCAACTTGGAGAATAGAGTCAGCTTTGGACTTGGTAGAATGCAGGAAGGAAAGCTTGGTTTCCCTCTATAGAGATTCACAAATGTCTTCTACTATCTCATGTGGAGGGGAATCAACCTTTTCAATTTGTTCCTCCCTATCCATCAGTTTCTCCTCTCTAGTCTCAACAGGGTCTTCATGCTTAACAGGTTCCTCCTCTTCTTGTCCCCTAGTCTCCATAGCAGGAGTAGAAGCCAAAACCATATGATCTTCCTCTCTCATAGAAATTGGATCATCAGTTAAGATATCTTTGTCTTTATCACCTTCCTCAGACACAGTCTAATTACCCTCATTTTTAAAATTGCTCTGTTCTGTGTTTCCCTTAATTGTATCCTCTTCATTCCCTTTCTCAAATATTCCTTTAGTTTCTAGATATCCATCCAAATTGGAGCTAAACTCCCCAACATCCATCCCTTCATCTTCCTTCAAGACATCCTTCTTAGAACTTTCAGTACTCTCCAACTCAAAATCCTCTTCTACAATTTGTTTTTGAGAACTAGAGGGTTTTGATTTTGCCTTTTCTATCCATTTAACATTCTCATCCTTGTTACACTTTTTGGAACCCTTATGTTTGTCAAAAAAAGGAATCAAAGCTATGGATTTATTTTTACAAGAACCCTCTATGAGAAGTATCAGACCTTCATGTAAAATTGGATGAGACTCCTTCCTATGGGCATACAAGCTTTGAAGAAACAAAAAACATAGATAGAAAGGGAAATAAATTCTATCCTTGTGCCTAAAGTGGTTGAGAAAAAAAATGAGATTTGTGAACTCTTTTATTCCTACCATCAAGGATAAAGTACTCATGGATACAGCATAACACGTCTCACCAAATTCCTTTTATTTGTTCCACATCAAAGAAGTCTCCATTCTTTTCCAATTGCTTCTCATCTACATCTATCTTCAAATTTTTTTTGTAGGCCGCATTGGAGATACTTGTCTATTTTGAGAACTTAATACCACCCATGGGAAACCCCGTGACCTCAGCAATGAAGTCCTCAGTAAGCTTCACAGTCACTTCGTGGAGAGTAACTCTGTCATCAACCCAATTTTTAAATAAGGTAGTAGTGACATGGGGTTTAAAGGCCATGCAAATGCTCCATATAACTGACCACCTTCCCTTTTTGTAGAATCTTCCATACATCCTATCTAGCCTTCCAGTCTTCACATTTTTTGGGCTCTTGCTTCTCGATATGTATGGGATATGGCCACTTTTTCAAATTTTTGAATTAAGGCTTTGATTTCCATAACCGTAGCCTCAATGGACCATGAGATTGAATTTTTATTATTTAGGGTATTAATAATATTCAAAGAATCACCTTCCAACCATAATTTGGAATACCCCAACTCAACAGCTAATTTAATAGTGTAGAGGGCTGCAATAGCTTCAACAATATGGCTATTCAAATTACCAATTGGGATATAAATAACATCAATTACATTTCCCACATGATCTCTCAAGACCCCTCCACATCCTGCTCTTCCTGGATTTCCCTTAGCTGCTCCATCAAAATTCCCTTTGATCCATCCATTAGGAGGAACATACCATTTTATGATCGATCTTGGATTATCATTTTTAAAATTTGACCCTTCAGATTGTAAAGGGTTATCAAATTAAAAGGTTTGATCAGAATCCCTCTGGGATTTAAAGTTATCCTTGATGGCTCTAATGATATTCTAACTAAGCACCCATCTTGGAAGTTCTTTACTCCTGAATATTCTATTGTTTCTTTCTTTCCAGATACCCCACCAAAGATGAGGGAGAGTTAGTTTCCAAAGAAAAAGAGCATCAAGATCCTTAGAGGGGCAACACCAGCTTTTAAAAGAGAGTTCCACATTGTTTTGATGGACCCATTTTATACCCCAAAAATTAAGAATCTCAATCCACACTAGCTGGGTATAAGAGCAATTCAAAAACATATGGTCTCTATCTTCAAATCCATTTTTGCATAAAATAAACCTATCAACCACATTTATACCTCTTTTTTGCAAATTGTCAAGGGCCAAAATTTTATTTTGAAGCAAAGTCCAAAAGAAGATTTTAATTTTGGGGATGAGCCCCTTAATCCAGGCATAAGACCAAAAAGGTTGATTACCCTTTTCCTTTGAAGCAAAGATAGTAGAGACTTTAAATTGGCCACTAGGGTCAGCATGCCAAATAATATTATCTTCAAGATAAGAATAAAGAGAGACAACATTAAGAGATAATTGTATTTTATTGAAGCCTTGATCAACATTAGTTAAATTCACCTAGGAATCATTCTGCCAATAATCACTGACTAATATGCCATATCTCTGCTTGCATCGATCAACTAAATCCTTGTCATGAAAATCTCCAATCAAGGGATGATCCTTTAACCATACAACATCCAAAAATTTCACCTTAAGCCCATTACCAATTTTCTAGGAACATCCTTTTTCTAGAGTTTTCTTGGTCCCCTAAACAGCCCCCCATATAGAAGAAGGATGAATAACATCAGGAGAAGAGAAGAAATCAGGATGGGAATTAGCATTTAAGAGGTACTTATGTTTCCATATGGTACTCCACTCTTTGTTGTCATGGTAAACACTCCAACCTAGTTTGGCTAAAAGAGCTTTGTTCATACTTCTGATTTTCCTAATTCCCAATCCCCTTTCATGGATAGGTTTACAAACATGATCCCATGAAATTAAAGGCATTCTCCTTTTTTCCTCAGTACTAGTCCATAGAAAATTTCTTTGAATTTTTTCAATAGACTCAGCAAATTTCATAGGAATTATAAAGAGACTTAATACATAAGTAGGTATGCTTTGACGACAAGCTTTAAGAAGAGTTAACTTACCTGCCTGGCTTAAAAGATTTTCTTTCCATCCCATAAGTTTGTTGCTGAATTTATTAATAAGATCTTCCCAAAAGGTATCAGGGACCTTCAGGCCAAGAGGAAGACCCAAGTAATAAGAGGGGAGAGATCCTATAGAACATCCAAGGATTTTAGAAATTTTATTTTGTCTCTAGATAGGTGTGTTGATAAAGAACACAACACTTTTATTCTAGTTAACCAATTGACCAGAGGCAGCAGAATATAAGTTAATAGCTTGCTTCAAATTTCTAGCTTCCTTAACTTCAACCTTACCCATAAAGATAGTATCATCAACAAATTGTCCATGTGAACAAATTAGAGGATGAGAAGAAGGTTGTAATCCCTTAAAGAAACCTTTATGGACCAAGTCCCCAATATATCTCTCCAAACAATCAGCCACAATAACAAAAAGGATGGGGGATAAAGGATCACCTTGTCTCAATCCCCGAGAGGGATAAAAGAAATGAGATGAGCTTCCATTAACCAAAACAACAATAGAGGAGGTGGAAATCAATTAATGAATAAGACCAACAACCTTTTGGTTAAAGCCAAAAGCTAATAGAATGTTTGAGAGAAGTGACCAATCAACTCTATCATATGCCTTAGCAATATCAACTTTCATAATGAACCCCTGATTGTTATAACAAGACAAGGAGTGAATATTCTCATGAGCAGAGATGATAGAGTTAAGGATTTGTCTACCTAGGATGAAGCCATTTTGTTGATCAGCAATAATCAAAGGAATCACTTGGATAAGTCTGGAATTAAGAACTTTGGAAATAATTTTATAAAAAGAATTACAAAGGCTGATTGGTCTAAAATGATCAGGAGAATCAACACCAATTTTCTTTGGAATCAGGCACAGAAAGGTGGAATTGACTTCCTCAAGCATTTGTTTAGCTCCATATAATTCCTTCATAGCATCACATACATCTTTACCAACAAATTTCCAAAGTTTTTGGAAGAAAAACATAGGGAATCCATCAGGACCAGGAGCTTTATCTCCTCCCAGAGAACAAATAGCTTTGAAAATTTCATCATCCTTAGGAATTGAGCTTAACATTTTATTTTGTTCCTTTGAAACCAGAGGAGGAATCAATCTAAGGATTTTAGGCTGACTATCCAAATTGATGTTAGGATCAACCTTCATTAGAGAAGAGAAAAAAGCCACCATTTCATCCATAATGGCCTTATCCTCTATAATCTTCAAGTCTCCCTTTTTTAGGTGTGATATATGAATTTTAGCTCTATGCTTAAGAGTGGATAGAAGGAATTTTTTTGTATTTTTATCTCCTTCATTCAACCATAACAACCTTGATCTTTATCTCCATTAGATTTCTTCTTTAGTGATGATGTCATGATATTGAGCCAACTTTTCATTTTCTTCAATGAGGAGGTCAGAAGTATATCCTTCCTTCTGAATTTTTTCTTGTATTTTTAGAATATCCTCCGTAATAGCATTTTTGTTCTCAAAGATATTCCCAAATCTGTTCTTATTCCATATTTTAACTTCCCTTTTAACATTTTTGAGCTTAGAAGCAACTCTAAAGAGGGCAGTGCCTTCAATATCAATACTCCACCATTCTTCCAATTTACTTTCAAACTGTGGGTGTTGCATCCACTTCTTCTCAAATCTAAAAGGAAAATTATTTTTAAGATTAATCTTTACAGCAGTGAAAATGAGGAGAAAATGATCTGATCCAATTTTCTGACAGGCTTCCAACTTGCAA
This sequence comes from Torreya grandis, assembly GCA_037957365.1. Classification (NCBI taxonomy): domain Eukaryota; kingdom Viridiplantae; phylum Streptophyta; class Pinopsida; order Cupressales; family Taxaceae; genus Torreya; species Torreya grandis. The sequence goes on along the minus strand of JARHVA010001022.1, from coordinate 1,640,541 downwards.
ATGAATTCTTTAGTCCAATCAGGAGAAATAAGAGCATGATCAAGCCGAGCCTGAATACATTCATTACCAAATCTCTTATTACTCCAAGTAAACTAAATTCCATGGAGGTCCATATCTATTAAACCCTCTTTATTTATAAACTCTAGTATATCCAATCTCCCTTCCAGCTGGGTAGCATTACCTCCCATTTTCTCATGATCATAGAGAGGCACATTGAAGTCTCCCATTATAATCCATCGTCCATAATAGTCCTTACTTTTAAAATTAGAAACATACTCCCAGACCTTTTTCCTTAGGTGCTTAATGTTGGGAGCATAAATATTCACAATATACCAACCCTCCTTTTGGTCAACACTAGTAATTTTGGCTATCATAAGATATTTACTAGCAATCATAATGGTTCCAAAATAATAATTCTTCTTCCATAACATCAGAGTTCCCCTTAATGCACCTTCTAAACTATTGGCATTTATAGAATAATTTTTAAAATCTTTAATCTATTCCACTTTCTCTTTATTTATCTTAGTTTCTTGTAGCAAGAGAAAATCAGGCTTTTGTTCTCTAACAAAATTCCGAACAATATCCAGCTTATGAATACTATTCAGCCCCCTAATATTCCAAGTAATGATTTTCATATCTATTTTTTAGGGGTAAAATCTAGAATAGTTGCCTGCCTACCATCAACAATATTCTGCATACTTTCTAACTCTCTATTTTTCTTAGTGGATCTTCTTCCAGGTTTGTCTGAGGAACCAACATCCAGTTTAACCTTAGAATGCTGTTAAACTCTTTTTCAAAATTTATTCAGAGTAGAAGCAAGAGGTTTCTCCTTAGTTTGCTGATCTATTTAGCTGCTTCTAGTTTCTACCCCCTTAGTATTAATCTTTTTTTCAGCCCTTTTTCTTTGGTTTAGTTTGTGCTTTGAGTTTTCTCCATTATCTTTCACAGCTTCTAGGGGAGGAAGCTCATCCAAAGGAAAATCATTATCAGCTTGAGATAACACCTGAATCTCCCTGGGCTGAGAAAAAAGAAGATCTCCCTCCTCTGATTTATTTCCATCTTTAGCCAAGATTTCACCTTCCACTAGCACAATTTTGTCATCTACATCTCTCCATTGATCTTCTATCCTTTGATAGATAATGATTTGTTTTGATAGCTCTATCAGCTCCTCTTTTCTTTGTTCAGGTATTATGATTTTTGATTGCAACCCATATCCTTCTTTCTTAGAGTTTACTTTCTCAAGAGAGAGCTCTTTATCCATTTTGCATGTAGAACATTAGAATCTTTAGAAGAAGGCTCTTTATCCACCTCAGCATGTGGATCTTTAGAATCTGCATTATTCTTTTGTTCTTGGCGATGATCTTCTTTGAGTTTCCATACTTTCTTTTGCTGGACCTTGGTCTTTTTCCCATCCAAACACTACTAGGATAATTTTTACTTTTGGATGGACAATTTTTAACCAGATGCCCCTGTTTCTTACAAGCATAGCAAGAGTTAGGCAAATCTTCAAAAAAAATTTCTTGAGTTTTTTTACCAAGCTTGGATATTAGTTCCACCTTTTTTGGGGGATGATTCAGATCTACCACTTTAACATAAAGTCTAGCACTTTGAAGTTTGGTTCTAGAAGTCATAGCATTATCCAATGCCACAAGTTCCCCAAAAGAACTGGCAATACCTTTAAAAGTGTCCTCATGCCAAAATTCCAAAGGGAGACTAGGAAGTCTAGCCCAAATGGGAGTGGTTAAGAAAAAAGAATTTGAGAGATCCATGTTAGGCTCCCATTTTTTAATAGTAAGAGAACATTTACCAAAAGACCATGGTCCTCCACTAAGAACCAAATTCATGTCTTCCTTACAGTTGAAGATAAACAAGAAAAAACCATTCAACATTGGTGCAATATCTAACTCTCCAAGAATAACCCAATTCATTTTAACCATTTTTCTAAGAGATTCTAGATCTGGTCTTACTCCTAAAAATTTGCCCAGTAGGGTGAAATCCATGGAAGACACATAAAAATCAACTAAAGGATCTGGAATAAAAACTTGAAACTCACCTTTTTCCCAACAAGACTTAGCAGTCACCGATATGAAAAGAGATTTTCTAGTAGGTTTCTTACCAAACAGAGATGACCAAGTCCTTCATTCTAAGAACCCTACCTTCATCCCTTCTGAGGACTTTTCCTTGTTAGAATCAACATTTTCTTTCTCCTTTTCGAGATCCTACCCCACCACATGATCCAATGGGGGGACACGGACCCCACAAAAAGGATCAGATACACACATATACTTTCCATTATCCACATCAGGCAAAGATTCTAACCCAACATTCTTTTCCACACCCCCTATAGTTCCTCTAGGGTCTGTACCTCCTGCCAGATTCTCCCTAACTAGTTTCTCGCCTACCTACGAACCAACTAATTCAAATTCTAAAAGAGCACCCATCCCAAATATTGGTCTTCCCACATGTTTCATAAGGTTGGCTAAAGGATTTTTTCAAAAGGTTTGTTTATAAATACACATCAAAAGTCATTTATTACCCACACTTTCTATCACTTGGTTGCTATCTTACATATTATTTCACATTGAGCAAATATTATCTATTCTTTCCAAATTAAAGATCATTTATAAGGAGAAACCATAAGCCAATATTAAATCATATCAAATCAAGTCAAGAGTTATCATTATCAAGTATCAAAGATACATTTATAAATCAATACACATAGTCAAGAAACATAATTTCACAATCAATCAAGGTAGGATAACTATGTGGGTTTTATTTCCCTCGAAGTATTAAATATGTAGGAAATGGTCAATCATAAAGGGGATGATTAAGACCATATCAACCCTTTACACTCCCCTATTTTTTGTAGGTTTACAAGATTACAAAGTTCCCTTATTTTTTTAAATAAAAAATAATTAAAACTATGAATTTTTTACAACATAATCCAAATTTTTATATCTCAAAATACTCAACACACACATGTGCAATAATCAGATTTTCATCATAGTAAATTGGGATAAGTCCATGGTCAATAGAATCAAGTGGATTGTGTTCCTATCATCCTATAATAGTATTGTCTAGAAGCACTCTCTAATTTTGATTCTAATCTACCACCATCAAGCTTATACCTTTTATATATTTTCTTGTTAGTCCTTGATCATAGTCAACTAGGACAAGTCTGTAGTCAATAGACATAAGTGGCTTGCATTGTCATCCATTTACATCAAACCTATCTAGAAGTAGTTTTAATTTTTTTTCCTAATCCTAAGCATACATAGTCACATATTTTACTAATTTTCACTGTCAAACATCCAAAATAGTCAAAAAAAATATTTGTTTAACCTAAATATACTTTTTCTTAGTATTTTCAAAAATAACAGTTTTCCATATTTAGAAAATTGTCAAAATTAGAATTGTTGATCATTGTATATCTTTAGAATTATGATATATATTCAAAGTTTAAACCTATTCATAACAATAAATTTTATTATTTTATCTAAAATAGTGTAAAACATATTGGTGAACCCGCATATGTTTTAGCATTGCTTTTTTATTTTTGTCCTAAGGTTTTTGATTAATATCTAATTGCTATAAAAAATGTTAATTTTTTATGGCCAACACAACCCATTCCTATAAAAATGGAGACCCCATTTTAATATGAATAAATATATCTTAGCAAGTGCATGATGATCATAAGATATGTTGACATATGATTGATCTTGTGTATTCCATTAAAGATTTGGAGTCAATTTATTGTTCAAAACTTCTTTGCTTCTCCCTTTTTCACTTTTAATGTTTCATTTAAGTTATTTGAATGCATAAGTTGGGTGAATTAGTTGAAATAATGTGATACCTTAAGTAATTATATGGTTATGAAATCAAAGAAAGGATGACCTCTATGGGATTTTTTTTAAAACTATTTTGTTTACTATCTTCCCTTTAAAATTTTGATATTAGGTTTGTCTTCTTATTGTATAGGCTTAAATATTTATGTGTAGGATTTTGTACCTGATCACATAATTTTATAATTATTTTTATGGAATCAAAATTGAATTTATATTTTCTTTTGCACTTAGTCACCTTTTACGTAGCCAGTTTGTGAAGTATTTATCACTGAATTTTTGTTCCTTGTCATGTAAGTTTAAAATACTAATTCACATATTTTTGCATTTAGTAAAATCAATTCATAGTGATTTTTAGATTTCAAGGAAAAATGACTCAAATATCCCTTACATTTTTAATTATTCACAGCTTCACAACATTCAAACTTGGTCACAGGCTCAAAAAGACTTAGTCACATTTTTATGCTTGTTCGTAGTCAATCAGAGGCCACATGTCATCATTGAAAGCATTCAAAATAATCAAAACTCATTAAAAATTTTCAAAGGTAAATGTTGACTAGGATCATATATGTTATGTGACATGTTTTATCAAACTCATAGCCTTCATAGTTCAAAGTGAGTTTTGCGTAGAGACTAGATTGTGAGAATGTGGTTTAATTAGAGCTTGTCACTTGTTACACATTCATAATTTTTTGAAGGCAAGTTTGTATTGAATATATTATTTTATTCCACATGATGAATCTTTGAAAAATTTCACAATTTCACGATTGAGTCTAAAATAAATTTGGTGAGAGGTTTGAGTCTACTAGTAGTGCCACTTGTCAAGTTTTCATACACTCAGATCCTCATGACTTACCAAAGAAATTAATAGAGCATAAAGACTTGTGGGGTTGTGAAGTAATAAAAACACACCAAGTTTTGACATATCATTTACTCATGGACTCATAATCATTCATGGACATTATCAACCTATATAAGGCTATGAAGTAAACACAGGCCATCATGTAGAATGACCCTACAAACCTTCCAGAACACATAAATATTGTCACCACAATGTGGGGATGAAACTCAATAAATGGATGCCACTAGTTACCAGTACAAGTGTTCAAAATAAAGTGGTATTTATTATAAATGAACAAATCCAAGTCCTCAGTTATGAAAAAATTGACATGGAGGAGCACAATTATCAAAAGTGACACCCATGTGACTCCTAGGACATAAATTTAAATTTGACAGTCATCACCACCCATATATTTATCAAATCCACATAAAAAATAATAGTTTTTAGTTATCTACTATTAAAATTTATGACATTGGAAGGTGGATGCATTTATCAAGTGTGGAGTAACCATGATATCTTTAATATTTTGTAACAGACATGCATGGGTTCAAAGGAGAATTGAATGCAAAAAAGACATTTATTTTATATGGGATGACCATGAGTGCATTAAATTATTTCTAAAAATGGTTTGGTATATACTATCTTTAGGAAAACATTGTTAAAAACAAATCTAATAGAAGGAAAGGAAGGAAACTAAGAAATTCCAAAGAATGTTCATAATCTCTTTTTTGTTTCACTGATGCTAAAAATCTCTCAATTCTCATTATGGATGATAATTATTTTTATAAATAATGGTATGAACCTAGATTGAATCTTGTGGATTAGTTAATGCTATGTGAATTAATAACCTTGCTATCTTTTTTTATTCGCTATGATAAAACTAACTATTATAGGTGAATGTGTGTGATGATAATTCTTCTGTAGTTATTTATATTATAAATATGTATCGAGAAGATTATATCCATCAATAAATTTTCCATAGAATCCATACCATGTCTAACTTAGTTTGAGATTAAGATATACTACGTAGATATAGGTAAATCATTGGTTAAATTCATAAATGTCTATTCATGCATTAGTATCTCCACTAAGTATGGGAACCTCCTTATTTTATACCATACACTTCTCTCATTCTATATGTTTCTTTTATCATACCTTCATTTCAAAAAAGGTGTCATTGTGAATATTAATCTTAGGGAATTGTCAAGCTTTCAAATACTGTGAGAACTTGAAAGTAGGATTAATATCTTTTGGTGAATCCTTATTGATCATAAATTTATTCTAAGTAAAATACATAGGATTGTCAAGCCTAAAAATAGTACATAAAACACACATCAATAAAGATATAAATTTGATGTTAGAAGGACATGCGTTTCAAAAGTTTTGTGGTACATTTAAAGATCATAATCTATAAATAATTATTTGATCTTGAGGCATCCTGGATTCCACCTCACACATCACTAGGTCAAAGTATTACTTAGGTTTGTTATTATTCTTTAAACTATAAACACATAAAAGACATAGGTTTGGTAGAGCTCACCCACATATTTTAGTCCTAAATTATTTAAACTAATCACTTGGTTAGCTGAGTCAACTATCAACATTTTTTGGGTCATTCATGATTTGCATAGAAATCCTAAGAGGTATCTCCCATAGTTCATACCCAACAAAAGATATACTTATAAAGAGCATATAAAAAATTATAAGATAGTCCTAAGACTTTGATCATAAAAAATAAAGACATACCTTGTAGGCACTTCCCATTTACCTTGCACTTTGTAAGATGTATATAATTAGTTTTTGAATCTCCTTAAGGATTCTATCAATGGATGTAACTAGTTTAGTGATACCTTCTTGAATTAGTTTTGACAAGTCATTGACCCAAGTGCATTATATCAATAGTTAAATTTCATGTGAAGAGAATCAAATGATCTAATAAAATTCTTTATTTTAAGATTTTTAAATATGTACAGTCATATATCAACACCATATAGACCTAATTCCAAATTATAACTCAAAATGTATAATAATGTTTTAGATCCTTGGAAGTTATATTTCCTATGAAGATATCCCCTCATCATTTATTTACCATTGGCATATGCTAAATCCATAAAATTAGACCAATATATAAGACCATAGGGTCAGATGCTAGCTGACATCTCAAATGTTATCCCAAACTTCCTAGTTTGAATCCCATTCTAAATGATAATGAAAACATTCTAATGCCATAGCTAGTACTAGTTACAAACCAATTACCATTGAGACAAGTAATTCCAAATCAACCCTTAGTATTTATCAATCCAAAAAAAACTAAACAATAAAAAATGTGCATAAACAAGCTTTAGTTATAGTTGTTAATAATATTTTAAATATACCTCAAGGATTTGCTAAGAATGAGTTAGACATTAGACATCAAATGGTACAGAAGCTCAATAATGATTTATTAGGTCTTCAGAGGCAAATTGGGAGAATTGGTGGGGAAAATTATAACTAAAATTTCTCATACCAAAGTTAAAATCATCCCTTCAATTGACATAAAATAACCCATAGTATTCACCAAATAAGCTACTAGAAATAAACATTTTTGATTTTGATTTACCTAACTAGTACAGAGTGCACAATGTGACCCAACATGGAGAACTTAACTATATTGAGTTATATAATGGCTTCAATATCTTATGAAAGGATATGAAACCACATGAGGTAGTTCTAACCTCCATAACAAAACCAACACATCTGAAAACCTAAGCACATCTAGGTCCTCAAATACAACCATAGTAGTTAAAACCTTTGAGTTCCCTAGTCAAGAAGATAATGAGCCTAAAAAAGCCACATATGAAATTCATGCCTTTCAACAATACCAAAGAAACAAATATATATTAAATCAAAGGAAATAATAATGAGCCTTTAAAACATCTAATCCTCCTAATAATGGTGATACTCCCCTTGATCTAAAGGTAAACAATGATCCCTTATCCATAAAAGGTAGTGATCAACATACATCAACAAAAATGTAACTTCCCCTTAATAAAAAAAGATATAAAATAGTTGAATGCATGAAGAAAATTACGGATAATATCATACTACATGAGATATATTAAATCACAGAGTGCACAACTCACTATTAAAGGTTTTTATAGATAAACCAACCTAGACCAAATAAAAGGCAATGTACACTAATTTAGTGACAAATAAAAATAAGATCAAAGTTATCCCTTTCCTTATCATAATTATAATATTTTGGGATAACTTTCATAATTGTTTGGTCAATTTGAGGGCCTCATATAATGTCATGCCAACATTAATATGTAGAAAGATAGGTCTAACCTTAATCAAATTATATAATATTTTTGTTTAGTTAGAAAATTCATAAGTCAAGGTAGTTGAAAAGTTGTTGAGTGTTTATATTTAATTAGAATCTAAACCAAGAGTCCAATAGTTCATAGACATCTAGGTGGTTGAGATCCTGGAAGCATATGGAATGGTTCTGACTCAGGGTTGGTTCAAAATGGTAAATGAATACATGGACACAAACTTATCCCACATGTGGCTACCTTGGAGGGGTGTTGTCAACCAAATTCATAATGATAGAGAGGATAAAATGAAACACATGATCAATAAGTAAAATTTTTTAAATGAGAGAATAAATGTTGTGTCTTCTAACATTAAAATTTATACTATTTTTACTAAATCTACCAATAAAAAATAAGACAAAATTAATAATCCATCAAGATTATGGTCCCTTTACTTTGATAGAGCTCACTTAAAACAAGGTTCAAGAGCTATAATATTATTAATCAATCCACAAAGAAAATGACATTTGGCTACTTATAGGTTGAAATTCCCCTACACCAATAACCTCACCACACACACACACACACACACACACACACACACACACACACACACACACACACACACACACACACACACACACACACACACACACACAAGTATGAATCCTTGAAACTAGGTTTTTTGTTTGCTAGAAAGCATAAGGTCATAGAATTACAAGTATTTGGGGACTTATAATTGGTAATAAACTAGGTCAAAATTAAATTTTAGTGAAAAATATATTACTTAAAGAAATACAAACATAGGGCTTGGGACTTGATTGAAACATTCAATGCCCTTAACCTTATCCTAATTCCTTGAGAGAATAATTAAATTATAGATTCTTTGGTGACATTAATTATATATATAACCCCTCTTAATGATTATGAACTATACTATTTATCAATTGAATTAGTTCCTTACCCCTCAGTATCTAAAAATGTTAAGAACTTCCAAGTATTTAATGGTGATCACCATAATTTTGAGTTCATGAATAGTCCTAGAGCCTTTGATGCATATATTTCTGATAGAAATAAAAAATATGACCAAATAAATGATGATTGTGACAATGATGGAATCATGAAATTAAGAGAAAATCACATACCAAACATTATGGTTTTTATAGAAAGTTTGTTTGATATGGATAGATTGGATAAAATGCCCAAATAACCATAGTTCATGTACCATTAGTCCACTATCCTGGGATATGTTAGTAAAACTCAAAACATGAACATTGGTATCAAGCATACTGAGTCTAAGGTGAGGAATTTAAAAGGATTACTCCAGTGATAAAAGGATATAATTACTTGGATGTATAATGAATTGAAAACCTTTGACCCAAGCATTATAACACACATCATTTATCTTAAACAAGGAAAAAAGTACTTTAGGTAGAGGTAGATAAATGTGAATCCTATCTTTGAACTTATCATTTAAAAAGAAGTTAGAAGGATACTCTAAACCAAAATTATCTTTCCAATTTGTCATTCCACTTGGGTATTCAACTTGGTTCTTGTCCATAATAATGGTAGAGAAATCATATAGGATCCACCACTAAATGGGGTGTCTTTGCCTATAAGATGATGCCTTTTGGTTCAATCAATGCATGATCCACCTTATAATGATCCATGTATTTCTCCTTCTAAGAGCTAATTGATAAGTGCATACTTATTTATGTGGATGACTTTATTTTTTTCTCTAAGCATAGGTCAATTCATATACTACACCTACATAAATTATTTGAAAAATGTAGGAGGTATGGTTTCTACTTAAACCCCAAAAAGAGTGTTTTTGGTGTCACCAAAGGTAAAATTTTAGACCACATCATCATGAAGGAAGGTATTTATATTGACCTTAAATTATCTAGTGTAATTTTGAAAATACCTCTTCCTAATAATAAAAAATAATCAAAGTACTTATTTGGCAATGTAAAATTTATGCATAAAGTTATTTTTGGATTTGTTGAGATTATTAAAACCATTAAATATATGTTGAAATATGATGAAAATTTGGAATGGACATCCCTAGCCAAATCAACTTTATAGGACATCAAGAACAACATCATTCAAGTAATAGTCTTGATCGACCTAGACTTCACAAAATATTTACATCTTTACTCTTTTACCTCATAGCATACCATAGCATTAGTGATCACATAAATAGTTAGTGATGAAGATAATCCCATTGATTTCATGAGCACGAACCTGAAGGATGTAGAGTTGATGTGTTCAATCCTAGATAAACATGTAAATACATTGATGAAAGCTATGAAAAAGTTTAGGCACTATATACTTTGTATTAAGGTTCATGCCATTGTACCCAACCTTGTAGTAAATCTCATGTTGGTCCATAACAAACTTTTAGAGTGTAGAGGCAAATGGATGCCCAAGTTTTAAGAGTATGACATTTAGATCAAACTAATCAAGATGGTCAGAGGCCAAGGCCTTATTTAACTAATCACATAAGTCAACCCTAATATTATTGTGATATAAATAAATCAAGTTTAGAAAATGTGTTATTAGTGGTATGACCATATTATTTATTACCTTCTATATGGGGCATGACCTCCTAAACTTAACTAATAATGAATAATATCCATGTGATTGAAAGAATCACACTACATGTTGAAGTAAGGAGTCCTATGCCACAAAAGATATGAGGGGATCTATCTCAAATGCATAACTAGGGTTGAGGTTGATTAATTAATAACTTTAATGATAAACTCATATGTGGTTATCCCTCAACAAATGCAAAAATGCATAAGATATTGAGAGATGAGTCTTATTGGTCCACAATATTTAAATATGTTCATCATCATGTTAGAACATACCATAAATTCCAAGTGTTCATGAATAAAGAAACACACAAAACTATGCCTTTGTAACCAATTGTAGAAGTTAGACCATTTTACCAATTGGGAATTGAATTCATTGGTGTCATCAAACACAATGGGATTTTATCCCATTAAATTCCCCTACAAGTGTGCATAAAACAAACAATACCAAATTTCTAATTTGGTTTTCAAAATTCAAATTCAAAATTCAAATTCAAAATTTAAAATTATTTTTATTTTTCTCTTATTTTCATAGAAATTGTGTTCTGGTAATTTTAAAAATCATAAGAGATGTTGTTTTAGTAAAACTAGTATTCATTTTTATCTAAGTCATTATGTGAGGGGTACGACCATAATACTCAAGCCATTAGACACCACTATACATGGATTTTAGTTCCACAAACCTTTGATATATCATAAATTTTTAGGGTTTCATCTTTTATCCATAAGAATCCTTCAACTATTTATTCTTATAGTACATCAATAAGTGGTTAGCCCTAAGAATTTACTCTCAATGTACCATAGATATGAGAAAGTACAACTATGAGACTATGGAATCCTCTATAGTTATTATATTTTGAGCCATGTTCACTATTTCATGACTAGGATCAACATATGTAAGAGGCCACAAAGTAAACACACCATGTCTAGTTATTTTCCTTCTTATTCACACTTTTGCATGCCATTAAAGAAGGTTATTTCCTTATTTATTATAAGGCATAATGATATATTAAATGGAAATCTTATGGAACATAGTTAAATTCCTTTGATCTTTTTTGAAATGGATAACGTAGTCACTTTTGATGTTTGGATCCCTTTGTTATAATCATTCTAGTTTGTATTAGGTATTATTAATAAAGGCTCAAACATATATGTTTTGTAAGTCATCCCATTTTCTATTTATAAATATCCTACATATATGGGGGGGGGTTAGTAGTTGTATTGAGTAGAATGGCTTAAATAGAGGGCTTAAGTAAGAGGAAAAGACATTTATTGAATATTTTCTATTGTGCTATGCTCAAATTAGGTTACCCCCCCAAAGAGGCCCGTGATACTTTTTAGTGAAATTATATCATTTTTAATACATTATTATTATTATCTTTCCATTCTATGCATATTGGTTATATTATACTATTATATTAATTTTTATTCAAGTATCTTCCTAGCATTTGGTATCATAACTCTTTCCAAGGCCTTTATTTCTACAATAATTTCTAATGGTTTAGGGTTATTATTTCTATTCAAATTTTGCTTTTAATTTCAAGGAAGAATTAAGAAACTTAAGAAGGAATGGTCAAGGCTTGATGTGTACCTGGATATAGTCTACGCACCGTAATCTAGACGTGTGAGTACTCCTCTTTGGCTGTGGAGGAATGACACCTGAAAAAAAAGAAACTTGGACAAAAGAAGGTGTTAAATGGACAGATGGTGGGTTGTCAAGCGAAAGCTTGATCCCAGAAGTATGAAAACTTCTTTAAGGGATATAAACCCACTAATCAATAAAAAGAAGTGTCTGATAAACAATAAAATGATAAAGAATTGAAATGATAAAGAAATATAATGAAAAAGGGAAGCAAAGGCTTACTTGAAAGAAGCTGTCGAACTGATCACAGTCGTCGGTGTCGGTTGGCCAAGGTGCCAACGTCGGTTAATCTGTCAACGTCAGTTGGGGTAGTGATCGGCATCGATAGAGGCAAAGGTCTTTGGATGGGGTCTGGGTTGGTCTGTGGTCTGTGGATAGAGTCTAGTCAGGGTCTGGGTTTTATTTGAGTGGTCTTGAGACAAATTTTGGGCTTGGTTGAATGGTCTGGGGTCTGGGTCTAAAAGTTTGATTGAATGGGCAAAGTGTATGGTCTGATAGAGGACGGAGGAAACAGGGAGGTGGATAAGTCAAGATTCGGGTCTAGCTTGGTTAACAGTCTGGTCTAGGGAGATATTGTTTGAAAGCAATAACTGAAGAGAGAATAAAAACATAGACAGTATACTTACCTGTGCCTTGTGGAAGGTGTGTTACTAATGATTCTCGTACCTACTGTTGATGTAGCCTGTGTGGAGAACCTGTTGCTAATGGAGAACCTGAAGCTGTTGCTACACCTGAGGGAGAGAGTGAGTGGCTTGACTAAGAGATTTGGCAGATTGACGGATGGTCAAAGACTGAATATTGAAGGATTCATGATTCGCATCTTGAGATTAGCCAATTTTTGATTGGGATCCTCAAAGAGTCTGAAAAATTGGTTAAGTATAACTGACGTCGGTGATTCCACCGGTGTCGACCAACATTTGACTGACGTCGACGGGGTTAGAATGGGCAAAAAGAGCCACTAAGCCCATTTTTCATCTGCCAAGTGCACTATCCATTGGAGAATGTTGAGGGTTGGGCTAAATACACATGAGAGTTTGTTAGGCGGTTAGAGAGATGTAAGAATTGGTCTTGGGTGAGTCATAGGATGGGAATTAGTCCCAGGTGAGGTGTCCTAGGCGAGGTGTCATGGGTGATGTGTCCAAGGAGGGGGGGTTAATTCAAAATAAGTTAATTATTTTAAATTAGTAATTGTTAGGAATGGGTTAGGAATGGACTAAGGGGGAAAGTGACCAAGGGTTAGACACTATTTAGGTATCTACAGTTATCTAATTTTTCCCACTGTGTGCTCTCACCTTTCCCAATCAATATTTGGTGATCATAAATTGGTAAAAATATGGTTTCACTAATATTATTTCTATTTTATTTATTTTATTATTTCTTATATTATATATTATAAGCTATGTTTTGATAATTTTAAAACTAACAAAATAGTGTCATTTTGGGCTAAGGATTTCAATTTTCCCTAGATCCATGGAGTGAAGGGTTATGCCCCATTACATAAGCCATTATAAAAAATTGTATACATATTTTTGCTTCCACATAACTTCAAGTATATAGGAATAAACCCTTGTTCTTTGTCACATCCTTACCATAGGAAGCCTTTGGCCATTTATTTTTATGATGCACCAGTATGTGTTTAACTCTAGGAAGTTATTTGCATTGTATTGTGGAGATAGGATATTAGGCTATAGAATGCCTATTTTACATATTTATTACTCTAAAACATTGGGACAAAACTATTTTATGAAAAATATAATTATATTTTCAAGTTTACAGACCCAAACACACCCTATAATATCCTTCCTTATCTTCCTGTAATTCTTACAGTCACAGTTCCTTCCTTAAAACTTGTAATCATAGAATATCATATTTTTATAGTTGAAAACACATTAAATATAAATTTTATAAGTTTAAGGATGTTTTATAATAGTTACCAAACCTCATTTTAGTATCCAAAAAGGTTAGAATGTTTCATAATAGTTTGCTAAACTTGTTGTAGTAGCTAGTCATTTGAAAAAAGAATTTTTTTTTGCCTATAAGGGGAATACAACATTGTGATTTTTTTATACTTATACTAGAAATACACCATTATGATTTTATAATTGAGACAATCATTTTAACATGTATTTAAAATTTTTGGAAAAAAGTTCCCTTAACAAATCTTTTTCACTTGCAACCCTAAAAACATGTTAAATAACCTCCATATGATGAATAATGGGAAGATGCTAAAAATTCACATGATGAATAACCTAACACCATATAATCTCACCATAAAATTATAATGCATGTAGTGGGTGGGGTAATCACTCCTTAAACTATGAGAGTAAGGGGGTATTTTAAGAACATCCCCTCATTATTCTCATTGACTCTAGAAGTACATACAACTTCATTGATTCCAGACTAACAAAACTATATTATTGCTATGTTTATCCTTGTTTAATTTTTAAAGCCATGATTACTAATGGAGTAACCTTACCTTGTAATGGAAAAAGCCATAATGTCTATATTTCAATGGGGGATTATAATTTATAATTTGACAAGTTTGTTCTTCCTCTATGAGGTTGTGATAGTTTTAGGAGCATAATGGCTTCAAACACTAGGCCCTATCCTATGGGAATTTTTAGATTTATGGATGTAATTAACTGATAAAGACCAAAAAAACACATTAAAAGGCCTCACACTAGGCTCTATAAGTATTATTAACTCTCACCACATGGAAAAGTTGATAAAAAAAGGGATCTCATGGGATTGTTTACCAACTTTGCACTATACAATTCAATGAATCAACCGATTCTAACCACCACGTAGACTTACAAGAAATATTATAAAAGCATGAAATTATTTTTTATGACCCTCAAGAGTTACCCACATAATATCCTGAAGATCACATAATTTAGTTGATTCTAGGAAGTGTCCCTCAAAACATCCATCTTCATAGGTACCCATTCCTCTAAAAGAAAGAAAAACAAAAAATGGTGTGTGAATTGTTGTAGGCTAGAGTCATTAGGTCTAACATATATCCTTACTCTTCTCCTCTATTATTGTTTTGGAAAAATATGGGATTTAGTGCCTCTATATTGACTTTTATGGACTAAAAAAACTCACTATCAAAGATAAGTTTCCCATTTTAGTGATTGATGAGTTGTTGGATGAATTGCATAAAAACCATTTCTTCTTGAATCTCATCTTATGATCAGGGTATCACCATCAACACATCAAATAATATGATATTATAAATATAACCTTTAAAACTCATGATGGCCATTATGAGTTTCTCATCATGCCTTTTTGCCTCACTAATGATCCATCAACATTACAAGTCTTAATAAATAAGATCTTTTGACCATTTCTATGTAAATTCATACTAGTGTTCTTTAATGACATTATTATCTATAGTCATGCATGGGAGGAGCATATGATACATTAGACCATACCTTCCAACTCCTTATTAATAACTAATTATGTACCAAATGATCCAAGTGTGATTTTGGTGAAAAGGAAATTGAGTATCTTGGACACATCATCTCTGAGGAAGGCATCAAAGTGAATCCTAAAATAATTAAGGCTATGAAAAATTAGCCTAAACCTAAATAACTCTAGAGTCTCTATGGGGTTTTGGGCCTTATAGGGTTTTATATAAATTTTGTGTAGAGTTATGGGAAAATTGTCACTCCAGTAATAGTTATGTTAAAAAAGAATGTCTTTTAGTGGTCTAAGGCAGAAAAAAAGCCTTTAACTCATTCAAGCATACAATGTGCTATACTTTTATTTTGGTTATGCCTAAATTATCCTAACCATTTTTATTATAAATTTATGCCTCTAGTCATGGTATTATAGTTTTTCTAATTCAGGAGGATTGGCCCCTCACATTCACTAGTAAGGCACTTATGTGGAATAAATTTGCTCATTACACTTATTTTAAAGATATGATAGCTATAATTCATGCTAAAAAAAAGTGGAATCCACACCTATTAGGGAGACACTTATACATCAAAATTGATTAGCATAGCCTCAAGTACTTCTTAGAGAAAAGAGTCTATTTGTTTGAGAAATAAAAGTGGGAAGCCAAATAAATGGGATGTAACTATGAGATTAATTACAAGAATGGTAAAGACAATGTTATCATTGATGTATTATCTCAAAAGTATGAAGAATAAGAAACCTTGTGTGAAATATACTTCCTTATGCTATATTGGCTACATTAGGCATAATAAGAATGGTCCCATGACACCCAAATTCAATAACTCATTTAGGAAGTGATAACTAACCCTTATTCTTGACCAAACTAATCTTGGGATGGTCACTATTTAAGGCAAAAATGAAATTTGGTATTGACACCATAGTTAACACTAGGATATAAAATTCTATTCGAGCTGCATTCCTTTCCATTCCAATTTTTTAAAATCCATGAAAGGAGCCATCATAATGTTTTTGGGAAGGTATTAGACATGACATAAAATAGTTCATAATATAATGTGAAATGTGTCATAAAAAAAAAGGTAATATTTTTTCCACCCTAAGCATTCACCAACCCTTTCCTATCCTTACCCAGGTATGGATATATATTTCCATGGAATTTGTTGAGGGCCTACCTAATTTAGGTAGGAATTCAATGGTTCTTGTAGTAGTTCATCAACACTCCAAGTATTCCCATTTTTGTTCCCTCAGCCATCCTTTTATTTCCTCCATTATTGTTCAAACCTTTCTTGACCATATTGGCCACCTACATGGGCTACTTCCTTCCATTATGTGAGACTGTGACTCCATTTAGTCAACATGTTTAGACCCAAATAAAACTTTTAGAGCTTGATAGTAATGGATTTATTTTGATAGAACCCAAATCCATCCTCAATAGGTGCTCTCACTAGCTTTGCACTCATATCATCACTAATATTTTGGTATAATGGTATGACATGCAACCATAATATGTGACATGGGAAATCTTACTCCAATTAAAATAATAGTTTCCTTGTCTCAAACTTTCAGGATAAAGCTTTCTTAAGTGAGAGGGATTGTTAGGGACCCTTTGTCCTAGCCACTCTAATTTTTATTAGGTATTATTAATAAAGTATTACATGTATAAAATTTTCAAGTTATCCCATTTAGTATTTGTAATTATCCCAAATGTATGGAGGGTAGTAGCTATCTTGAGTATAATAAATTGAATAGAGGGCTTGTGTAAGAGGAAAGGATATTTAATAAATATTTTTTATTGAGTTGTGATCAAAGTATGTTACCCCTTGAAGAGGTTTGTATACTTTTTAATGATATTTTATCATTTTTAATACAATATTGTTATTCTCTTTCCATTCCATGTATATTGGCTATATTATGATATTATATTAAATTTTATACACATAGGTCATAATATTTGATCAATATGATAATGAAACTCTTAATTTTGTTTTTCACATTGAAGATGATTTTAGTGATTAACATGGTAATCAAGATAATAAAACTATTCATGATAATCAATATAATCTTGAAATCTCCAATACAATTGATTCAACAAATTCAATGGGGTAGATCATGAACAAGTCAAAGAGTCATCAAATTTCCATAAAGCACTTTGAAAATGTCACAACAAAGTAGATAAATTTGTCCAATTATCCCTAACATCCAAGAATACACATCAAGCAACGATTATATCATCTCAAGCACAACAACAAGAGGTTACTTTTAGAGTTGTTAATCTTCCAATTTTAGGTTTTCTAGTTTTAGTTTTTACTATTATTTATATTCATATACCAACACCTAAAATTAAATACATGCAAAAATACTTAAGTATGGGGGTATAAAAATTATTAAAACAAATTTATATGCCTATTTGTAAAAAGGAATCATAAACACCTCCCTTGATTACTATAAACTGTCCACTACCAACTTTACCTAACTCATACTCTCTTGAACAAATAATTATATAACTACATGCTAAGGTGTTGTAATTATAGTAAGGTGTCTCTAGAGATAATAATAAAATGGACTCCCATAATTTTCTTCATAATAATTTAGCACCTGATACAGCCTCTTATTCATTACCAATAGGTTTTGCAGCTCCTAAGCTACCACTCTATCATGGTAAAAGTGATATTGAGAAACATATTGGATAATTATATGCACCATGACTATAATGAAAAAATAAAAGTCACTATATCTATATGGATGGAATATATATATATATATATATATATATATATATATATATATATATATATATATATTAGACCTAAAAAAATCCATTTTGGTTCTTGGAACAACTCCCAAGACTCCATTTTTCTCCTCAAGTTCTCCCTAGGCGGCCTATTTTCCTTGTTGCCTTAAAAACCTAAAAACATCCTTGTGTATAATAATTCACAAAGGTTATTGAGAATATGAACAAATATTTTAGGACCCATTATACACTTACAATTTCATGTTAAATTTCATTTTTATTTTCTGAGTGGAACTCCATTTTTTTGCCTTTCTCTCTCCTCAATTAGGCCTCCTTACCTAGAACCCTATTTTTCTACTCTAGACTTATCCCACATGTGTGAAATAATAAAAAAGAATGTGATTAAATTTAACTAGCCTATAATAAACCTCCATTCAAAATTTTTGGCCCTAAGACTCTATGAAAGTATGAAAACCATGAAATCGCTGTGCCACGTAGTCTTATTTTAGGCATGTTTGAGATTGCTTTGGAAAATGAGATTTGTTTGAACACTTATTAAATATCATGTGAATATTTTTTGAATTTAATAGGTGGAAAAAATTACAAATTGACTCCTCAATTTATTGAAAAGTTTCCCTTTGATTAAAACCCTTGTGAAACACCAAAAATCATGCAAAATAGTGCATTTATTACACTCTGTACAACTTTAAGTACAAAAAAATTACTCATGGAGAATATAATTGGAGTCATAAAAAAAATAAAAAAGGGTTAAGGATAAAAATATGTAATTATATGTGCTTTATAAGTCCATTTCTCTTGACTAGTTACTATTAGGGTTCTAAGAGGGTTTAGAGTGGTTTTGGTTCGTAAGGATTGTTCATAAAGAATATATCCTCTTTCCCTCTCCTAATGACACAATATTTTATTTATGGGACCCATAAATCACCTATAAACACAAATTTTTCCCATTTAAAACTTCATGAAAATTTTGAGTGTGAGAAGGTGCTCTTCGAATTGCAAACAAGCCATTCGAGAGGGGTTTGAACTCTTAGTCCTTGTTCATGCATGTCAAAAACTCAATAAAAAAATTGATGCCAAAAGAATGAGGTGTGGAGAACATAATAAATCCTCATAAAACCACCTAAATCCATGCATTGGGCTCATGATCTCACCAAGTAAGAGAAGACTGCTCTTAAATGACAGTCATGCATGAAGGGAGTTTGAAGAAGTCTTAAGAGCAAAATTAGAAATTTTATTACTTTTACCTATTTTTGATGAATATTTATGGTATATAAACTTATATTAAACCTAAAAAATCTCTTCATACCTTCATACCATCCTCACCAAACCTTATTTTCTTGTGATTGCTCATAGGTCTACCTGTGCATGATCTTAAGATCTTTAGGCCTAAATAGGGCTTATCAATATTCCATCTTCTATTAGTGGGTCTAAGGATTTTATGGAGATAAAAATATCAAAATGAGATATTATAAATAGGTATAACTTCCATATTTTGTTTGGTCCTTCAAATTAAACAACATTCTTCACTTGCCAAGGCAAACAAACCTACATATACAGTCAATGTGTAGGCAGGGTTTAGGTCTCTGTTGTGACCAGTCACTCTAGTCATTAGGTATGAGGGTTAATTAGAGATGTGTTATAAATTTTTATCTATTAATATGTTTTAAAACATACTCCTCACCTCTTTTTACCATTCTAAAAAAAAATTCTCATTTAGTCAAGTGGGCAAGCTTGAGTATGGTACTGTCGACTGTGTATAGAGGTTTTGAACTCAATTTTGACTAGCCTTCTTTATCATTAATTAAAATTTAATTTTATATTAAAATTAACCTATTAAATTATTTTTAAACTTTAGATAGAATTAAATGTTCTTAATATACATTTTTCTCCTTAATTAGGCTTAAAACTAGCCTACCTCCTCCTAACAACCTATAGATGTTTATTAGGATGATTTGACTACATTCTAGCTTCAAGGTATTCAATTTAAAATCCATGATAATATAAATGATTATATTATATTTTTTAGATTTTGGAAACTCCTAAAACTACCCAAAACATTACATACTTACCTAGCACACACTATCCTTGTAGCTTCTCAAAGTGGTTATAAGTGTTCATTAGGAGAAGGTTTGAACATGAGGTCTTGAACTTGGTATTATCACCACATAATTGTGCCTTGAAGGATTATAACCATGATTTATAATTTATTATCCATATTTACAAGGTTTATTTTCTACTTCATGACACTTTTAGACCATTTTACCTTCTCGATTCCGTATACAATTCTATGTGTGTCTTAAGCTTGTTAACTTAATGTTTTTACCATATCTTAACTTGAAAGTGGTCTAGATGCTTATAATGGTTTTAATCCACTATAATTTTCATTAAGTTATGGTTCCTAATTTTAGTTTTATTTTTTTAGTTGATTTGAGTTCAAAATGAGGACCTCCAAGCCTATGGCTTATAGGTCTTTATTTGCTTACACACGCTGTGAGAATCAACTTATTAAATTTTTAGACTTACAAAATTTTTCCATTTTCAATATCATCCAATTAATTTTTCACTATTTCAATGTATTATATATCTTATGACCAAGCATTACATCATCTTTAACTTATCTCTACAGTCTGTATAAGCCTGTACATATAGTCATCTTAAGGCTTTATATGAAAGTATCTACATAGTGGTTAGGTATATTCACCATGATTTTGATGATAGAATTTAGGATAATATCATGATGAAATTAATGTTGTGTTTCCTCTCCCATTGTCCATACATCTTAAACATAAACCTAGATTTGTGAATGCTCACTCACAGGTATACAGACCTATGAGTGACTAAAACACTTATAAATTTTGTTTGAGAGTACAAATCTGGACCTCCACTCTCAATTAATTTAAGTTATAGTATTAAAAGTAATATATAATGTACATAAATGATTTATCATCACCATTCAAACCCACATTTTCATTTAGACCTGGAGAAGGATGTTCATGAACACAGACCATGATTTCAAGGGGTATAAATAGGATGTTTCTTGAAGGAATTTTTTTAAGGAGGTGATTCTCAAGAGAGTACACCATGAATTATTGGAAAGTGAGGAATATTTTCATGTCAATAAAGTAATGAAACCTCTAAAAGTGACCAATGTATCAAATAACCAAAACTTATAGCAAGAGTGACTAAAACACCCTATATACATTAAGACACTTTTCACCCTATTGAAGACACTTCATGGAGATGAGTTAGATGATGAAAACACCATGTAAATGAGATATTTTAAATATTAAAAAATCCCTAAAAACCATTATTCTCCATCAAATTTTAGAGTGGAGAAATAGATGCAAAATTAGACCCTGCTTGGATGGACAAGGCATAGTGACCTAATATCACTCTTAGCAATTGTTAATAAAGGAGGGGTCATGAATCTAGAAAAAAATTAAACTAATATAAATATTATTAGGACACCTAATAATGGACAAAGTTTTAGATCTTAACTCTCTCTCTCTCTCCTGGCCATTCCATCCACTTTGAATTTTGCCTCTCTAAGTTTGTGAAGGCAATGATGGAGGAGAGAGAATGCTTGAAGTATATATTTGACCTAAAACTTGATAAAAATATTTAAACTTATCTAAGGAATTCTAAGGGACACTTAAAAACCATTTTCAAATGAAAAGTGATATTACAAGGCCGTACAAGTGCCCAAAAGTGCTTGTAAATTGTCATTTTACTCATTTTAGGCATTGAACTATATATTTCATTAGTCTCTAACCATAATTGAACATTATATGACCTATTTATAACATAAAGTACATTATGAGTGTTATTTAAATGTTTTCATCTTGTAATGGTATGTGCAACTCCTCTAAATAGGCCAAAAGGTGACCAAAATGTCATTTTAGCACATAAGAATATGGTGACAGGTTAATACATGATATTCTGACCTTAAAGACTCATTAATACCTTTTTATAATGAATATAAGCCATATTATACCTTTTATCATGTTTGACAACATTAAGACCTTATAGATGACCCCCAGGGCTAGATACGTATAATGAGACCAAACTTTGTACCAAGCTAAGAAATGACTAATATGACCACATGAAACTATTTAGGACCATTTAAGACCTTGAAAAGACCACATAAAATTTATTACAAGCCTATGAAAGTTTCAACCTAGAGGGGTTGACCAATTTTGACTTGGGGTTGAAATTTGGTCAATAAATTGGTGATATAATGGGGTAACATGCCTGTAATGTTAATGGATCAGTGGCCTTATCCTCTAATTGAGAAATGGAGTCACTCTTGTTCTCTAATCTGAAACTAACATGCCTTATAAATAATTTAAACTCACACCAAATGACAAAACAAGAACAAACACACTATGCCAAAGACATTTACAGAAAACCACACACAAAAGATTCAAAACAACACACGTAACCTATTATGTACAGACCTTAAAACATGTTTGAGGTGATGAAATAATTTTCCTTGATTCAAACAAGATAAAAACAATGTTCTTAAAATCACAACTTCTCCATGAGAATAAATCACCATATTATGGATGTTTATCAAAGATAACTTGCTTAGGAAGGTGATCAAATGACTTACCATTCATGAGACCTTTGGTAGCTTCAAGTGCATCACTTGAGAATTATTTGAATGGGTCATTTTATCTCTCCTTGAGGTCTGATTGAAATTTTAGCCTGATTGATCTCTTTCATTATCATTTTATGCTTTTCAATTTGCTTTTTGAGAGTCATGAAACTCTTCTCAACTTAACCCTCATATATATTATGATATGCTTGATGTTTAGAAGCATCAAAATTGCCTTCTTGCTAGCCAAACATATCTTCAAGTGAATCAGGATCAGATTGAGGTCTATGCTACTCTTTAATCACATAATATTATACCTTGACTTGATTGTATTCCCTTAAGGTTGCAGTCTACTTGATAGTGACTTGACACTCCTCTTTATGTTCACTAGGTTCATCATTAACCTTATCACCGAGTTCATGTTTCTTTTGAGGGAGAGCTAGCTTACTTGTTAAAAAGCCTACATTATGGCATGGTACTACTACCATAGATAATAATTTCCTTCTTAACTATTATATGCATGAATCTCTTCTTCTTTGACAGGCATACATGTATCATCTTCTTCATTACTATGCTCTATCAGACTTGGAAACTCATCATCATCATCCATATGCAAAAAATAGTTACCCCATGCACGTTGTTAAAGGGGATCATCAAGATTTACCTTAATAAACTCATAATATAATTCTTGAATGATAGATGTACCAAAACCTATCACTTTAATATGATTATATGGATCAAACCCATGTTGATTAGCTCCCCATTCATCAAGGTATAGGTCATCTATGCCATCAAGAGGTTTTTGATCACTAGGATAGTCTCCTTCATCATTGATGTTGATGTTTATGTTTGAAGTATTAGGCACATATGGATTCACATGAAACTTAGCTAAGGGTTTAGACTTGATATAAACCTTAGTAACATACCTAGTCCTTAATGCCATGTAGGACCAATCTTAAGTTGAGTACCTTCTAATATTAATAGTGAATTCCCTTAACAAACAAACAGAAAAATGAGGTGGCACATCTACAACCACCACATATTGGGAGATGGATAATGTATAAAATCATGAAAAGTGAGCTAAAAACCTTTAATAATACCAACCATCTTGGCAACTGATCCATCTAACTGTAATACCCCCTTGGAGTGTGACTCATACTTTAACTTGAGCTTGTCTCCCACTTGTTTAGGCATGACTAATGTACTTTATACACTATCAATAAAGAAATTATGTAACAATTAATCTCCAATTATTATGGATAGGTAAAATGGAGTGGGTTTATCCTTTTTTTTAGATTTTATTGGCTGCCCATCCTTGGTCTTTACTTCACTTGTAAAAATTGCCCCTCTTTCAATAGGATGCCTAGATAATGCATTGAGCTCGGAGAGATCATTTTGGAGCAAGTATATTTGAATAGGTATGGATAGTGTTTCCCATATTGGGATAATTACATGAAATTTCTTCATCTACTCCATAATATTCATATAAAATATGCCAACCCTGTCATGTCCTTTAGGAGTTATAACACTACCACTAGCTTTTGTAACTTGATGCATAGGAGAAGGCATACAAGGGGATCTAACATTATGAGTTTTTTGATTTACCTAAGCCATGGGAGATACATTTTGTATACCTAATCCTTTAGGTGCTTGATGTTTCACATTTTGACCACTACTTACTCCTTAAAATTTTTAAACAACTCTCTTCTTTGACCTTGTATTTGTAGCTATGGATCTTGATCTAATATTGAGATTACCTTGGTAGTTAACTGCACATGAGTCTTTTTGATAGTAATTCATCAAGATAGCACACCTAATTGAACATTTCCTCCAATTTTTTCTCTTCCACTAGGCATTCCCTCTTGAGTCATGGAAGGCATTATTCCCTATTAAGCCATATATGCTTGATTGAATGAATTATTTGCATAGGTGGAAGAGTCATGAGGATGGTCCCATGAAGGCTTCTCTCCATTGTCTTGTACAAGGTTGTTTTGGATAGGTACATGTGATTTATAAGTATAAGGAACATTCTAATTTTTCCCATTATGTTGCCTCACTTGAGTTAGCTACCCTTTTCCTTGATATTAACCTTGAAAAGGTTGTCTAGGATCTTAGTAAGAATGGTAGGGATAGAAAGGGCCTTGATGAGACCTCCATTACTATTGCTATTATTTAATATTAATATTTTGAACCTCTTCTCTAAGAGACTTAATCATACCTTCCTCTATTTTTTTGTTTAGTTGATTAGGGGAAGCTTGCTTATGCTTGGGTGTGGGAATAGGAGCAATGGTAGGTATAGGAGCTTGCAAATTAGGAAACAAAGGCTAGGGAGTTATAGGGTATATATTCATAGATTGAATAAGGAAATTATTAAACCTTATGGTAGTCTCATAAGCATTAAGAAAAGTATCCCCTCTCATGGGTTGAATCATCATAGAGATATCACAATTGAAATCCTTGAGGTAGTAAATGAAATCATGATGGGAAGAAGGCCTTACCAAGAGTGGGATACCATCCCATGTATTTTAAAATATTGTTTTGAAGTCTTGAATGGCCTCATGAGGTATTATAATTATTATTGTTTGCTTCTCAGTTAAAGATAAGTGGTTAGATTTATCTTTAAACCTCATTCTCAAAGCATCACCCAATTCATCCCATGTAGTGATGGAGTTGGGAACCAAAGTGCCATACCAATAAAGTTTATTTCCCTTGAAATAGATAACCAACAACCTGATGATAAAATCATCTTTAGTGATTTTATGAATATTACAAAAATTAGCAATGTTTCTTATGTGTTTAATATGAGTAGTGGTAACTTCTCCACTATATGAAGGCACTCTTTTGAGGGATGACATAAGGATCTCATTATAGTGAGAAAGGGATAAATGGATATGTACATTTAAGGCAAAAAAGGGTAGATTTATAGCCATGTTATTAACCTTAGGATAGCTTGGATAATCTGGAATAAAGAGTCTCCTTCTAGTTGACTTGGTGTATGGGAGAGTATGAAGAAATCTTTTTCTTTTATATGAATGCAAAGGTAATTAAATAAGTTCAAAGGGAATACATTCAAATTTTTATCTTGTAGTCACATTTGGCATGAAATTTGGCTCACTAGTCAATAACCAAGAGTTTAAAACTTTTTAGATCACCAAATGCTACATTAAAAAAGCTTTACAACTTCAAATTTACCAAGATCAACATTTAAATTTGACAACTTCTTGGACTATGAGTCCCATCGGGTGTGCCAAAACTATTATACATAAAATTTTAACCCTAAAGGAGGTATAATCCATCCTCCAATTTGATGTAACATAGAAACATCTCTCAATTTATGGGTGACTTATAGGAGAGATGAGCCTCTAGATTGAAGGGATAGCTCCCTTGCACCACACCTACAATGATGCAAAAAAAATATACCAACCTTTTGGAGGCCATAAATTTTGACCTATAGCTCTGTTTGAGCTCTTTCACATGCCAAAATGACCCTATAAAAATGTTCATTGTTATCTTAGGTAGTTTTACCTACCTAGCAATGTTCTTGATATTTATCAGAGGCCATATGTGATCATCTAAGAGTCTAAAATTATGATTTAATTATTTTCTCTAGTTTTTTCTATTTTTAGAAATTGTATATTTTTATAACTTGATGTCAACTTTAGTTGAATTTTGTCCCATAGTCTAATTATAGTGTTTAGGATATTTCAGCAGATTTTTGGGATATTTTAAAAGATTTTTAAAATAGGTAGTTTTTTTTAGAATTTTGCATGTAAAATCTAATTTCTGAGTTGAGGCATATTTAAGCATGGTTTGGGTTTTTAATTATTTCAAGTCATTAAATATGATTTAATACAAGTTATTTTTCAAAATCTTGGCCTATTAATAATTTTATTTGTCTTATTAGTTTTCAAGTTCATTATTGGTATCAAAGTAAGTTCAAATATTGGAGGAGTAAAGAATGGTGAGAGAATGAGGGGGTGTTCCATAGATGAAATAGAATATATAAGAGCGAAAGAGGAAAGTTTAATAATTAATAGAGGTTATCACCAATCATCATAGATGATAAGGTGGTGATGAAGAAGACATAGATCATGATGAAGAAGTTCAACAAGAAGAAGAATAGTAAGAGCAACCACCATTGATGGAAGAGATGATTGTTAGAGATTTATAAGGAAGAAATAAGGGAATAAAAGTTGATGTTATAGATTATGGAGGCATTTTAAAATTAGAGGAGTTGATAGATTGGATGAATAGCATGGTGAAGTTCTTCAAGTGGAAGACTATGAGAGAAGACAAGAAGGTAAAATTTGCATGCATGGAATTGCAAGGTCATGTAATGATTTGGTGGGATAACCTACAAAAAGAGAGATAGAGAAAAGGTAAAGAGAAGATTAATTCATGGAAAAATATGGAAAAGCTGAGGGAGAATTTTTTTCTTATGGATTATATATAAACCCTATATAAAAGATCTAAGAATTTGAGGCAAAAGGATCATAGTATATAGATGAATTTTATAAGCTTTCCATACGAGTGGAGCATGATAAAACATAAGAGTAGATGGATTTAAGGTATGTAAATTGTTTGAAATTTTATATTCAAGATGAATTAAGCATGCATAAAATATTTAACATGGAGGAGGCTTATTGATTAGCTTTGAAGATAAAAGAAAAACAAAATAGATAGAATTTTAGGACATCTCTTGGTCCAAAAAGAGGTGGATACCCTCTAATAAGGGGATGAAGTGGGTTTAATACCACTATAGGTGGATTTAATTCTAATAAAGGTGAATCATCATGTGGTACAGAAAGGCAAGATGATAATAGGCAAGGGTTTTAACACCAACAAAGATGAAGAGGATTTTAGAGAGGATGAGGTTATGGTGGTTCTAGAGGGTGGTTTCTAAATAAGCATATATCTTATGTCTATTATATATGTGGAGAATAAGGGAAAAAATAATTTAAGTGCCCACACTATCAAGATCAAGAAAGGAGGTAGGAAGATCACCCAAGAGTACATCTAATTGAGGATGAAATAGTTTAGTATAACACTGATGTTGCACCAATAGATGTTGGAGAGAATCTCATGATGAGAAGAACCATGATCGCTCCAAGGAAGGATAAAGAGTAGAATAAATAAGGTGGTGATGCATGGATGTAATCAAATATTTTTTAAATAAGATGTACTTTAGGTGGAAAGGTATGCAAAGTAATTATAGATGGCGGCAGCTGTGAAAATATGGTTTCTAAATAAATGATTAAGAAAATGAATTTGTAATGTGAAAAACATCCTAACCCTTATCAGATTTCATTGTTTAAGAAAGGGAATGAGGTTATAGTAGATAAAAGGTGCTTAATCAAGTTTTTTATAAGAAAAACTTGTAATGATGAAATATGGTGTGATGTTATTCCGATGGATGCATGCCATGTGTTATTGGGGAGACCATGGTAATTTGATGGGAAAGTAGTTTATGATGGAGAAAATAACACACACTTTTTGGAAAGGTGGTACAAAGATAGTTTTGTTACCTCTTAAAGAGGAAGAGAAGATAGAAAGCATGATCTCTAGTAAAGATTTATCCAAGATATGAAGGTAATAGGTTGATATTATGCATTAGTAGAAAATAATGAAGAAACAAAAATGGTGCCAATACCAATAGAAGTAACAAGAGTGTTGAAAAAATATGCAGATGTTATGCTTGATGAGTTACCAGATGGTTTACCACCAAAGAGAGATATTCAACATCAAATTGATTTGATTCTAGGATCAACTCTACCCAATTAAGTAGATTATAGGATGAGTCCAACAAAACATTAGAATTAAATAAATAGGTTACTAAATTGCTAAGAAAGAAGGTGATAAGGGAGAGTATGAGTCTATGTGAAACACCAACATTGTTAACTCCAAAGAAATATGGAGGATGGAAATGTGTGTGGATAGTAGAGAAATTAATAAATTTACAATAAAGTATAGGTTTTCTATACCTCATTTACATGATATGATGGATGTGATTGTAGGAGCAAAATATTTTACCAAGATTGATCTAAGGAGTGGTTATTATCAAATACAAATTCATGAAGGAGATGAGTTGATGGCAATGCCATTTGGATTATCTAATGCACATAGCACATTTATGAGGGTGATGAATACAGTGCTATGAGAATATATTGGTAAGTTTGTGGTTGTTCATTTTGATGATACTTTGATATTCATTAAAACTAAATAAGAACACTTACAACATTTGAGAATGGTAATGGATTTGTTAAGAAAGGAGAAGTTGTATGTGAATTTTAAAAAGTGCAAGTTTATACAAAATAGTTTGGTATTTATAGTTTCAGTAGATGGTGTGAAAATGGATGAAGAAAAGATAAAGAAAATTGTTGAGTGGTCTATTCCAAAAATAATTATATAGGTAAGAAGTTTCCATGGTTTAGAAATTTTTTATAGAAAGTTTATTAAAAATTTTAGTAGTATTGTGGCACCAATAATAGATTATATGAGAGGGAAGGAATTTACATGGACTAGAGTAGCCATAAAAAGCTTTGAATTTTTGAAGAAGAAAAATAATAGGAAGGCCAATTTTAGCATTACTAGATTTTAACAAAGTGTTTGAGGTTGATTATGAAACTTCATTTGTGGGAATTGGTGTTATGCTAAGTCAATAAGGAAAGCCAATATCACATTTCAATGAGAAATTGAATGAGGTAAGGACAAAGTATTATACGTATGATGTTGAACTTTATGAAATTGTATAAAAATCAAGACATTGGAGGCATTATCTAGTGCCTAAGGAGTTTATACTATTTACAGATCATGAGGCTTTGAAGTATGTGAATACATAAAAGAAATTGAATAGTAGGCATGTAAAGTGGATTTATTTCTTGTAGGGATATACTTTTGTGTTGAAGCATAAATTGGAAAAATAGAATCAAGTAGCTGATGCATTGAGTAGGAGAGTATCATTATTAACTACTATTGTGAGTCAAGTAGTTGGATTTGAAGTTATCAAAGAATTATATGATATTAATCCATATATTGGAAAGATAGTTGAGTAGTGTAGGAATCCATTAACAGGTGGGATAGATATTATTCATGATGATTATATTATACAAAAGGTTATCTCTTCAAAGGGAAATAGTTATACCTTCCAGTTAGGTCTTTATGAGATAATATAATAAGATAATTACATAGTGGTGGTTTGGTTGGACATTTTGGTAAGATGAAGATAATAGCTTTGGTGGAGGAAAAGTATTTTTGGCCAAAGATGAAGAGAGATGTGAAAATGTATGTTTCAAGGTGTAGAATATGTTAGGTGGCTAAAGGACATGCACAAAATATTAGACTTTACATGCCATTACCAGTTCTAAGAAAGCCATGGACAAATTTGAGTATGGATTTTGTGGTGGATTTCCAAACACATAGAGAGGTAACGATTCAATATTTGTTGTTATAGATAGATTTTATAAAATGGTTCATTTCATTGCATGTAAGAAAACCAATTATGCCACTAGGGTTACATAATTATTTTTTATGTATATTATAAGATTTCATGGTGTTCTAAAAACTATTACTTCAGATAGGGACACAAAATTTATAAGTGATTTTTAGAGGACTTTGAGGAAAAAGATGGGTACTAAGCTAAAATTTAGTAGTGCATATAACCCACAAATAGATGGAAAAATAGAAGTTGTGAACAGGAGCTTGAAAAATTTATTGAGATGCATAGTGGGAGAGAAGGCCAAGTAATGGGACTTGGTTTTATCACAAACTGAGTTTGCATATAATAGTTTAGTGAATAGATCATTAGGAAAGTCACATTTTCAAATTATTTATGGGAGAAATTTAATGGGTATTTTAGATTTAGTACAATTACTAATTTTAGATTGAATTAGTGATGATGTAGAAGCATTTGTAGAGCATATGCAACAATTGCAAGGAGTAAGAAGAAAGTTGTAATAAAGTAATGAGAAATATAAAGCAACATCAGATGTCAGAAGAAGATCCAAGGTATTTGAAGAAGGAGAGTTAGTAATGGTTTACTTAAGGAAATAAAAATTTCCAAAAGGCACATATAATAACTTGAAATACAAAAAAATTAGACCATGTAGAATTGTGAATAAAATCAATGATAATGCATATGAGGTGAGTTTACCATAAAATTTTGATATATATCTAGTATTTAATGTTTTAGATTTATATGAATTCAATTGAGAAGATGGTGAAGATGATGAAGATGAAAAAGTAAATTGGGAGCAACAGGTTCCAAAGAAGAAGAAAGAAAAAATAGTGCAAGTTTTGGATATGAATATAGTGAGCACAAGGCAATGGAATTATAATCACTATTTGGTGCAGTGGGAAGGATTGTAGCAAGATGATAACACTTAGATTATAGAATGGAAGCTAAAAAAGATTGATAAAGACTAATGGCAGAAGTATAATTAGGCCGACTCGTAGGAGCTGAGTTGTTTTCAACTAGAGGATAATGATGTAAAAAAAATAGGCCAACCTTTTAAAGGCCATAAATTTTGACCCATAGCTCCATTTGAGTTCTTCCACGTGCCAAGATGACTGTATCAAAAATTTAGTTGTTGTCCTAGTAGTTATACCTACCTAGTAATGTTTTCGATATTTTTTAGAGGCCATACATGATCATCTGAGGTTTTAAATTTATGATTTAATTATTTATTTAAGTTTTTTCTATTTTAAAAAATTGTATATTTTTAGAACTAGACATCAAACACAATTTAATTTCATCCCATAGTTTAATTATAGTGTTTAGGATATTTCAGGAGATTTTTGGGATATTTTGAGAGAATTTAAAAATAGGCATTTTTTTTCTAATTTCTGAGTTTTGGCTTATTTTTCAAAAATTAGAGTTTACATGTAAAATTCTAAAAAAATGCCTATTTTAAAAATCTCTCAAAATATCCCAAAAATCTCCCAAAATATCCTAAACACTATAATTAGACTATGGGATGAAATTCAACTAAAGTTGACATCCAGTTCTAAAAATATACAATTTCTAAAAATAGAAAAAACCTAAAAAAATAATTAAATCACAATTTCAGACCCTCAAATGATCATCTATGGCCTCCAAAAAATATTGAAAACATTTCTAGGTAGGTAAAACTACCTAGGACAACAATGAACTTTTTGATAAAATTGTTTTGGCATGTAGAAGAGCTCAAATGGAGCTATGGGTCAAAATTTATGGCCTCTGAAAGGCTAGCCTATTTTTTTAAGAAACACTAAACTAATATAGATTATTCACCAATATCAACTCCACAAGACTACCATGAACTTATGCTATGAAAGATAATTTACAAAACTGATTTTAACACTGAAGGTTTCTTTAACAAAAGTGTTTCAACATGAAGGTAAGATGTAATGAATTTCTAAAGATATATGAATATAAGGTCTAATTATATATACTATTACTCTTCCTTACACTTAAATACATACAAAAAAACAACTAACTACACTTCATGTAATCTATTAGAGGGCATACTACTTATATAAATCATGAAAGATTGAGATGAACACAAGTAGAGATAACTATCACTTGCCATTTAATCATGAACTAATTCACACATCTAGATAAAAAGTTCAGAACTAAAAATTATATCTAAATATTTTATTCAAAGGCAAAATCAATCCTCGAATTAGCAGGGATTCACCATACCATATTTAGATTCTTTACAAAGCCAAAAGTGGCTACTTATATAGAAAATTAAGAAGAGAGAGAGAGAGGGGTGTAGTAGAAGGGGACTACCAAGTGTCCACCATGAGTTACACCAATAAATTATTTATATAAAAATCTTAAATATAATTCCAAATCCATGTGTCTTTCTTCTAAAGATGCTCCAATCTTCCAAGTGGCGTAGGAGTTAAAACTTAGCTTGACACCTTGATCTTCTTGAAAATCACCCTTCCCTGCACAATAAGAGTGAAAAATGGACTTATAAATCATAAATTAACCATGAATTCCTTTAGACCTTCTCATTTGACACTATAACATGCATTAGGAAACTCCTCTGATATGACATTTCATCATTCATATGCCTAGGTGTCTTGAAATTCCTCATTTTTGATGCCTAACTTAGTTCAATTGGCTCAAAAATAGAGTTACTCTTATACAAGTCACTCTATATCCATGGATGGACTTAAGATATCTATCAAACTTGAAACAATCCATTTTTGTTCCTAGAACAATTCCTAAGTCTCCATTTTACTCCTCAAGTTCTCATTAGGCCTATTTACCTTATAACTCTAAAAACTTGTAAAATTCCTTGTATGGAAGAATGAATGTAGGTTATTGAGAATATGAGAACATATTTGAGGACCCAGTATCTACTTACAGATTCATGTCAAATTTCATATCCAAATTCTAAGTGAACATCCCTTTTTTCTGCCATTCTCTCTACTCAAATAGGCCTCCTTACTTAGAACCCTATTTTTCTACTCTAAAATTATCCCACACATGTAAAATCACCAAAAATAGTTTGATTCAATTTAATTGGACTATAAAAAACATCCATGTCAAATTTGGGGCCTTGAGACCCTGTGGAATTATGAAAATTATGAAATGGCCTTGCCACCTAGTCTCATTTTAGGCCTATTTGAGGCTACCTTGGAAAGAAAGATTTGTTTGACAAATTATGGAATATCATGTGAATTTTTTTGGAATTTAATAGGTGTAAACCATCCAAAATGTCCTCCTCAATTTATTTTCAAGTTTTCCTTTTCTCAAAACCTCTATGAAACACTAAAAATCATGCAAAATAACACATTTATTATAGTCCATATAACTTAAAGTACAAAAAAATTAATAATGAGAATATAATTGGAGTCCTAAACAACATATATAAGTTTTAAGGAGAAAAGTATGTCATTACATGTGTTTTATAAGTCCATTTCTCTTGACTAGTCACTATCCAGGTTTTAAGAGGGTTTAGAATGGTTTTGGTTCTTAAGGATTGTTCATATAGAATAGATCCTTTATCCCTCTATTAATTATAAAATATTATACTTTAGGGACATATAAATCATATAAAAACACCAATGGGTCCCATGAAAAACCTCATGAAAGTTATGAGTTTGAGAAGGTGCTCATCGAGTTGCAATCAAGCTATTTGAGAGGGGTCTAAGCTTTTAATACTTGTTCATGCATGCCAGAGAATCAATCCTAAAAATTATTCCCTAGTAATGAGGTGTGGATAACATAATAACTTGTTATAAAACCACTTGGATCCATGCATTTGTTTCATGATCTCACCAAGTAAGATAAGACTGCCCTTAAATGATAGTCATGCGTGAAGGGAGCTTGAAGAAGTCTTAAGGCCAAAATTGGCACTTTTATTGATTTTCCCTATTTTTAATGACTATTTAGGGTCTATAAATTCATATTGTACCTTAAAAAATATTTATAACTTTGTACCACCCTCATCAAATCTTATTTTCTCATGACTACTCTTAGGTCTACTTGTGTGTGGTCTTAAGCTCATTAGGCCTGGACATGGCTTATTAACATTCCATATTCTATCATTGGGTTTTAGGGTTTTATGGAGATAAAAATATAAAAATTAAATATTATCAATATGTATACCTTCATTTTTTTAATTTGGTCCTTCAAATTAAACATCATCCTTCACTTGCCAAGGTAAACATGCCTACATATATATAATAACTGTGTAGGTAGGGTTTAGGTCTCTATTGTAACCAATCACTCTAATAATTATGTGTGAGGTATAATTAGATGTTTTTAATAAATATGGATTTATTCATATGTTTCAAACCATCCCCCTTACCCCTTTTTTCCATTCTAAACAAAAATTCTCATTCAATCAAGTGGTTAGGCCTGAGTATGGTATTGTTGACTGTGTATAGAGGTTTTGAACTTAGTTTTTATCAAAATTATTTGTCATTTATCCAAATTTAATATTTTATTAAAATGAAATTATAAAATTATTTTTCAAACATAGATAGAATTTAGTGTTCTTCATATACATTTTGGTCCTTATTCAGGCTTAGAACCAGCCTACCTCCTCCTAGCAACCTATAGATGTTTATTAGGATGATTTGACTACATTCAAGCTTCAAGGTCTTCAATTTAAAATCCATGATCATCTTAATTTTTTTTTTTTTATGTTTTTGATATTTTTTAAACTCTTCAAACTACCCAAAACATTACATACTTACCTAGCACACACTGCCCTTGTACCTTCTCAAAATGGCTGTAGGTGATCATTAGGAGAAGGTTTGAACATGAGGTCTTAAACTTGGTCTTCTCACTCCATATTTGTGCCCTAAAGGATTAAAAACATAATTTATAGTTTATTTTCCATATTTACAAGGTTTATTTTCTACTTCATAACACTTTCAGACCCTTTTGCCTTCTCAATTTTGTATACAGTACTGTGTGTGTCTTAGGCTTGTTAACTCAATCTTTTAACCATCTCTTGAATTAAAAGTGGTCTAGCTACTTTCAATGGTTTGTGTCCTCTATCATATGCATTGAGTTGTGGTTCCTAATTTCAATTTTCTTTTTTATTTTATTTGATTTTAAAAATTAGGACCTATAGGCCTAGGGCCTGTAGGTCTCTATTTGTTTATATAGGCTATGAGAATCAACTTCTTGAATTTTTAGACCCTTCAACACTTTGCCATTATCATCCTTGTCCCACCTATTTATCACTCTTATAATATATTATAGAGCCTATGACCAAGCATTACACCATCTTAAACTTATCTCTACAATTTGTACAGGCATGTATATATAGTCATCTTAAGGCTTTGTACGAAAGTCTATGCATAGTGGTTAGGTATATTCACCATTAATTTTGGTGATATCATTGAGGAAAATTTCATGATGAAATGAATGCCTATGATTTTTTAGTGAATATACCATTGTATATACATATTAAACATAAACCTTGTTTTATGAATGCTCACTCATAGGCTATATACCTATGAGTGACTAGAACACTTATAACTTTTGTTTGAGAGTACAAATCTAGACCTCTACTTTCAATTCCACCTCCACTATTAAAAATTATCTGTCATGTACATAAATGATTTATCATTACCATTCATACTCAGATTTTCATTCATACCTAGATAAGGTTTCTCATGAACATATACCATGATTTCAATGGGTGTAAACAAGATGTTTCTTGAAGGACTGTTTGCAATGAGGTGCTTGTTGGCCAAAATTGGCCCACACGAGAAACTTTGATTGAATATGGTTTGAAGAAGTTGAGAAGAGATATGGTTGATGAATAATTCAAATCTAGAAAGAGTAGATAAAATTTAGGGGAAGATCACAAGTCACTCATAAATATTTTGAAACATTTTAAGCAAGCTTAAAATGTGAATTTGATGATTTTCAAGGAGCTAGACCATCAAGGTATGTCATGTAAGAATAAATAGGTTATTCTAGTTACACATTTAATA
This sequence comes from Torreya grandis, assembly GCA_037957365.1. Classification (NCBI taxonomy): domain Eukaryota; kingdom Viridiplantae; phylum Streptophyta; class Pinopsida; order Cupressales; family Taxaceae; genus Torreya; species Torreya grandis. The sequence continues at coordinate 1,604,111 of JARHVA010001022.1, read as the reverse complement.
AGTGTACTTTGGATGTTGATCAAGGTTGAAGAGTTACATGAACATAATGATTTTAGTGTTTGGAATGTTCACTAAAAATTTGGTATCTTAATGAGCTGTCTATCTCAAGATATAAGCCTTCAAATTTGAACTAGCAGAGTGGGATGTACATGTGGATGTCAATTTAAAACCATGGGAAATAAATGTTTGAATTCAAAAGCTTAAAAGGATCTTGAGGATAAATTCAAAACTAAAAAGTGTCAATATATTTTTTGATCAAATTAAATATTAATGGCACATGGGTGATAGCTCAAGTTAGTGGGCCCAAACAGATCTACAATGCACATTTAATCATGCAGTTAAAGATAAATAATGAGCTTGAGTTAAAAGGTCAGTGGATCTTGAGATTAAATGTGTCAATGAAAAGTGTCATGATCATGATGAATCAAAGGGTCAATGATGCATGTTTGATCAAGATGATCAAGATCGATGATGTATATTGAACATTAAGAAACAGATCAATGGTGCATGTAGGGTCAAAAGGTTAATGAGCTAGAATGAACATGAGGCCACCACATGGCATAATTAATTAACTAGATGAAACTAAAAACAAAATACTAAGGATAAATGTGTGTCTTTCAAGTGGCACACTATAGAGAGAAGATATACGATTAATAGAAATGATTAGGATCAAGGCTAGAAGACTCCTATGAGGATTGACATAGTAGATTTGATCAAATATCTAGAAGGCACATGATGAAGACACATGTACAAGTTACAACAGTCAAGTTTTAAAATGAGATAAGAATCCCAAGGGGATTCCACAAAATTAGACACATCGAATCAAATATTTTGCCACCTAAATTGAAAAATGAGTAAATGCAAGGTCAAGATATGAATTTGGGCTACCAGAGAAAACCCTACAAATTCATATACTACCATTAAATCTTGATTAAACCTCTTAAAATATTTCAAGCATATTTTTCATATCTTGTTTATGATCAAGAGATTAGGTACATTATAGATATTTATTTGAGACTATGACTATATGAAAACTAATAAATGGGATTGGTTTTCATCTACAGTGGACCTACATTTGAAGTTTAGAGTAATGATAGAATGGTGAAAGAGAAAGAAGTTAGCTTAGTTACATGGTGATTATAATAATTGTGTTATAAAGGGACACTAGATAAATTATCTCAAGTGACTGTTTAAAGGACATATCAAGATGAAGCACAATGTGACAAGCTCATTAAGTAGATGGAGATTTTGGAGGCTAAGAGGGACAATGGATCATTCAATGAAGTTCCACAAATATTTGGGGGAATTTACCATTATAATGGATCATGACTCACCATTTTGAAATTATTCTTGCCTTCTAGCATGTTTTCTAATCTAATGAGGGGTTTGGAGCTATTTGGGGCTAATGAATGACTATTTAAGAGGTAGGATTGATGAAAATAGATAAAAAGGTGGTTGGGACTCCATTAAAGTGGTTATACCTCATTTATTTATAACTATTTTGGTTCACTTATCTCTCCCCTCTTCTCATAAACCACTCATTCTTTCTCAATTTGGACTCTCTCTTAGATAGGTTAGATCTCTTACAATTCTATTTTTTTGGAGACAAGATGCTCTCATTTGATAAGGCTAGAATTTGTGAAAAAATTGTATGAAAGACCTCTTAAATCAATAAAGACTTTATTTGCCTATATTTTTCTTCTAAATTATGTTTAGTAAGTTTGTGCATGATGGCCTTGTGAAGGAGATTCTTCCATGTCCATTGTCCTTCTTTCTAGCCTATTTTGGGGGTATTCAAGTTAGTTACAGGTCTAGACTTATGTTCTTTCTACCATTAATGTAAAATTTATGTGGATCTTAGAATCCATCTTTATTTTATTCAATTATTGTGAGCCTAGTTCATGAAACACTTATAGGTATTGGCTAGATTGTGAGATTGTGTGAGATATCATTGTCTTGTGCTTCTTCAGTGTTTATTTCATGCATATGTGAGTTCTCATTCATATTTGGTGCATCATATTTTTAGATTTATTATTAACCTTATTCCACCCTTTATAACCCTTTTCTAAGTAAAATCATTAGTCTAGGTGATCCATCAAAAGGAAGTCAACCTTCTCTAGAGGTTCAACCTCACCACAGGATACCCACAGCTTGAGGTTGTCTCAATATTGTGGCTGGGAGTGGGGAGCTTGAATAACTCTCCCATAAGGGTGAAATTGTATACCATAACAATTTATAACATGCCCAATGGGACACACTTTCAAATAATATTGGTCAATTTTGATGCTAGTTTGATCAATTTATAGTATTCATAGATTTCACACCATAGTATCTGGCAACTCCAAAAGAACATTCAACTCTTTGGTGTATAATAGTAGCTATCTTTCATGCCAAAGGTGACTACAAGATCAAATTTTAGAGGTATTTATTTTGAATTTGTTTAATTACCTTTAAACTCAATAAAAAGGTTAAGATTTTATAATACACATACATATAAAGGAATCTTTCCTTATAAACCAATTTCAAGGTCTATTTTTACAAGAAAATCTTTGTTAGTCCCTTTCAAATCCATGACAACCCCTAGATATTTTACTTTTGTGGCCTTTAATGGACATAATCCTTTAGACTTATAAAAGTATGATCCTATTCTATTATCATATCTTAAAAGTGTTCCTTAATTCACTGGAGACCAATCTGCAACCCCTTTTGAACACCTTAGATTCATAGCCAACTTCTACAATATTCATGACATAACTAAGGAAATTGTGGCTATTAGGTTATTAACCATATATTTCAAGGGTAAAGATTTGGACTAGTATATAAACCTTAATAATAACTCCATTACATCATGGGATCAATTAAGAGATGCATTGTATAGAAGATTTGAATACATAAGTGACCATTTGTCACTTGCAGAGTAGCTAACCACAATCAAGAGGGCTCGTCATGAGGCTATGCAAGATTTCAATAATAGGTTTCATAAGACATGGGAAAATATAATAATCTCTATAAATCCTAAGCCAAACTTTGATTTCCTTTACTATTTTAAATCCCTTAACAAGGACATTGTAGTAATGATCGTCTATGGGAGGAAACACACTACTAAATGCTTATGATGTGGTAATCAGAGCAATAAATTATCTAGTTCAAGATGGAAAGCTTACACCTAGACCACTAATGCCTTTATTCCCTAAGATTCAATGATCTCCTATAACCATTCCTCTCCTTGATACTATCCCACCTATGCCAACACTTGCTACCATAACTACACCAAAGCAATAAAAGGATTTAGCTAGTCAACCTAGTGACTCCTAAGAAAATAAGAATTTCCAAGAGATTAAGAGAATGCTTCAATCCTTTTGAAATGAGTTGGTAAATGTGAAAAGGTAGCAAACCTAGTTCAATAGACCTTATAAAAATGCATATCAGCCTCAACAATAGTCTTACAAAATAAATAGGTCACCCTACAAAGGAAATTTCTAAGGACAAGGGCAAGGGAAACCTAACTATATTAGGAAAAAAAAATATAATCCAAATGCTACAATAACATATACTATAATGGTCCCTACCCAGAACAAAATTCATCAAGAAGTCAAGGGTACCATGCCTTGGAATTAGTCTTTTAGTTAATCCATTATCCCAAATGCTAAATTCAATCAAGCTTTTAGTGAATAGTGGCATCAAGGTGATAGATATTTATAAAACCAATCCCTTTTGGCTCAAAACATAGAAGTACCTAAGATGATAAAACCATAAGAGCCTTAACAGGGTTAGGGGTCTAATGAAGGACCAAACTAGTTGGGGGCTAAAATGGTTAATTATGAGTAAGAAAAATGTTATGCACTTAATCAATAAGCTAGTTCAACCAAGAATACATTATAATGGTAGCTAATACAAGGTTTAAAAGAAGAAACATAGATGGTAGCTAGTAAGTAGTCAAAGAGCTTCCTACCATTAATATTTTACTATCAAAACCAAAGGAACCTATTACTATTCTAAAAGTTACAATAGTTATAAGAAATCAAAATCAAGGGAATGCCTTTGTACCATAAAACTCATAAGTTTAAAGTATAGTTATGGCTCCCAAATTGAAACCAAAGGTTGGTGGTTTTCCCATCGACATTATAGAAAAAATGAAAAAATCCAATATGAGTGTTCCAATGTGGGACATGCTTTCCATGCCTAAACAAATGGCTATCCTTTAGGAAGGATTAATAAAGATCAAGGTTTCTGATAAGCCACCAATTATGGAAAATGTAGTTCTCAGGGGCCTGCTGAAGGTCAATCAAAAAAGGTGGTTAAACCTCTTCCCTTTTACATTTTTGTAATCATTGGTGACCCCTTATTTCACAATTGCATGACAGATAATGGAACAAGTACTTCAGTGATGCTAAAGTCCATATAAGATAAACTTGGTTTGAAGTATGAACCCTAATCTAAGGAAGTTTTACAACTTGATGGATCTTCCACCAAACCAACTAGAATAATCAAAGTTCTAAATTTGACCCTACATGCTTGTCCTAGTGTTTCTGTGGATCAAGATGTGCTGATTCTAGACATGTCTTCTCACTTTGTCCTATGTTTATCTAAAGATTTCATGGCAAAAATTGGAGGTTATCTAGTTACATATTGGTCATACATAGCTTTGAGGATAAGGTATGGGACCAAGGTGTCAATCAAAGCTGAGCCTATTGCATAATTTTACATTGAGCCTTATGGGCCTAATAGCTCAAACATCAATTACACCATCTTAGATGAAGATGAACACCTTGTTGGTCAAGAACTAAACACTTATCTTGAGGAGATACCTGATATGTTCTTAGATGTGTTATAGAGTGACAATAAGCTAATCAACCCTTTAGAAGGTGTCAAAGAAAGAGACATGGGTTTTATTGAATCCATGCCATCCCTCACTAGGCCACAAGAAGATTCTAGTGGGTTATGGAAATTTTTCTTTGATGGTTCAAGGAGCAAACATGGGGTAGGTGCAGGTGAAATGCTAGTATCACCCTAAAAAGATAATTACTTCTCTTCTTATAGGTTCCAATTTAGTTACTCTTGCAATGCAATAGAGTATGAGGGCCTTATCCATGGCCTTTAGTGGGCTAGTAAGAGATGAATCACGTAGTTTTAAACATATGGGGATAATGAGATAATAATACATCAGGTCAGAGGCTAAAATATCATAAGTAATCCCTTGATGAGATCTTACAAACATAGAGTGTGGGACCTAATTAAGGACTTTGAGGCCTTCAACATCCAAATAGTGCCAAGGAACCAAAATTATCATGTTGATAGGTTAGTAGCTTTGGGAGATAAATTTAACCTGCTAAATTAATTGAGAAGGTCCAAAGTGTAGCCACATGTTAAAGTGGTAGTTTGACCATCAGTGCCAGATAATGAAGCTCATTAGCATGTTTTTAACAATGGTAATCAAATTGCTTGTTTATTGCAACATAAAGTAGAGTTTTCCTTATTGAACTAAGATAAATTTTAACATCAGTGTCAAGATCAAATTATTTAGATGAGGTCTAACAAACTTCCTAAGGGGCTGGTTACCCTTGAAGGTCTTTTTAATGAGGGAGATCATATGAGGAAAGACAAAGAAGTGATATCAAATAATGAAGATAATTATGAAAGAATTCTAATACTCAAAGACAAACTCCTCAATCTTAGAAAATTAATCACTAGGGTTAAAAGGCATGATTGCATTGAGCTTTGTAAAGAATATGCAAATGTTTTTGCTTGGGAATATAGTGATCTGAGAGGTTTTGATCCCAAGCTAGCCCAACACACTATATAATTAGAGGTTGATGCTAATCTTAGTAGGTAGAATAAAAGGCCTATCAACCCCAAAATTAAAGAGTTTATGAGGAAAATATTGACCAAATTTATTGAATTGAATATCATCTTCCCATCAAACACTCCTCATGGGTAGCTAACCTAGTAATTATAAGGAAAAAGAATGGGGAGATCAGATTTTGTGTTGATTTTAGGGACCTAAATAGGGTCTATTTGAAGGATAATTACCCCTTACCATCTGTGGAGAAACTCTTTTAGATAGTTTTTGGTTCAGAACACTTTTCTTTTTTAGATGAGTATTCAGGATATAACTAGGTGATGGTAAGAGAATAAGATCAATAAGAAATTTACTTCACCATAAAGTGGGGAATATATGCTTATCAGAAGATGAATTTTGGATTGTCAAATGCTAGGGATACTTTTAAAAGAGTAATGGACATGGCTTTTGAAGGGTTGTTAAATTAGATGGTACTGGTCTACTTGGATGGCATAACAATTTTCTCCAAGAAGGCTAGTGAACATTTGGATCACCTAATATTTATCTTTGAAAGATGAAAATAATATGGGATCTCTTTGAATCCCAAAAAATGTGTGTTTAATATTCATGAAGACAAACTCTTAGGACACATTATTTCAAAGTAGGGATTAACTATTAACCCTAATAGAATAAGTGTTATCTTTGCCTTATCTTTACCCAAGCACAAGAAGGGACTTAAGAGCTTCCTTGGGAAAATAAACTTTGTGATGAGGTTTATACCTAGTTTTTAAAACTTGGTTAAACCTATCACTACCATGCTAAATAAGAACCAAGTGCTCACTTGATCAAATGAAGGAAAAGAATATTTTGAGGTTATCAAACAAGACGTTGCCTAGGTACCCTCACTCATATATCCTAACTTCTCAAGGGATTTAATATTGCACACCTTTGCCGATGTTGACAATATATCAGCTATGATGATGCAAAAGAATGGTGAGAGACTTGATCAACAAATTGCCTTTTTTAGTCAAGGGCTAGAAGGGTATGAGGTAAGATATACTTTTATAGAAAATTAATTTCTTGTAGTTTTGAGAAGCCTCAATAGGTTAAAATCAATGATCTCCAATAGTAGGATCTATCTTATGGTGTATCATCCTAGAGTGAAGGATTTCCTACTTAACAAAGACTTAAATGAGAAGAGAAATAGTTAAATTACAAAAGTCATGGAGTATTATGTGGAGATAAATGTCATTATGATAGTGAGTCAAAGGCTTATGTAAGCATATTGTTGATGACCTTAATGAAGATAAATAATTTATCTTGGTAATACAAGACAACTCACAAATAGATGCACCTCTACCTCACAATAACTAGCTCTAGGACATGACACATTTATTGATGATAGGTGAGTGCCCTTAAGGTATGGATAGGGTAAAGAGGAGGTCTTTTTGACTTCAGTCCATACCTTATGCATTGGTTAATGGGGATTTATTCAAAAAATACATTAATAGAGTACTTATTAGATGCATATATGATGATCAAGTATCAAGGCTTTTAGATAAATTTCATGATGGACTTGCAGGAGGCCATTTTGCCCTAATGAATACGAAAACAAAAGTAATGAGAGCTAGTTAATATTAGCCCATAATTTTTAAAGATGCATATGTATGGGTCAAAAAATGTCAAAAATGTGATCTCTATATAGGTAAGTGAAGATTGGTATCCCTTCCTCTCAACCCAATTTAGGTGGAACATCCCTTCATGAAATGGTGTTTAGAATTCATAGGAATGATCAATCTACCTTTTAGTGGAGGACACAAATGGTTACTCACTACTGCTAACTAATTCACTAGATGGGTGGAAGTAATTGCCCTTAAATAAGCTAATGAAACAATAATGTTAGACTTATATGATAACATAGTGACCAAGTTTGGTGTATTAGCTACAATTATTTTAGATAATGCATTGGCATTTATTGGCATGAGGATAAGTGAATGGGCATTTTAGCTAGGCATCTACCTTAGTACACCATCAAATTACTACCCCAAAGGTAATGGACTAGTGGAATCAATAAATAAGAACCTGATAAGGATTATCAATAGGACTATGGAAGAAAAATAGAGAATATATATATATTTTTTAAGGATAGCCTTATGGGCTAATAAAGTGACTCCCAAAGTTTCCATTAGAAATTCACCATATGTTCTTATATATGGGAGGGCAGCCAAACTACCCATTTATCTTAAACTACCTACCTTGGAGTTATCCCATCAGCTTGAGTTGATGGAGAGTGAGTCTATGAGCATGAGGATGACAAAGCTCATGGAGATTGAAGAAGCAAGAGACTTTGCAATGAGGACACTAGAGTCACATCAAGCTCGAGTCAAGAAAGCCTTTGACAAGAGAGCCATAACAAGGGACTTCAAAGAAGCAGACCTAGTCCTCAAATGGGATTCAAATAAGGCCAAGCCAGGAAACCATACCAAGTTTGATAGCTTATGGAGTGGTCCTTATTCGGTCTGTGGTTGCAAATAACATAATGCTTTTTAGCTTGCCCAGATGGATGGAGAGATATTACCCATCCTAGTCAATGACATTCATTAAATCCTTATTATTAAAATAGTTTGTAGCCATTGTATAATATTGTACATATTAGAGTAGATTTTTTGCTTTCCTCTAAGTTCCTTGTGCACATTTATTTTTGATTTGTGCTCCCTTCTTGAAGTTCCTTGGGCACATTAAAAGTTTTGGTTTTTGGTCCTTGTTACTTCAAAAGGAGGTTTTAAGAAAGGGTCAACCTTATATTAGTTTTAAAATAGTTTCTGCAAGAAATATTATAAATTTGTATGCCTAATGGATCAGAAAGGAAACTAATCTATTGCATAGTAGGCATGCAATCCTAGGATGTCACTAGAAATGTTGGCCAAAATTAGCCCACATAAGAAACTTTGATTGAATATGGTTTGAAGAAGCTAAGAAGAGATTTGGTTGATGAATAATCCAAAGTTAGAAAGAGAAGATAGACTTTATGGTAAGACCATAAGTGAAAATATTTTGAAACATTTTAAACAAGCTTAAAGTGTGAATCTGACAATTTTTAAGGAGTCATATCATCAAGGTACATCATGCAAGAATAAATAGGTTAGTTTGGTTATGTATTTAATAAGTGTACCTTGAAGGTTGATCAATTTTGAAGAGTTACATGAACATGATTATTTTCATGCCTAGAATATTCCCTACAAATTTGGTATCTTGATGAGTTGTCTATCTCAAGATATAAGCCTTCAAAGTTAAACTAACAGAGTGGGATGTGCATGGGGATGCCAAGTTAAAACCATGGGAAATATCCATTTGAATTAAAAAAATTTAAAGGATCTTAAGGATAAACATGGGGCTAAAAAATGTCAAAATATTGTTTGATCAAATAAAAAATTAATGGTACATGGGTGATAGCTTGAGTTTGTGGGCCCAAGCAAATCTATGGTAAATATTTAATCATGCAGTTAAATATCAATGGCAAGCTCAAGGAAAAAGGTTAGCAGATATTAAGATTGAAATCATCATCGACAAGTGTCATGATCATGATGAATTAAAGAATTAATAGTACACATTTGATCAAGATGATAAAGATTAATGTTGCATGTTCAACTTTACAAAAAAGATCAATGGTATGCATAGGGTCAAAAGGTCAATGAGATAGATTGTACATGAGGCTACAACATGGTACAAGTGCATTAACTAGATGAAACTAACAACATGATCATAAGGATAAATATAGGGCTACCAAGTGGCATGATCTAGAGAACAGATAGAAGATCAATGACAATGATGAGGGTCAAGACTAGAAGACTCCTATAAGGATCGATAGAGAAGATTCAATCAAATCTCTAGAAGGCACAAGATGAAGACACATGTCCAAGCTTAAAACAGTTAGGTTTTAAAAGGAGATAAGAATCCCAAGAGGAGACCATAAAAGGAGACACATAGGATCAAAAAAATTTCCACCCAAGTTGATAAACGAGTAAATGTAAGGTCAAGATATGAATCTGGGCTACTAGAGAAAACGTTATAAATTCATCTACTACCATTAAAGCTCAATTTAAACTCTCAAAATATTTTAGACATATGTTTCACATCTTATTTTTGATCATAAAATTAGGTATACTATAGATATTCATTTGATACTATGGCTATATGAAAACCAATAAATGGGATTGGTTTTCATCTACAGTGGACCTATATTCAAAGTTTGGAGTAATGATATAATGGTGATAAAGAAAGAAATTGACATAAGTGCATGGTGATTCTAAAAATTGTGTTATGAAGGGACACTAAATAAATGAGCTCAAGTGACTATTTAAAAGACATATCAGGATGAAGCATGGTGTGATAAGCTCATTAAGTAGATGCAGATTTTGGAGGTTGAGAGGGATATTAGTGCATTCAATGAAGTTCCAAAAGTATTTGGGGGACTTTAACATTCAAATGGATCATTACTCATCATTTTCAAAGGATTATTGTCTTCTAGAATGTTTTCTAAGACAATGAGGGGTTTAGAGATTTTTGGAGTGAATGAATGACTAATTAGGAGGCAAAATTAATGATAATAGATAAAAAGGTGGTTAAGACTCCATGAAAGTGGTTAGACCTCATTTATTGATCACTATTTGGCTCACTTCTCTATCCCCTCTTCTCATATATCACCCATTCTTTCCCATTTTGACTCTCTTAGATAGATTAGATCTCTAACAATTCTAATTTTTTGGAGATACAAGACTTTCATTTGATAAGGCTAAACCCAGTCAAAAATTTGTATGAAAGACCTATTGAAGCCATAAAGACTTTATTTGCCTATCTCTTGCCTCTGAATTATGTTTAGTAAGTTTTTGAATGACAACCATGTTGTAACCAACATCCCCCTTCTCTTTAAAGAAAAGGGGACCCACGTTTTTTCAAAATATGATCTTCTAAAATGGATTCCTTTTCATATGTTTATGAAAAATATGGAAAAACTAATCCATTTCACTTTTTGGTAGGATAATAATGGTATTGTGTTTTATGAGACTAACTTTGGTATGTAGACATGAATTCTTCAAGTGTATGTTATTCATGCTAATCTATTTGGACCTCATGCAAATTATCTTTTTGAATGTTGTGTTTCAGGTATTCTCAACCCTATTTTCCTTTGGGCTTATTGTTTAGGAAGCCTTATTTTGTCAGAAAAATTATTGCATACATTTTGTTCAAAACAATTCTTTAAAAGGAATTTAGCCTGTGGACTCTTAGCCTTACAAAATTATAGACCACATACACTTCCCCTAAAACAAATTATCTGATGGATTATCCCTTCAAACCTATCCAACCTACCCTTCATAAATTTTGAAATTTCTCTTAGCCATACAAAAGGTACCCTTTAGGAAATCAAAAGTCCCCTTCAGGGATTATGAAGTAGACCCTTTAGGCATCATTTTCCATGAAGTAGATCCTTTGAATCTCATCTCACATACCCTTCAAGAATTCTAAACATACCCTTTAAGCTTGTTGAGAAGTCCTTTGGATTATGAACTAACACTTTTTCAACCACTTATTTTGGGGAAAATACCCTTTGAGTTTTGTGCAAAGTACCCTTCAAGACTTTGGTCTAATCCCCTTTACCTTATAGGACATATCCTTTAGATGTTTGTCCTTACCCTTTTTTAACCCTACAAAAGTGCCTTTCAACCATTATGTTTTGGACCTCTTATTGTAAACCTACCCTTTAGGTAAATGTACCCTTTAGGATTTATTTCCCAAGCTATGTTCCCTTTTCAAAGTGACCACATACCCTTTGAATCTTTTTGAAAAGGACGTCTCAGACCATATGAAATATCCATATGCCCTTATTCAGACTCACCCTTTGGGTTTGGTGAAACTTACCCTTTAGGACTTTTGAAATGACCCTTAGCCATACAAAAATTACCCTTCATGTCAGGGTGCGAAACACCAGAGGCATACAATTGATTACCAACTTCAAGCAACTTAATATGCAGAAATAACCAGAATCAACAAGTAACTAGAATTCAAAATAACACAGCATATGAGAGACAATACACAACTTGTATTAACACTTTATACAGAAAAGAATACAATAGAGAATATCCCACATCTTCTCCACCACCTTACAGAGGTTTCCCACACCTCAAGTGAACAGTAATTCTTCTCCCCAAAGCTCTCCCTCTCAGGTCCCAACACCCAACTCAAATACAGAGTTGGTGTTCACCTCCCGTGCTCCATGCACACCACAAGTGCTCCATGCACTCCACAAGTACTCCACGTACTCAACAAGTACTCAAGGTACTTCAAGTAGATCTCCCATGAATCTGCAACAACCTGCAATTCAACAGACCATACTTATGGAAGGAAATCCCTTGCCTTCCTCTCTTGCTCTATCCGAGTACACACCTGTACTCCAAGTAGATCCTACCTGATATTGCTCCCTATTGTGTTGCTGTCTATATGATCTTGCACACCTGTAAATCAAACAAGGGAAATGCACACCTGTGAACCTTGACCTTGCACACACATACACCTGCAGATCAATGATCTTACTTACCATGTAGATCACTCTACACCCTGAAGAACCCTTGTCCTTACCTCACCAAGTCCTTATGATTCTCCAACCAGTACCAAGCTTGGCACTGATAGGGAACTAGGAGGAACACCCTTATTCACTTCACACACAGAAGGAGCAAACTTTGCTCAACTCAAACTAGAACACTTGTCCAATACAACCATGAGTCTATTATATAGATCTCATCCAAACAATAATTAGACATCTAATTACAATAATTAGATCCATAGCTATGAGTCTAAAATTAGCACTCATCATGCAAACACTTGGTTCATTAGCTAACTGCCCATAATTAGCTCACAGTCAAACCACACAGGTGACCAACGTTGGTCCCTGTCTACCTGGAGGTGACCGACGTTGACCGATATATGACCGACGTCAGTTGCTTCTCTCTGCTATCCTGTCGACATCAGCTGATCAGACCGACCCCAGCTTCTCTACAACTCAGCAACCTTCAGCAACCTCCTCTCCTATTTGCATTAGTGAAGCTTTTAGCTCCACAACCTAACAATCTCCCACTTGGAGATAAACAACTGCACTGTACCTGTACCTGTACTCCATCTAATCTATTTCCTGGTTTGTATCCCTCTTCAAGCTCAATCCTGAAGACAACCCACCACACATCCCATGGTGTACCACCTGTCATCCGAGTACCTTGCCACATCCGAACCTACAACACCTGTAGTGAAGTCCTAACCCTGCATAGCAACACCTGCTGCCGATCCCTCTCAAAAAACTTGAGAACCCACTTCCCCGAATTGGCTCCTAACTCTGACAGCTCCCACTGCATGGGAATACTCAAGTCTATACTAGACCTCATGTGATTTCAGACACTGTACCTATCCAGCCCTTAGTGTGCTCCGACTCTGCATCCCGAACCTCACCAGCACCTGATTCACATCAGCTCCCACTCGAGACAAAATCAACCTGTGATCTCCATGCCTCCCATGTCAAAGAATTTTGCTGCTCCAAACTCCTCATGACATGACACTGAACTAATCTTACCCTTAGCTTAGCAAAACCCTATATGTACTAACCCTGCTAGCAAATATACCATCCACATACAGCAACAGAATGATGTCGTGACTCATCATCCACCTGGTAAGATAAACCACAGTAGTTACCCTGACATTGACTGAAGCCATGCTTCGTCCTCCACCTATCAAAACCTGTACCACTATCTTGCAGCTCCTCAAGACCATATGACCTGGTCTTCCGTCTCACGTATCCATTTTCTCTATTCTTCTACTAAGGAATCCATTCATCTCTGTGCTTTCATCCAGCTGGCAAACCTACCAAAACTCCCATTTGGTTCTACATCATAATCCTACCTAGCTCCCACCTGTTTCCTAGATCCTTCCTACTCTATAATCAGTAACAAGTATGAAGAAGAGGAATATGAATTTGAGGGCCTACTTACGTCTTCAGTCCTCCGTATGGGTGTTTGAGACTCCTTGACAACACGCTATCCACCCAAAATTCGTTATAGTGACCGACCTCAGCCACCCCACAGTCTGCATCTGATCGACATCGGTTCCCATGCGTCTATCCCTGACTACCGACCCTACGGTGTCCCTTCTGCCGACGTCGGTGCTCCTGACCGACATCGGTCTTACATACTACCGACGTCGGTCTCCTGACCGACATCAGTCTTACTCTGCCCGACACTGCCAACTTCGGTCTGCACATGACCGACATAGGCACCTGTCTGTTCGACGCTGGTTCCTCTTGACTGATGCCGGTATCTGTGTATGCCTCTGAGTGATGAATTTTTACCTGCAAGCTCCTTTGGATCAAAACCCATGTCTAAACTGCTCTGCTCAGAAGTATCCAACACCATCCACTGGGTTCTGTCCGCCATCTCCTCCAAGTACACCAAGGCTTTCTAGTTTTTAAGCCTATCAAATATATCTATCTTTCGCTTAAGAACGTGCATCTCCTTCCTGCTCATGTGACCAAGCCTACGAAGCCACGTCTCCACAACAGAAGAAGAATCAGTAATATAAACAAGTGGATAAAGTATACCTGTTTTCTTACCACCAGCTAATTCAAGTGCTACCGCTGTGAGAGTTCTTGTGCATCTCTCATCACCTAATCTTTCTGAAGAAATTAGCCATATCTCCAAACCTGGGACCTGCATGACCTTCATCAACACCTGTGTGTTGGCTGCCTACAATTTCAGCTTCACTTCCCCTTTGCCAATTCTTTGGCAAGGCTCACCAGCTCCTCTACCTGCGGCTGCATGGAAAGAGGCAACCGAATCTTTTATCCAAGATTCAACTTTATCCAAGAAACCTGCAAACACATCCTGTGCAACAACACCTGCTACATCTGTATCTTCAGTTTCTTCATGCTGATCTGCTACCAACCAACAATCTTCTTTTACCTACTCTTTCTTTCCATGGGACCTTAAGTAACCATCTGTGCTTTTCAACTCCTTCATTCTTAGCTTACTTTGATCTATCATTGCTCTACTCCCACTCGATCAGAAACCACTGAGAGTGCCCTGTAACCAAACATAACCCTGCTTCCTGCAACCTTAGCTCTGATACCACTTGTCAGGGTGCGAAACACCAGAGGCATACAATTGATTACCAACTTCAAGCAACTTAATATGCGGAAATAACCAGAATCAACAAGTAACTAGAATTCAGAATAACATAGCATATGAGAGACAATACACAACTTGTATTAACACTTTATACAGAAAAGAATACAATAGAGAATATCCCACATCTTCTCCACCACCTTACAGAGGTTTCCCACACCTCAAGTGAACAGTAATTCTTCTCCCCAAAGCTCTCCCTCTTAGGTCCCAACACCCAACTCAAATACAGAGTTGGTGTTCACCTCCCATGCTCCACACACACCACAAGTGCTCCATGCACTCCACAAGTACTCCACGTACTCAACAAGTACTCAAGGTACTTCAAGTAGATCTCCCATGAATCTGCAACAACTTATAATTCAACAGACCATACTTATGGAAGGAACTCCCTTGCCTTCCTCTCTTGCTCTATTCGAGTACACACCTGTACTCCAAGTAGATCCTACCTGATACTGCTCCCTGTTGTGTTGCTGTCTATATGATCTTGCACACCTACAAATCAAACACGATTCTGCACACCTGTGAACCTTGACCTTGCACACACATACACCTGCAGATCAACGATCTTACTTACCATGTAAATCACTCTACACCCTGAAGAACCCTTGTCCTTGCCTCACCAAGTCCTTATGATTCTCCAACCAGTACCAAGCTTGGCACTGATAGGGAACTAGGAGGAACACCCTTACTCACTTCACACACAGAAGGAGCAAACTTTGCTCAACTCAAACTAGAACACTTTTCTAATACAACCATGAGTCTATTATATAGATCTCATCCAAACAATAATTAGACATCTAATTACAATAATTAGATCCACAGCTATGAGTCTAAAATTAGCACTCATCATGCAAACACTTGGTTTGTTAGCTAACTGCCCGTAATTAGCTCACAGTCGAACCACACAGGCGACCGACGTCGGTCCCTGTCTGCCTGGAGGTGACTGACGTCGGCCGATATATGATCGACATCGGTTGCTTCTCTCTGCTATCCTGCCGACGTCGGCTGATCAGACCGACCCCAACTTCTCTACAACTCAACAACCTTCAGCAACCTCCTCTCTTGTTTGCATCAGTGAAGCTTTTAGCTCCACAACCTAACACTTCAATAAATAAAAAGTGCCCTTCATCCTTGATGAATTAGACCCTTCAAGATTTGTGTCATGGAAAAAATGACCTATGAAGTGGATCCTTTTGATCAAAAGTACCCTTTGAGGAATTGAAAATGCCATTTAATCTCAAAATAACACTTTAGAATAATTATTTTAGGACTTTGCCTAGATGAATCCTTCAATAAATTATTAAAAACATTTTATCTGAAACAAATCCCCCAAAAGAATTAGTTTACAAACATTGACCCAAAATCACTTTTCTAATGTACACCCTAAGCACTTTATTACTAGGAATATTACTAAGTTTCATCATAATTAGGCAATATAAAATAAAAAATACTTCTTAATAATATTTTAGAGACCCCCCTACTAACCTAAGCTAATAAGTTTAAATATAATCAAAAGTGAACATTGCATATTTATATTGTATGAATTGATATTTAATGTAGGATCTTATATAGACAATACACAGATAGTGAATCCATCATTTTCATTCAATTTAACTTGAATTTGAAGCCTCCCACTTTATAACAATGATCAAGATCCCTAATATACATCTTGAGATTTCTACAAGTATAACAAGGACTAAGCTAAAAGCTTAAGTGTTTGTGCCATATACGTAGCATATTGAAGGAAACTATAAGTATCTTAGAGTATGCAATAATAGATTCTACATATAAGATGTTATGAGGAATGAATCCACCATCTACATTTTCAATTCAATAGTCTATAGTGTTTAAGGACACTATCTTTGATGTATTGGTATTTTGAGACAAGTATTAAAACTATTCACAACTTTGGGATGCCATCGATTCAGTAGATGCATTTTCACTTGAAGATGAGATGACATTAGTAGATATACTATTTTTCAAGGAATTAATGGTATATAAATTCCAAGCATTGCACTTCACTATGGCTAAAATAGAAGTTATGCCTTATATTGACCTTCTTAAAGACTTTTTATTTTCAGGAAAGATATCATAGGATACTTTCTTACTTCATTCTCATGGTGATATGGTGGTTACATGCAACTCTGGCAATTATTTTCAAAGGTATTTATCTCTTAGCATACGTGATGCCTACTTTGATAAGAAAACTTTGGTATGGTTCAATGAAGAAACTTGAATCAAAAGGGTGTTATCATCATGGCTTCTCCCCAACCAAACAATCACATGGAAGGCAAAAAAGCTGAAGGGAGTAATTCTAATCAAGAAGTTTAGGATGGAAATCCATATTAGTATGACATTGCTCAATAGATTATATGGTATGTCTAACATCCATTTTGTGAGTTTATATTGGGTACCATTATTATATATAATGATGTCACATGATGCCACTTACGCCCTAGGGGAAATAATCAATTTAAGATTGAGGGAGTAAATTGTTCATAAAGATAAGCATCCCACACCCATAAGATATTTTTACATGATGTCATATTTAGTAGATGTAATCATGAGCATATGCTATAAGGACTTGGGTAACTTGTGGACTCCTGCCATAGATTGTGTGAAGAATAAAATTTGTGATTACTACCAATTCATGCACATGTATGATTACACTAAGCATATGGTCAGGATATACGAGGATGTCTATCGATAGGTATGACAAGCCATTCATGGTTGGCCTATGCCTCAAATTAGGGAGAATATTTAGAATAATTTGGATGGGAAAGGAGATTACTTCCTCTACCTAGATTTTAATATTATTATGATATGGGGAAATAAGGTCAGGCCCTTATGTCTCCCAAAATATGTATAGGATAAATAGGTTGAACAAGAGATTACTTTCCAGTTATGGAATAACATTGAAGAATATTTGGTAAGGAAAAATAAGGCATTATACTTTGGATACTTTATTTCAATTAGGAGGATGGTGTATCAAATAAGAAAGCATCTCAAAGATGTAGGTGGAAAGTGACACCTCTATGGCTCCCCCACACTTGAATGCAGAGACTAGGATCCACATGGGTTGATCAAAAAACATATTCATGGATTAAATATCCCTTACTAACACCAACCTTATGCTTATGATTTTATTTTCATGAATTCAAATTCTAATGAAGATGTGTTAGATTGAGCATAGATTTCTATCCTACAAGAGGATCATCTGAGAATGATCTAAACTGACCCTTTCATCTCCACCAGGGAGTTGGATAGGAGAAAATCAGTCTTTAAGGGGTGGGAGAATTCAAAATTTTGAAAGGGAAGTTTAAGAGAATAGGAATCTACCTCCTCCTAAGGACTTTCTCTAAAATTAAAATTAAAAATAGTGAAGAGAGAGCCTGGGCTACCTAAGCCTAGTTCTTAGAGAGAAGGACAAAGAAGATATTCCATGAGCTTTGATTTTGATGAGGAGGGAGATAAAGTGTAAGACATACCTACTACAAGATATGGTAAAGTTACTATGGCTATCCTCTAGGTCTCTACTATTTCATCTATGGGGATAACTTCTTTACAAGAAACAACATCCACCTCCTAGGGCTCTCCCACACAAGGAAAGACCCCTTTGGTCTATACAATGAAGCCTAAGACTCCTATAGCTAGCCCTATAATATAGGAATCTCAGGGCTTGTCCACTAAACCTCTATTTTCATAGCCAACAAGGGAGGATATGGTTATCATCAAGGACATAGAGAATGATTTAGATGAAGAAACTGAGTTAGACATGGCCAAGTCCATGAGTCTCCAAGTATACCCAATAGAGCTTCACCTCCAAGGTACTCAAACTTTTTAAAGTTTTCCTTTATCTTCAAATTCTATTGTTGATCAAGTTCTAGTCTCTTCTATGAAATTTCCCATGTCTACTGCATTCACCCCCTTCATTCCTTCCACCTCTACATCTACTCCTTCCATTTCCACCACCAGCATTTATCCTTCCATTGTCACTTCCACACCACTTCCTATGGATATTACCTCTATATACAATGGCACTTCTACTATGAGAATCATCAAGAAGAAGAAGGCATATAGGAAAGTCTAGACTACTCTTGCTACACCTCAACTCCATGTTTAATCTACATAGATTTACCTTCCACTCCCTACCACCACTTCCATAGAGGAGACCACAGTCACAAGTACCAGTAAGGGATGGAAGGCCAAGCCCCAAATAGTTGTAGTCCACCTACTCCCTCAATTTGGAGGAGTGGATTGCTCTAAAATAATTTGTCCTTCTTTATCTAATGTTTTGACAAAGGCTAGTAAGAAGTGAAAGAAAGTGGAAAAAAATGTTGAGGATGATGTTGTGGTCGTAGCCTCTATTGCATCCAATCTAAACATTACATCCTAGTCAATGGATTTGAGAAGTCAAACTTCTCAAATTCCAAGTATAAGATCACTAAGATTCACTCTCTATCTACCCTATTTTATCCACCAACTGGCACTATCCAAAGGGTGAAGAAGAGGAAACTTGAAGATGACCAAGGTGTAAGAATCATCCTTGAGAAATGGAAACCAATGTTCTCCCTCACCAAGAGGTAGAATAGATAGCCAAGATAGTATATATATGAGAAAAATCTCTTAGACCTAACTCAAGCTCACAAGGATGCTATAGTGACCATTCATGAAGGCACTGTGTTAGCTCAGTAGGAGTTGGAAGAGGAGGTGTAGGACTTAAAAATGTAGATTGAGCATCTTAGGGAGAAATCTAAGATAGTGCACATTATTATAGGAATTTAGGTTGAGGTTTAAGGGGCCACATCAAAATTTTATAAATCCTTAGAGTCCATGGAATTTATGAAGGCTGAGATGGCTTCCCATGTGAACTAGGCAAATCATCTATGTAACTCCTTAATTCAAGATAGTGCCAAGCTGAAAATGCTAGTTGTCTATATAGACAACTCTTTATATATCCATCTTGATCTAATGAAAATGCTAGAGGAATATAATGCCTTAAATATTATTGTAATCACGCAAGAGGAGATGAAGGATTGTTTAAAAAAATTGGGGCTTTGGTCCCCAAATATCAAACACATGAGGCTTAGCTCCTTCAATTTTTTGATGAGTTAAAATTTTCCAAGGCAAGAGATTCTACTAGTAAATTGATCATTATAATTAATTTTGATAAAATTATTCAATAGGATATAGATAATTTTAAATATAGCATATAAGGTTTGGTAATTAAATAAATAGAATCTGAGTTAAGCAAGGCTCAAAGGAAGGTAACCGAGGTAGAGATATTCAAAAATAAATTCCAAATAACCAAGGATAAACATGAAAGACTCCTTGGATAGACCAAGAGACTTCATTGACCACCATTAATAAACTTAGACATTATCTGATAACAACATGATACAACACACAAAGTATACAAGGACAATGAGGCAAAGAAGAACCAGGTTTCTAGCTATGTTGCTATATCTTCAACTGTCGCTTCCAATTTCATGCCTACTAAAGCACATGCAACATTTCAAACAACTCAACCATGATAGGCCAAAATGTTATGCATGTAATTTTTTTTAGAAACACATATACTTAGAATTTCCTTGAGATTAGAGAAAATCATTGTAAAATTAACTTTGTATTTTTGTGTACGCACACACATTGCATAATTTTTTAAAAGTTACTTTAGTTATTTATATCTTTCTTTTAAAATCTTTTTTTATATGGCTTTGGACTACATTTAAAACTACACATTCTAACTTTGACATGTAATCATCATGTATAGACTTGGAGGATGAGGCAACCCCTTCCCCAAGTTCTATAAATATAATTATACCCTACTTTATTTTTGGTCAATTTTTTTTGGAATATAGAACAATGAACCAATTTTGGTCATCAAACAAAGTGTTTTAAGTATTTTATTTCCAATTTTGTGTTCTTAGTTATTATTTTTCATGGTTGTTTTTTTAATAAATATTTAGTGTGATAAAGCTATGAATAGATTCTTGATTAATTTTATTAATATGCTAATCTTATATGTGCAATATTTATTGAATATTGGTGAATGTATTGATTAAATTAGTTAAGATAAATTTAATCATATTTATGGAAAGTATACTGGTGTTTTCTTGGTGTAGTTTTTTGTGTGTGTGTGATAGCTACCTGAGATAATTCATTAGCTTAAGCCATAATCTTCTATTTAAAGGGTGTGCAATAGTTTCCTTGAAGGAAATAACCTTTGTTTGAGCCTAGTGCAATTAATACATATTTAATTCCTTAGACTTCTTAGCCATACCTGATTGCATGTGTGCTATTACTACTAACAACAAGCATTAGTTTTGAGGAAACATAGGTACATCTAGAAACCAACTAGGAAAGTATTCCAAGATCCATGGAAAAATTATTTTCTACCCTACCTTACCATCCTTTTTGTCTTTTGTTATAAAATATTTAACTACCTTAGATTAGAATCTATCCACCCATCCAACTCATTTAGAAAACCACTATTTTAAGGTCCACAGCTCCGTCCAAAAAACCTTGTCAACAACCTACATGATTTAACTCTATTCTATCAATAGTTGAAATAAATTACATACCTGAAACTCATTTCATGGAGTGGAGTTTACCTCCATTGATATCCTATAATGTTAGCAACTACCTCATTTGACTATGGTATGCATAAAACCCACATCAATAATATTTCACTAGTGCTAGAAAGAGGGTCTAAACCCCTAATAAGAGGTTATTATTTGTGTAGATTTTTAATAGAGTTACCTAGGAGAGTGACTAGATCCAATTCCTAGGCTTTTTTATTAGCCTCACCTTTGATAAGTCATAAGAGGCCCAGAGTTGTGCCAACAACTGTAGTTTAGAACAATCCACTTCTACTAAGACACCCTTTACTTGTACGAAACCTTTTGCCTATTAATTAGCCAATGGCTTAACAAAAACCTTGGTTAGTTAGATATACTATTTCTATCTTGGGGGATGTGCATGATTTACCCTAGAATCCTAAAAAGTATCTACCATCTTTCTTGCCCTTTGGGCCTAGAACTATAGAAGAACATATAAAATATATTAAATCCTTTTTAAGGTTAATGAATGTGGTTAATGAAGATGTTGCATGTCGAATATTCCCTTTTAATTTAGTGGATACCACTTATGATTAGTATTTTAATATAACTAAAAACTCCATCACCAATTGGGAGGAATGTTAAATGGATTTTCTTGCATAGTTTGGATAGGTCACCAATCCTAGATTAGTATATCAACACTTCAGTAGTATGAAGAGGGAGCCCAATGAGCCCATCTATGCATGATTTCAATTCAAGGTGGTAGAAGATGTACAATTAGTTGACCTTAAGCTATAAACCAAAACTTGCATTTGCATTAGAGATGTAAAAGAATGCCTTGGACCTTATCACTACCGTGTTCCTAAGGAGAGTAGCTACTACCAATACTTTAGCATTAGTATTTGAGGAGGCTAGTAGCATTGATAGAAAGCTCAACCCCCAAACACTAAGGGTACCTAACATCAACAATGTATTTCTAGCTCTCAATCTAATACCACATGTGAAGCAGAATGTCCCAACATATAGTCAAAATTAATTGTACACACTGCCTCCATTGACATAAATGACACAACTAAATTTTGGGTACATGAACAATCACATAATAGGTAATAGCTACCAACATAACTAACATGCAAATACACTTCCTAAAACTATTATATAAGGTGTATATTCCATAAAATCTAAATTATATTCTATTTGAAAGATGGTCCAGAAGCTGAGTAATGATTTTTTAAACATGCAATGAAAGATGGATAACACCAACACCCCAAATGGAAATCAGAACACTAGGTTATAGAGATATAACATACCATTCAATATGCCTACAAATAATATGAATCAACTTGGTAAGCTCTTAGAAATCAACATCACTAAAATGTCTCTCCCTAATTGGTGCATGATACACATTACACCCCAACATGGTGAGCTTGATTACATTGAGTTCTGTACAACATTTGAGATCTTTTAGAGGGAAGTAACTAGATAGGATCAGATGAATAATCCAATGAAGCCTCATTAGGATCTTGGATATTCTAGCATAGCCACATTCTTTAAGACTCATGAGTTTCCCTTCCCAAGAGAAGATGATAACAAACTAGAGGATAATATAGATGAATTTCATGCTTTCCAATAGTTACAAAGAGGTATGTAAAACTTAAGGAATAAGAAGTTGCTTACCACCTTGAATATAAATACCATGACAATTCCTTCAAATCCCAAAGTGGACAACAAACCACCCCCTTCAAAAGGGAATGATCAACCGTTGAACAAAGAAGAATCAAGTAAAGGAAGATACAATATCATGGAAGATATGAAGAAGATTATAGAAAATATAACTCTCCATGAGTTAGCCCAAATCATTGAGCAAAAGGATTTGTTATGGAAGTTAATTATTGGAAAGACCCTTGTGGAAAGAACTAGAGTGGTTATAGATAAAGTGAAGGTTGCTGATGCCAACGTCATTTATAAGAGTAAAATCAAAGTACCACCATATTTGTTGACCATTAGAGAATCTAGTAAGAACATTCATAATTGTTTAGTTGATTCTAGAGAATCTATGATTATTATGCCTACTTCTACATGTAAAAATCTTGGTATAACCCCAAGTCCCTCAAAGAGATCAATCTCTCAACTATAAAAAATGGTGGTATTAGTAGTGGGAGAACTAAACAATGTGTGCATCAATGTAATGTTAGAACTAAGAGTACAGATGACTATCAATATCTTGGTAGTGGATATTCCAAAAGGTTATGGATTATTACTGAGTATAGTTTGGTCTGAAATGCTTAATGGGTGTCTTTCCATAGACTTCTCACATATTTGGATACCATGGAGGGGAGTTGCAAACCAGATCAAAATTGATTGAGAGCCCAAAATGAAATATCCCATCATGAAATACAATGTCAAGAATGAATAAGTAAATTATGAATCTCCCACTTTGGGTATTTATACTTTTACCACTCACAATCTAGTATAAGACCTAGAACCTAAAGGTTTGAATCGGCTATGGACTATGCATTTTGATGGAGCTAGTTCTAAGCAAGGATCAGGCATAAGAATTGAGTTGATTGAACTTCAAGGTAAAAGGTTCTTAGTAGCTTATATATTATAGTTTCCATGTACTAATAATAGAGCTAAGTATTAAGCTCTAATTTTGGGATTATAATTTGCACTAAAGAATAATGTAAAGCAAATAAAGGTATTTGATGACTTAGAGTTGGTAGTTCACTAGGTAAGAAACAAATATTAGTGAAAATTGTCCTATTTAAAGAGATATAAGCATAGAGAATGGGATTTAATTGAAATATTTAAATATTTTAATATAGTATCACTCTTGAGAGATCAAAACCAGGTTACTGATTCACTAGCTATTGCTGCTACCAATCTTAAGCCATTACATATGTCTGAGGTAAGGAGATTATCTATTAAATTGGTTTCTTATCCCTCTATTATATATAATGTATAAAATTTATAGGTATTCAGTGATGACCAATAGATTATGTAGTTTTTAGCTAATTTAGGGCATTTCAAGTCCCAAATCATTGATGACAAGGATGTTAACCACTTTTGTTAACAAGAAATAGATAAATAAGGTATTATATATATTAAATAGAATAAAATTATAATTGGATTAGTCTCTTTGGAAAGACGATTCAACTTGGATCCTTAGATGAAGCTACTCAAATAATCCAAGGTCAATGAATCTGACTTCAAGAGGGAAAATTTGGGAGATGACTATAACCTACATTATGTGAACATTGGCCTTAGTTGCACCATGGAGTAAAGACAAGTCAAGTATTTTATTTTTAAATATAAGGATGTTATTGCTTATACCTATGAAGACCTTAAGGTGCATGAACCATAGGTCATCACTCACATGATCCCCCTGAAGCAAGACCATAAACCATTTAAATAGATGTAGAGGCCAGTGAACCCTATTTTGAGGCCTCTTATTTAGAAGGAAGTAGAGAAGTTATTAAGTGCCAAAAATCATCTTCCTAATCTAAAATTCTAATTGGGTGGCCAATTTGGTCTTGGTTAGGAAGAAGAATGGTGAGATCAAATATTGTGTGGATTTTATAAAACTAAATAGGGATTTTGAGAAAGACAATTATCCTCTGCCTTCTCTAGATGAGTAATATAGATAGTAAGTGGTTTTGAAATGATGTATTTTTTGGATGGATTTTTAGGTTACAATCAAGTACTAGTATAGCTTGAGGATATAATGAAGATGGTGTTTACCATGAAATGGGTACTTATGCATACAAAAGGATGCCATTTAGCTTGATCAATGTAGGAGATACCTTTCAATGCACCATGGATCATGCCTTCAAGGGGTTAAAAAAATGCATAATCATCTATATGGATGATCTCACAGTGTTTTCAAAGAATAGGGAAAATCATGTAAGTCACCTATGGTCTATATTTAAAAGGTGTAGGAAGTTTGGGATTTATTTAAATCTAAAGAAAAGTATATTTGACATCACTGAGAGGAAACTCTTAGGACATATTATCACAAAGGAAAAAATAACCATTGATCCAAAAATAATAAAGGTAATCTCAAAAATTAAGCAGCCAAATAGAAAGAATGAGATTAAGTCATTTTTTCAAAAAATCAACTTTATAAGGAAAATCATCTCAGAATTTGCAAAAAATGTTAAGCCTCTAAATTCCATGATCAAGTAAGATGCTAAGATAGAGTGGTTATCTAAATCCAAAAGGTCTTTACAAGACATCAAGGATGTAATATCACAATCTCCAATTTTAATTAGTCTAGACTTTACAAAGGATTTCTATCTATATTATTTCACTTCAGAACACACTATTGCTACTGTTATCACACAAAAGAAAGATGAAACTGTGCATCTAATTACCTTCATGAGTACCAAATTGAAAGACACAAAACTTTGATATTCCATGATTGATAAATAAATATTTTCCCTCATTAAATTAGTTAATAGATTTGGGAATTACATATTAAGGATCAAAACCATTGCTATTATACCTAATCCTACTGTCAAGCTCACCCTTTCATAGAATGAGCTGGGAAAATGTCAAGGCAAGTGGATAGCCAAACTTCAAGAATTTGACATGGAAATTAGGCCTACAAAGATTGTTAGAGGTCAAGGCATTATTCAACTTATGATTGAACTTGATCCTTGAATCACCATTGAAGAGGTATGTGTAGCACAAGTTTCTAATGGAGAATGGTACACAGATATAATCTAATATTTACTTATAGGGACTTGCTCCCTAGAGTTTAGTAGAGAAATAAGGAGAGATTTGAGGCTTAGAGCTACTAATTTCATGATAAAAAAGGGATTCCTCTATAAAAGGAATTATGAAAGTATTTATCTTAGATGTGTATCTATAGAGGAGGCTAAGGAAACTATAAAAAACTTGCATCAAAAGATAGGCAGTGGTCATCCTGTTGGGAATACCATAACACATAAAATTTTGAGGTTTGGATACTATTGGCTAACCATATTTAAAGATGCACATATACATGTTAGAAATTTCCATGAATGTCATGTATTATCCAAGAGAGAGTACATGCAACAATGCCTCTATAACTTGTTGTTGAAGGAAGGCCATTTACATAGTAGGGTTGAGACTTCATGGGTTTAATCAACCCAAATTCCTTAGTAGGCCATACATTTGTGCATAAAACTATAGACTATTACATTATATGGACAAAAGCCATAGCCATGAAGAATAGTAACGCAAAATATGTGATTCACTTTTTAGAGGAACATATAATAACTAGGTTTGACACAACCATCTCTTTGGTCTATGATAATGGACCAAAATTTATATCAGTAGAATTCACTAAATGGGCACATGACAATTAGATTATAATTAGGTCAACCTCTAACCACTACCCTCAGGGAAATGGACTATCAGAGTCAAAAAATAAAAGTTTGATTGATGTAATCAAGAGGTCAATAGGGGACAAGCCTAGGGACTGACATAATCTACTAAAGTATGCTCTTTGGATAGACTGGATGAGATACAAGCAAGCCTTGAAAGCTTCACCTTACTTGCTAGGGTATGGGTGCAGACCAATTTTACCCATCACATTAAAGCTATGCACTTATTAGTTAATGGAATATTACATGGAACAAAATGATAGAGAAGAATTAAGGTTGCTTGATATAATAGAGATGGAATATTCAAGGATATAAGCCTTACATGCCTTCAACAAACACCAAGATGTGGTAAAAAGGTGGTTTGACAAAAGAGAAAAAGTTAAAGCATTCATAATTTTGGATCTAGTGCTACTATGGGATAAATCCCATGAAAATAAAAGACAACATGATAAGTTTTCCATATTGTAGATTGGACCCTATCAAATTTCAAATATTATGGGAAATAATGCATTTCATTTGAAAGACCTCCAAGGCAATGAGCTTACCTACCTAGTCAATGGATAATTTTTGAAGCATTACTTTAGGGCTGTTCCATTTATGGATATTACTGACTAAGAGGATTTAGATAAGTTAGATGTAGGACTAGAGTAGATTTCCATATTTTTTAGTTTAGTTTCATGCTTTTTAGATTAGTATTTCTTGCTTTCAGTATTTTGCTTTCACTAGAATAAATTCCCTACTTTCTAGATTAGTTGTTATTTATTTTCTTTAATGTTCAAAGTTGGGTTTACTTTATTTATTTCCAAAAGCTCAAATCCAAAATAGCTAAGTCTAAGAATTATAGAGGAGGGGAAATTTAAATTTTGACACTCTTGGGGACTATGTTATAAATTAGGTATATTTCTATGTGTTTGATTCTTTATAATGAAGAAAGGCAATCGAAGAATTATTCTAAATAGTGTTAGAAATTGAATAATCTTATTAGGTATGTGGAAGTTGATATTGAGGTGTTTCATACAAATTTAGAAAGTTTCCGTATTTTTATTACACCAATTGTACCTATCATAATAAATAATTGTTTTAGATTAAGGTAAAAATAGGTTTTGAAGGGGCCCCAAAACCCTATTACAGAATCAAGAAAGATAAAGTGTTAACATGCACCAGGAAAAGCATTCCTGAAACCTACTAAAAAGTAGCAACAACCTAAAGTTATATAGGGACAACCTCTAAAATCATTATACATTCAGCCCCCTAATTTCCAAATAATGATTTAATAACTATTTTTTAGGGGTAAAATCCAGAATTGTTGCCTACCTTCCATCAGCTATATTCTGCTTACTTTTTAGCTCTCTGATTTTCCTTATGGGTCTTCTTCCAGGTTTGTCCGGAAAGCCAACATCCGGCTTCACTTTTAAAAGCTGCTCATCTCTTTTTCCAGATTTATCTAGAATAGAAGCAAGATGTTTCCCCTTTGTTTGCTGGTCTTTTTTGCTAGTTCTGGTTTCTATTCCCTTTGTATTTGTCTTTTTTTCAGCCTTTTTCCTTTGGTTTAGAGAATGCTTTAAGTTTTCTCCATTATCTTTCATAGGAAACTCCTTTAAAGGCAAATCATTATCAACCTGAATCTTCATAGGCTGAGAAAGAGGAGGATCTCTCTCCTCTAATTTATTTCCAGTTTCAGCCAAGATTTCTCCATCCTCTAGCGTTGCTTTGCCTTCTGCCTCTCTCCATCGGTCCTCTACCCTTTGGTATAGAACGATTTGCTTTGATAAATCTGTCAAATCTTCTATGCTTTGTGTAGGTAATAAGGTTTCTGGTTATAGTCCATTTCCTTCTGTCTCAGAATTTTCTTTCTCAAAAGAGATCTCTATATCCGCCTCAGGAAGTGGGCCTTTAGGATCTTCAAAAGACAACGCTTTAGCCTCCTCAACATTTAGATCTTTAGTTTCTTGATTATCCTTTTGTTCTTGTCGCTGGTCCTCTTTGGGTTTCCATACTTTCATTTGCTGGACCATGGACTTTTTCCCATCCAAAACACTATTAGGATGAGTTTTGCTTTTGGATGGACAATTTTTTACCCAATGCCCCTGTTTCTTGCAAGCATAGCAAGAGTTGGGCAGATCTTCGAAACAAATTCCTTGAGATTTTTTACCAAACTTGGAAATTAGATCCACTTTTTCTGGGATCTTATTTAAATCTACCACTTTAACATACATCCTGGCAGCTTGAAGTTTGGTTCTGGTTGCTGTAGCCTTGTCCAAAGCCACAAGTTCCCCAAAAGAACTGGCTATTCCTTTAAATATGTCATCATACCAAAATTCTAAAGGGAGTCCAGGAAGTCTAACCTAGATGGGAGTTGTTAAGAAAAAAGAATCCGAGAGATCCATATTCAACTCCCATTTTTTGATAGTAAGAGAACATTTTCCAAAAGTCCATGGGCCTCCACACAAAACCATATTCATGTCTTCTTTACAGTTGAAGGTAAATGAATAGAAACCATTGAACATTGGTGCAATAAGAATCTCTCCTCGAATGACCCATTTCCTTTTAACAGAGATTCTAGATCTGGTCTTGCTCCTAAAAATTTACCCACTAAGGTGAACTCCATGGAGGACACAGAAAAATCTATTAAAGGATCTGGAATAAAAACTTCATACTCACCTTTCTCCCAACATGATTTTGTAGTCACTGGTGGGAAAGAGGATTTTATAGTGGGTTTCTTGCCAAACAGAGATGACCACGTCCTTTGTTCTAAATACTCTGCTTTCACCCATCTGAGGATTTTTCCTTATTAAAGTCACCTTTGTTTTTCTCTTTCTCAATCTCCTGTCCTAGTTGGGAGCCACAAAATTGACAGAAAGGGTCATTTTCGCTCAAAGATTTTCTATTATTTGCTTCAACCACATATTTTGACTCAGTATTCTTCTCAACCCCTCCTCTAATCCCTCCAGGGTCTGTCCCTCCTACCTGATTCTCCACCACTAGTTTCCCATGTGCCCGCAGCCCAATATTTTCCAAAACTAGAAGAGCGGTTCATAGACCTGTAGGTTCAAAATCAGAGGGCGCGCCCAATTTGCCCATTGGGGACGCACCCAACGCACCCATTAGCGTTCTTTTAGGTATTGATCTAGCTAGTAGGGATGTTCTAGTAATGATTTGTTTTAGAATTATACCATCTCACTAGGGTTATGTCTCTTTCTCCTCTATTAATCAAAACATAAAATATAAACACAAAAAAAATGAGAGAAGAAAAGAACCAATGAGTTCAAAAGAGAAAAATAAAATAAAAATAAAAGGGCTCATATGATGAAATAAGGTCAATGTACCACACATCATGGTTAAAAGTAAATACTGGAGGGGAAAGAGAAGGAATCTATGGTATCTTTGTTAGGGTTATGGATGCCTAAATGGAAATAGAGAAATGCTTGAGCTTCCCTTAATTTAATGATCTTTAATATATACTATAACAAAACCTACTTCTTTATCAAAACCTTTGAAAAACTCATCACAACAAGGACTAAATAAACTACACACTTAACACACATAGGTCCAAGAATTTTGAAGGTAGGTATGTTGTGTGAATTAACTTAGGAGTCCCTTTTATGTTTTTTATTTGAATTATTTTTCTATGACACACTTCAAGATTGGTTTAGAGATTGCTAATCAAAATTCTGGGTTATCAAAGACTCAAGAGTATTCCCCATGTAAGTCACCATTTGTTTTACCCAACATCCCCATTATCTTTATATAAAATGGGACCCACATTTAAAAAATATATGATATACTAATATGGAGTCCTGTTCATATGTTTATTAAAAATCTAGAAAATCTAAGCCATTTCACTTTTTGGCAGGATAATATTGGTATTATGTTTTATGAGACTAACTTTAGTATGCAGAAATGACTTCTTTGGGTGTATGTTCTTCAGAGTAATCATTTCAGCCCTCATGAAAATTATCTTTTTGGATGTTGTGTTTTGGGTATTCTAGTCCATATTTTCCTTTAGACTTATTCTTTTAGAAGCTTTATTTTATTAGAGAAATTGTTGTGAACATTTTTTTTGAAACAATTCTCTTGAAGGAATTCAACCTATAGACTCTTAACCTTACAAAAATTTGGACCACATACATTTTCCCTAAAACAAATTCCCTAATGAATTATCCCTTCAACCCTATCCAACCTACCCTTTAGAACTTTTTAAATGTCCCTTAGTTGTATGAAAGGTATCCTTTAGGAAATATAAAGTGACCTTTGAGGATTATGAAGTAGACCCTTCGAGCATCATTTTCCTCAAAGTAGATCCTTCAAATCTCATTTCACATACCCTTTAGGACTTTCAAACATACCCTTCAAGTTTGTTGAAAAGTAATTTTCCTTATGAACTACCCCTTTTCCAACCAATTGTTTTGGGGCACATACCATTTAGGTTTTTTGCAAAGTACCCTTTGGGACTTTGGTCTACATGCTTTTACCTTACAGGACATATCCTTCAGATGTTTGTCCCTACCTTTTTTTGACCCTATAAAAGTGCCTTTCAACCTTTATGTTTTGGACCTCTTGTCATAAACCTAACCTCCAAGTTTGGTTAGACCTACCCTTTACGATTTATATCCTAAGCTGTGTGCTCTTTTTAAAGTTGCCACATACCCTTCAGATATTTTCAAAAAGGACCTCTTAGCCCATATGGAATATCCATATGCCCTTATCCAAACATACCCTTTAGGTTTGGTGAAAATTTCCCTTCAATAATTTTTAAATGACCCTTAGCCATATGAAAATTACCCTTTAAGAAGTCAAAAGTGCCTTTCAACCTTTGTGAAGTAGATCCTTCATGATTTGTGTCATGGACAAAATGACCTACAAAGTGTATATTTTTGATCAAAATTACCCTTTAGGGAAATTGAAAATGCCATTTAACCTTGAAATAACCCTTTGAAATAATTGTTTTGGGACTTTTCCTAAATGAATCATTTAAGAAACTATTTTGGACATTTTGTCCAAAACAAATCCCTCAAAAGAATTAGTCTACAAGCGTTGACCCAAAAGCACTTTTCCAATGTATACCCTAAGCACTTTATTTCTATGAATGTTACTAAGTCTCATCATACTTAGCCAATATAAAATAAAAAATACTTCCTATTAATCTTATAGAAACCCCCCTACCAACTTGAGGTAACAAGTTTGAATAGAAGTAAAAGTGAATATTACATATTTATATCATGTGAATTGATATTCAATGCATGATCTTCTATAGACAATATGCAGATAGTGAAGTCATCATTTACATTCAAGTTATCTTAAATTTAAAGCTTCCCACTTTATAATAGTGATCAATAACCCTAGTACACATCTTGAGAGTTCTACAAGTATAACAATGACCAAGATAAAATACTAAGTGTTTTCACCACATATGCAACATATTGAAGGAAACTATAAGTATCCTAGAGTACAAAATAATAGATTCTACATCTAGGATGTTTTAAGGAATGAATCCACCATCTATATTTTTAATTAAAGATTCTATAGTGTTTAAATACACCATCTTTAATGTGGTGGTATTTGGAGACATGTATCAAAACTATTCACAAGTTTGGGATGCCATTGATTCAATGGACGTGTTTTCACTTGAAGATGAGAAGACATTAGTAGACAAACTATTTTTCAAGGAATTAATAGCATATAATTGCCAA
Organism: Torreya grandis; assembly: GCA_037957365.1. NCBI lineage: Eukaryota > Viridiplantae > Streptophyta > Pinopsida > Cupressales > Taxaceae > Torreya > Torreya grandis. The sequence goes on along the minus strand of JARHVA010001022.1, from coordinate 1,571,495 downwards.
TAATTGCACTTCACTATGGCCAAACTAGAAGTTTTGCCTTGCATTAACCTTCTTAGGGACTTATTATGTTTGGGCAAGATATCATAGGATGCTTTCTTACTTCATTCTCATGGTGATATGGTGGTTGCGTGTATCTTTGATAATGATTTTAAGATGTATTTATATCTTAGCATACCTGACACTTAATTTGATAATCACATTTTAGTGTGGTTCAACAAAGAAACTTCAATCAAAATGGTGGTGTCATCATCACTTCTCCTTGACTAGACATTTACATGGAAGGCAAAGAATCTAAAGGGAATAATTATAATCTGGAAGTTTTGGATGGTAATCCATATTGGTATGACATTTCTTAATAGATTATATCGTATTCCCAACATCTATTTTATGAATTTAGGTTGGCTATGATTTTTATATATGATGCTGTCACATGATGCCACTTATACCCTAGGGGAAATAATAAATTTAAGATTGTGGGAGAAGATTGTTCATAAAGATAAGCATACCACACCCACAAGAAATTTTTATATGATGTCATATTTAGTGGACGCAGTCATGGGCATGTGCTATAAGGACTTGGGAAACTTGTGGAATCCTACCATAGATTGGATGAAGAATAAAATTAATGATTACTACCAATTCATGCACATATATGCTTACACTAAGCATATGTCTAGGATATGTGAGGACATCTACCCATAGGTATGGAAATCCATTCATGGTTTTCCTATGCCTTAGATTGGGGAGAATATTAAAAATAATTTCGATGGGAAAGGTGATTACCTCCTCTACAAAGATTTTACTATTATTATGATATGGGGAAATAAGGTTAGGCCATTATGTTTCCCAAAATATGTACCAAATATATTGGCTGAATAAGAGATTGCTTTCTAGTTATGGAATAACATTGAATAAGATTTGGCAAGGCAAAGAAAGGACTTATAATTTGGAAACTTTATTTCAATTGGAAAGATGGTATATCAAATAATAAATCATCTTAGAGATGTAGGTGGAAAGTGACACTGCTATGGCTTCCCCACACTTGAATGCAGAGACTAGGATCTGCATGGTCTAATCTAGAAACATATTCATGGATTCAATATCCCTTACTACCACTAGCCTTATGCTAATGATTTTATTTTCATGAATGTAATGTCCAATGAAGATGTGTTGGATCAAGCATAGATTTATGGCCTATAATAGGATCATTTGAGAATGATCCAAACTGACCCTTCCATTTCCACTCAGGAGTTAGATAGTATAAAACACTCTTTAAGGGGTGGGAACATTTAGAAATTTGTAAGGGAAGTTTAGGAGAGCAAGAAGCTACCTCCTCCTAAGGACTTCCTCTAAAATTGAAATTGAAAATAGTGAAGATAGAGCCTAGGATACCTAAACTTAGTTCTTAAAGATGAGGATAAAGAGGAGATCCCATCAGCTTGGATTTTGATGAGGAGGGAGACAAAGTGTAAGACATACCTGTTACATGATCTAGTCAAGTTCCTATGGCTATCCCTTAGGTCTCTATTATTTCATCTATGGGGATAAATACTTTAACAATAATAACATCTACCTCCTAGGGCTCTCCCACATAAGGAAATACCTCTTTAGTGTATACAAGGAAGCTCAAGACTCCCATAGTCAACCCTATATTACATGCATCTCAAGGCTTGCCCACTCCACCTCCAAGTTCATAGCCATCAAGGGAGTATGTGGTTATCATCAAGGACATAGAGGATGATTTAGATGGAGAAACTAAGTTAGACATGGCCAGGTTCATGAGTCTCTAAGTAGACCCAATAAAGCTTCACCTCCAAGTTACTTTGACTTTTTCAAGTTTTCCTTTGTCTTCAATTTCTATTGTTGATCAAGTTTCAGTCTCTTCTATAGAAGTTCCCATGTCTACTTCATTCACCCCCTTCATTAATTTCACCTTTACATCTACTCCTTCCATTTACACCACCACCATTGAGCCCTCTATTATCACTTCCACACCACTTCCTATGGTTACTCCCTCTATATCCATTGACACTTCTACTATGCGAATACTCAATAAGAAGAATGCATCCAAGAAAGTCTAGAATACTCTTACCACCCCTCAACTCCATGTTCAATCCACATAGATTTCCCTTCCACTCCCTACCACCACTTCTATAAAAGAGACCATAGTCATAAGCACCAGTAGGGGACAAAAGGCCATGCCCCAAATAGTTATATTCCACCAACTCCCTCAATTTAGAGGAGTGGATTGGTTTAAAATAATTTGGCCTTCCATACTTGATGTTTTGACAAAGTATATCAAGAAGCAAAAGAAAGTGGAACAAGATGCTAAGGATGAGGTTATGGTCATAACCTCTGATGTATCCAATCTAAACATTCCACCATAGGTAATGGATTTAAGAAGTTAGACTTCTCAAATGAGAAGTTATAAGATCACCAAGCTTCTCTTTCTATCCACCCTATTTGATCCAACAACTAGAATTATCCAAAGGGTGAGAAAGAGGAAACTTGAAGATGACCAAGGTGCATGAATCATCCTTGAGGAATGGAAACTAGTGTTGTCCATCACCAAGAGGTAGAACAAACAACTAGGATAGTCTATATATGAGGAAAATGTCTCAAATTTGGCTCAAGTACACTTGGATGCTATAGTGGCCATTCATGAAGTCACTAAATTAGCTCAATAGGAGTTGGAAGAGGAGGTATAGGACTTACAAACATAGATTGGAAATCTTAGGGACCAATCTAAGATAGTGCATATTGCTACAGGAATTGAAGCTGAGGTTCAGGGAGTTGCATCAAAATGTTATAACTCCTTAGAGGCCATGGAATTTATGAATGTCAAGATAGATCCCCATGTGAACCAAGAAAATTAGCTATGTAACTCCTTAATTCAACATAGTGCCAAGCTTAAAATTCTAGATATCTATATGGGGAACTCTTTATATAGCCATCTTGATTTAATGACAATGTTCAAGACATCTAAAGCCTTAAATATTATTTTCTTCCAATAAGAGGAGGTGAAGGATTGGTTGAAAGTAATTGGGGTTTTATTCCCTAAATATCAAGCACATGAGGCTCAACCCTAAATTTTGGATGAGTTAAAATTATCCAAGGCAAGAGATTATATTGGTAAATTGATCAGTAGAATTACTTTTGATAAAATTGTTTAGGAGGATATAGAGAACTTTAAATAGAGCATACACGTTTTATCAATTAAAGAAACAAAATCTGAGTTAAGTAAAGCTTAGAAGAAGTTAAACAAGGTATATATATTCAAAAATAAATTATGGATAACCAAGGACAAACATGAAAGACTCCTTGGATAGACCAAGAGACTTCACCGACCATCGTTACTCAACTTAGACATTATCCAACAATAACATGATGCAACACACAAAGTATACAAAGATAATGAGGAAAAGAAGTAGGCTTCTGGTGGTGTTGTTAGATCTTCAATTGCTACTTCTAATTTCATGCCTACTAAAGCACATGCAACACTTTGAACAACTTAGCCATGATAGGCCAAAACATTATACATGTACAATTTTTATAGTAATACATATACTTAGATTTTCCTTGAGATTAGAATGAATCATTGTAAAATTAAATTTGTATTTTTATGTACATGCACACATTGCATAGTTTTGTAAAATTCAATTTAGTTATTTATATCTTTCTTTTAAAATATTTTTTTGTATGACTTTGGATTGTAGTTAGAATTACATGTTCTAACTACTACATGTAATAATCATGCATAGACTTAGAGGATGAGGTGACCCCTTCCCCAAGGTCTATAAATAAAATTATACCCATACTTTATTTTTGGTCAAATTTTGTTGGAATGTAGAATAACAAACCAATTTTGGTCATCAAGAAAAGTGTTTTAAGTATTTTCTTTCCAATTTTGTGTTATTAGTTATTATTTTTCATGGTTGTTTATTTCAATAAATCTTTAGTGTGCTAAAGCTGTGAATAGATTCTTGATTTCTTTGATTAATATGCTAATCCTATATGTGCTAGCTATTGAATATTGGTGAATATATTGATTAAATTAGTCAAGATAAATTGAATCATATTTTTGGAAAGTGTACTTGTGTTTTCTTGGTGTAGTTTTTTGTGTGCTATAGCTGCCTCAGATAATTCATTAGCCTGAGCCATAATATTCTATTTAAAGGGTGTGAAAAAAATGGACTAAAGGAAGTAAATTTTGTCTAATTCTAGTGAAATTAATACATATATAATTACTTAGAATTCTTAGTCATACTTGATTGCATGTGTGCTATTGTTTCTAGTAACAAGCATTAGTTTTCAGGAAACATAGGTCTATCTGGAAACCAACTAGGAAAGTAATTTCCAATATCCATGAAAAACTTATTTTCTACCCTAATTACCATTATTTTTTGTGTTTTTTTATAAAATATTTGACCACCTTATATTATAATCCAATCACCCATCCAACTCATTTAGAAAACCACTATTTTAGGGTCCACACCTCTATCCAAAAAACCTTGTCAACAACTTGCATGCTTTAGCTCTATTCCATCAATAGGTTAAAATAAAATGCATACCTATAACTCATGTCATAGAGTGGAATTTACCTCCATTGAGATCCTAAAATGTTATAGTCTACCTTTTTTGAATATGGTGTGCATAAAACCCACATCAGTAGGCCTTGTGAAAGAGATTCTTCCATGTCTATTATCCTTCTTTCTAACCTATTTTAGGGGTTTTCAAGTTAGTTTTAGGTCTGGACTTGTGTTCTTTTTTAAATTAATGTAAAATTAGTGTGGATTGTAGAATACCTCATTATTTAATTCATTACTTGTGAGCCTAGTTCATGAAACACTTCTGCATATTGGCTATATTATGGAGATTATGTGAGCTAGCATTGTCTTATGCTTATTTAATGTTTATTTCATGCATATGTAATTTCTCATTCATATTTGGTGCATCATATTTTTAACTTTATTAGTAACCCTATTCCCCCCTTTTTAACCCTTTAATAAGAAGAAGCATTAGTCTAGGTGATCCATCAAATGGAAGCTGACCTTCTTTGGAGGTTCAACCTCACCACATGATATCCATAGCCTAAGGTTGTCCTAATGTTGTGGTTGGGAGTGGGGGATCCTAAAGAACTCTACCATAATGGTGAAATTATACACCATAATAGTGATTTTAAAGAGAGTAAAGATGAATTATGGGAGAGAGGAGGATTTTAATGAGAAATATAGTACTAAAACTTATGAAGGTGACCAACATCTTAGATAACCAAAACTCGCAATAGGAGTGACCAAAACACCCTATATATTGAGACTCTTTTCATTTTATTAAATAAACTTCATGGAGATGAGTTAGCCGATGAAACCACCATGAAAAGTGGATATTTTACCTATGTAAACATCCCTCAAAACCATTATTCTCCATAAAATTTTGAAGTGGAGAAACAAATGCAAAATCAGACCCTACTTGGATGGATAAGGCATAATGACCTATTGTCACTCTTAGTGGTTGTTCATAAATGAGGGGCCATGAATATGAAAAATAATTAAAATAATTTCAATATTACTATGATCCCTAATTATTCCCAATGTTTTATCTCTTAACTCTCTCTCTCTCTCCTAGCCTTACCATCCATTTAAACTTTACCTTTCTAAGCTTGTCAAGGTAATGATAGAGGAGAGAGAATGTTTGAAGTATCTATTTTACCTAAAACTTGATCCAAATCCTAAAAATAATCTTAGGAAGCCCAAGGGACACTCTTAAACTATTTTTAGCATAAAAGTGATCTTTCAAGGTCGTACAAATACCCAAAAGTGATTTTAAAATGTTATTTTACTCATTTTAGATGTTGAAATATAGATTTTATCAATCTCTAACCATCCTTGAACATTATATGACCTATTTATGACATCAAGTATGTTAGAAGCCTTATGGTACATGTAACTCCTCTAAATAGGCCAAAAGGTGACCAAAAATGCCATTTTAGCACATAAGAACATGATGAAAGGTTAATACATGACATTGTGACCTTAAAGACACATTAATACCCATTTATAAAGACCCTAAACCATATTATAGCTTTTACCATGTTTGATAATATCAAGACCTCATAAATGACCCCTAAGACTAGACAAGTACACATGAGACCAAACTTTGGAGAAAGTTAAGAATTGACTAATATGACCACATGAAACTATTTAGAACCATTTAAGGCCTATAAAAAACCACATACAAGTTTTGACACCTTAGGAAAGTTTCAACTTAGAGGGGTTGGCCAATTTTGACTTGGGGTTAAAATTTGGTCAATAGTAACTCCTGTTTCTTCCCCACCATCATTGCACTTGGTTGTGGAACCTATTCAAGAATATAATTCAAAGAGAATTATTTCATCCATTCAAAATTAGAGTAAAAATATAGTTACACTCATTCCATAACATAGTGGAGAATTTATTAGTGCACCTATATATAATATTTCTATACAATCAGTTTTAATAAAAGTGATACACATTCCTAAACAATAAACTTCATATCAAAGAGATACTCAAGGTTTAAATAAATATAAATATTATATATTACATCATAAAGTAGCATCATATATAGTTCAGTGTTTTATATATCAAACACATTTAGTGAGACTTTTTCCTATTGTACATTAGACTCCACCAAGTCTTGGTTAAACATTTTGATAAATAACCTATGAGCAATGATCAATAAAATTATGTTACAACACCTAATGAATTTATAGATTCAGATTCATATACATGTAGTGGTTATCATCCATGAAAATTAATCCTCCAACTCCATGACATAGGCACACACTATGGTCCTCCCATTGATGGGATCATAGGATAATTTATTTTCATTTTTTAAATATATAAAGTAAACCATATATTTATACAATATTTAAAAATCAAATATATAAAAAACACAAAGACATTTAAAATATTCTTAAAAAATAAAAAATCAATGGCTGAGCATGACATGAGTTGGTAGTTACTTCTTTACATATGTTATTTATCACATATTCCGGTAGATAACATATTACTTTTCTAGACACATGTATTTCATGAGGTATACAAGTGTGATGTAGTTCATAATATAAATGAATTATTAGATGTTGGATTCCCTTATACCTAGTGGCCACACCTATGCTAGTGGCATCTAAATTCTATAGGTAACATTATAAAAATATATATGTATATATACATACATACATACATACATATATGTATATATATATGTATGTCTATATATATCTGTGTGTGTGTGTGTGTGTGTGTGTGTGTGTGTGTGTGTGTGTGTGTGTGTGTGACCTCAAATGCCATGTTGAGCTACATATCTTACAAGTGTCTTGTTATTTTCTCATATTTTATATTATGCTACATATGCTACTTCGATATCATATGAATTGATATATATGGATGGAATACACTAATTTTCATTTTCTCTATGCTCCTTCGATGGTGTTTACTTTTTCAAGATAGGCAAATAGACTAAACATTGCTTGCTTGTTATGGGTAGCCCTTGCCCCTTGTGTGAAACTTTCTTAAACATATCTATGAGTTTTTTACTTGGCATGTGTGACATTTGAACATGTCCATTTCTTGTGGTCCTTGGACCTAAGTTTTCAATGTTTTTTTGTATGAAAATAATTTTAAACATGTCCCTTGTATGCAAACTTGGCCTTATTATATGACATTTAGTGACATTATGTGTTATGATTCCTAAGCTTGAATAATAGTGCCATGATACATATCATGAAATTTTACCATGTATTATAATTTAGATATGGTTACTTTACTACATGCTTCATTACTAACTCTATCTTGACATGACATTTTTATTCCTCTCATTCAATATGTTACATATATGCTTTAATAAAAATTATATTTACATGATAACACACTCTCCACATACTAACATAATTAATACATGATTATATCTTTATCACATGATACAATTAACTCTTATTTTTAGATGAGTGAATTTTAAGATATGTCTCTCATGTCAAAGGGGTGAATTATAATGGGCTTTCATTAGAGATCCAAGCCTCCATTAATGATCAAAAAATAAATTTGGGATAGAGTACAAGGTTAAAAATGTTCAAAGATTCAAATTAATTTAAAAATCAAACACATTAAATATATTGGAATATTGATACATATTATGGGATCATATGTAATGCATATGTACTCAATTTTAAAATACTCAAAGTACATAATCATATACACCTGAATTAATATGCATGGGCATATGCAAAATAGTTACAAGATAAAGTCTACAGGTTATAAATACATTTACAACTAAGCATATAGGTGCATAAAATTATATTTGACTTGGCATAATATTCAAGGGGCATGATACTTATTCATACTCATACTTTTTGAAAATTTAAAGTTACATTTCCAAATTTCAAAGTTTTAAAGTTCAAAAGGCATGATACTTGTTCATGCACATTTTCAAAGTTTGAAGTTATAGTTTCAAAGGAAAAAATATTTTTTTAATGAAAATATATGAGAAATTTAGTCAATATGAGGGCATGAATATTATTAATTCTCTTTAATCTAGATATATCTTCAAAACTATGATTTGATATTTATGGGTAATGTACATTGAGGTTAAACGAAGGTCAATGGCCATGACATTACTTCTGTTGAACCCATTATGTGGTTTCATCTTTTGAAGTGGGTGATGTACATTTTAATCTAGTGAAAAACCATGAATTTAGAATCACTTTTAGTAAACCCATCATGTTTCCACCTTTTTGTGTTATTACATTGGATAATACTCTCTATCCATGAGAGTTTAAATATGCATCTTTCTAACTAAACAACTTGATTATTCATTCAAAATTAAGACTTGATCACTCTTAATTCTCCATTGGGTGAAATTATCCAAATAATTTAATAATAGGGAATAGATATAAATAATAAATTATAAGTTATAATAAAATTTGGTTTCACCCACATATAGGTGTACTTATTCCTTACTCTCATTTCATTTTTTCAATTTTCAAAGATCAACTTTTTCAAATTTCAAATTTCAAATATGGACAAATGAATACTTAATTTACTATTGTAGGGTTTAATAAATTTGAGTGCACCACAAAATTGGATTATATTATAAAATATATAGTGTGTCATACACACTTAGGTTCAAATTATTTCTCCTTTACTCTATGATGGTGGTGATGGATGAAAAGAGATCAAACTTGCAATATTCTTCAAAGAGAACAATAGGATTACAAGAATAATTGAGAAAAAAATAGGACATAAAGGGTTTATTATGATTAATAATACTTTATTATATTCATATAATGATATCCCAACTTATCCAACTGACCTTTAACCATGCATTTACTTGAAATGTCAAAATATGATGAAGCAGGGTTTTATGGATAACTAAACCTACAAGCCTATTCAACTATAATTTGAGTTAAATAAATGAGTTTTAATGTTATAAGTTTTTTTAAACATTAATTTTTTTTATCACAACTCAATAAACCTATTTCTACCTTTAACCAAACTAGAAGTGCAAGAAAATTGTAAAACAAGGGTTTACTTGCCTTATAACTACGCCTATTTTATGAGAATCACTAATATATTCTCTTGTAGGTGATAAAAAAATTTAAAACCACTTTAATATCTTAAAAATAACCTATTACTTATATATAAAATTTTTAATAAAATTTTAATGGTTTGTTCTAATTTTATGAAAGTTTTTGTCTTGAAACTCTAGCCTTTAGGTCTACAGGCCTACACACTCGCTGAGAGCGTTAAAAAAGGGCTAGTTTGAATTTTAGTGATTATTTTTCAAAAAATAAAATTTAAAAAGGTATTAAACATAAAAATTCACCTTCTCATTAAATTTTTATCCTTTTTCAAACATAAAACATGAATAAATGACTCTTTTCTCAGCTATATTTGCATGTTTTTAAGACTATGTATAGGCTAAAAGTGAAAATCAATGAAAATTAAAATTATAAGACCTAAAGTGAAGTATTTATGATTTTAAAATACAATAAATAAGTTTATAACAATTTTAATTTTTTTTTTAAATTGAAATAATCTCATAAAGATGATGAAACACAAGTATTCTTGAATGTTCAACCACCTTTCTTGACTGTGTAAACCTCAGTATTATGTTTTTAGACTTGTAATATGAATGAATACTAATAAATAAAATAATATGATTAAAAATTAATAATAAAATCCACTTACATGTCATAAAGGATTTAAATTTAAGCATTCAATTCAAAAAAACATTCTTTCATTGAGTTTTTAGTATACGTAAAGAACAATACTGTCAATATCCTATTTTTTGAAGCTTCTCTTTCCTTTTTATTCAAAAAATTGGTATTTATTGGTATTAACTTATATTTAACACACATAATAACTACATTTACTATCTCTCTTCAATAAATAACACCTTTTCTTTGCACTTTTCTCATGCATAACTACTCCCAAGATTATCTCCTACATTGCAACCACTTACTAACCTCTCCTTTTCTTACTTTACTTGAAGATTTATATATTTATTCATGAGTTAATGTGGGTAAAACATACTAAAAACTTATTTTAACCTATTTAATCCACTTAATAATAATACCCTACTATTACATTCCATTTAAATATGAAAATATGACTACAAAGGATCAATATAAATTCAATTTTTTGAATAGGTAGATTTTGGTGGGAAAACTAATTACAATCTCTATAGACCAAAATTATAAATAATTAAGACTAAAACACTTAAAAATGACCTAAAAAGGCTAAATTCACCTAAATAATATGAAAATTGACTTAAATTTTCAAGAGTGGCCCTTTCATGCTCGTTCACATGCATCAAACTTCCAAAGAGAAAAAATTATTCATGAGTTCTTGCTCATGATATCTTTAATACTACTCTATCTAATGAAAATGCCCTTATTCTTATATGTCCTATTTAATTTGTTTCTAATACACATGCACATTTTCAATTAAACCACACTTATATCTCTTCTTGGTTATAATATCCATTAATTTACTTGCACATGAAACAAATTCATTAAGGGAAGCAAGATCTTCCAAAAGCACTTCTTCATCCATTGCATTGTGCCTTTGAGGCATCATCAATTCTTGTTCACTTCTAGCATGATGTTCATGTTTTCCACTCACACTAAAATTTATCTAATGTTCCATATTAGATATTTAATTATCTTCATCTATATTCATTTCAACTTTATTACCTAAATGATCCTTAAACACTCTTTTTTTATTTTTACAAACTATCTCATTCTCATGTCCACTAAGATGAACATTCTTATCAGTCTATGTACCTTTAATCTTCACCTTCTCTCTATATAAACATAATATTTTCAAACTTTATCAATCATTGATGCTTTTTCTCTTGCATGAACCCATTGAGTCTCAATCTCTTTGAGTGTATGCATTAAAGGGTGTACCAAGAAAGGGGTGGGTAGACCATTGGTGCTTCACGTGACTATTATCCCCTATACCACCAATTAATATGTACACAACCTTTCCCTATGGACTTAAATAAGCCTTATCTCCTGTCTTGCACACTTCTCCAAGCATTCATCACCTTCATTATCCCTTTCATAAGCCTAAAACCATTTTTGATGATTTACATCACATTTTCAGCCCCATTAAGCCTATATTCAAATTGATAGAAGCACATACAGGTCTAGGTAAGATTTGATCGACCTAGACTAAGAACTAAATTATTTTTAGTAAATAAAAATATAGAGCTAATTGGGATGAACCCATCAAATAAAAATTCAGAAAGCTTTAGGGTTAGATTCAACTATATATAAACATCCATTTTTGCCATTTATTAGAAAGAGAAGAAGAATATTATATTATGCATCTATTTATCCACCATTCTACTTGAGTATCATAGCTTAGGGTTTCAATAATTTCTTTGGATATATGAATATTTTATTATAGATAAGTCTTTTGGATGCATAGAGAAGTTATATGGCCTAGATCCGACTTATCCTTGTTATCCTTACATACCAGAACAAGCTCTTGTGAAGCACCTTGGACAAGGGAGAGATTAAGGCTCGATGTGTTTGTATTCAAAGTTAAGTATTCATAAATTTGTTCCTCATTTTTAGGAGTAGATATATTATAATTTGTAATTCTCTCCCATACATTAGGATTTCCTATACATTGACATGAGTATAGATATTCTATGGATGTTTAATTTTTATGTTTATTACCCCCACTTTGTACCACAAGCTTTGGTGAGCACTAGATTAGATTTTACTTTACATTATAATTTGTGAATATGAAAACATAGGACCTATCTAGGGTTATTACATAGTATTTCTTAACTATAGGCTTTGGAACCCTCTATATTAATTTTATTATGGTAATAGATCCTTTGGTTAGGTCTAGTGGATCCATATTGGTCATTACCCTGAATATATAATGTATCAACAATCATAAGTGTAAGTAGAATTTATCTTCTTTAAGTTAGGATTGATTAATAGATCAATTATATTTCCATTTGTATACATTATGGTGAACATGACATGAATCAAACCCTTGTAGGTTTTCTTTCACACTTTCATTTTATCATTATATTATATATTTATATTTTTTAAGTACTATATCTAACCTATCAGTAAAGTTATAACAGTATGTGTATAGGTTTGACACACATTTACTCTAAAATGATTTTTTTATATTTGTGTAGGTCATCTCCAAATATAGGCGACTAGATCAATTAGTTCAACACATTCTTCTTCTTCAATTCTATATTTGCATACATAGTCAAACTAATTGACTCTATTTGCAATTATCTTATTTTAGCATACAAGTTTTCATACATAGTCAAGCTAGTTGACTCTATTCACAACTTATTTTTTAGCACATAGGTTTTTAAAACTTTATCAAACTAATTGACTTTATTAAAAAAAAATTGAATCAAAATTTGAGCATCACAACATACAAGTTTACAATATAAACATCTTATAACCCACCAAGGTTCATTCTTACTCTTTATCATTTTAGTTCTTCCTTTTTAGTACTATTTTTCACAAGTTTTTAGTCTATAAAACTGAAACCCTATAGCCAATTGGGTTGATAAACTCACCACAATCTAGTAGTCTATATTGTATCTAGAAGACATAGTCAACCTATTCAACTGTATTCTTCTATAATTTGTTTATATAGAACAAAAATGACCCAATCAAATCTGTTATAAATTATTTTCATATAGTGTCACCTAAACCAACTTTGTACTCTTCACAATCAAGGAATTAACCTCTTTTTTATAGTAATTAATTCACCTTTCCTTTTAGTTTCTTGCATGCTTAGAGTAAAAAACATCTACTAATTAGGTGGCTCAAATTACCATTTTAGCCACATTATTTTTTCTCTTTTACACACACTTATAAATCACTTTACATAAAATAAACATTAAACATTTGTCTTCCTAATGCCTAATTGTATTTCATCACCAAGGGGGAAGCTGACCAAGTTTTCTTGCCAAATATAAACATGTGATTGATGATATATATTGGAAAATCACCCTTCACCTTTATCATTATGGGATTAAGAAGTTAAGGTGTAGGCCCTAATACCAAGCTAGTACCATCACCAATATAGATCACTTTCATCCCAAACTTCATGAAACCAACCTTAGATTATTTTCTAGTTCCACATTATAGCCTTAGTTTATCATAGAGGATTGTGTATCCATGTCTGCTAAATCCCCTACTTGCTTAGAATTTGATTTTATATATGAAGAAGATGATTATATTTAATATTATATAAAGTTGACTAGAGAAGGATCTTTTCTTTTAAAAATAGCTTTGTCTATCAGTGGAGACTTAGATACACATCTACTAAACTAGGCTCATGGTGATCATGAACTTTGACCTATGAGAATGGTCTTCACCCATGAGAGATAAATTTCTTCATACTATATGACCAAGGATATCAATAAATTCATTATGCACCTATAAGTTCATGTACCTACTATTAGACAGTGGGTTAGTAACTTGAATTATGATTTGTAAGGAATTATAGTGACATGGTGGGTAATTCATATAAATAATCAGTTCGATTGGGATGATGTGTACAAACTTATGATTATCATATTCTAATTACTATAGGTCATTAGAAATAATTGGTATTTTTTCAAGAAGGTAAGTGCCCTAAAATCTATATTTAAAAATGTGTTGAAGTCTAAACTGAAGAATGTGTGGCACTGAAGTATTATGTTCACATCTTTCATTACACACTTTCCCCTTTACCATTATCATGGTATATGCATCAATAATGTAAGAGGGAGATTAAACATTGGGCATATGTGTAGAGTAACTTCATATAGACATTTGATTTTGAAGATGAGAACCCTCAATTTCATAATGCACTCTTGAAAATCAAACATTTTTATGCCATGGGTGCGTAAAAAACTCAAGTACCATGATAGAATTTGTGATCAAGGAATCCAAGGAGGGTGGTTAGATCATATGTTAGATTCACAATGAAATCAACTCAAAGTGAAAGCAATAATACACTAACATTTATAACACTACCTTACCTAGATCAAAGGAAGGAGCATGGTGAAGAAACACAAATGAACAAAGCACAACTAAAAATGGAAAGAACATAATCACAAATTCCTTACCAAATCCTTGAATTTCCAAGAGGCTTCTTTATTTGGCTTGCTCAGATTGTGCTCAAAATGTCTTCATCAATTAAACTTGGCTATCTCCATTTGCTCTTAGTACCATGGTTAGATTGATATGGCTCATGCTTGGCTTGATGGCTTAATGGCTTGGCTCAATTTTGGCATTATAACATTATGTATTTACTTCATGCCCTAAATCCTACATTATAACATTACTATGTCCAAACTCTTTAAATGAAGAGCTCTAGGCTTGCTTTTATAGGATTTAAAATCAACTTAGAATGAATTAAATACTAACCTTGGTTAGCTTAGTTAACCCTAGTAGGGTTAAAAGGTGTCAAATGGTCATGTTTAGCATGGAATAAACATGGGTGGGATATTTTCCAAAATGATAACTCATAAAATCTAATGATGAAAACCTAGGATATTTATTGATTTTTGAATTTCCCTTTTTGATAATTCATTTAATTTCTCATGAATGAATTCAATTAGGATTTGCACATTAATTAATCTCTTTTAAGCATTTGAACATTTTTGCAAGATTTGATTTTAATTGATTTGGGCATCTGGTCCATTTAATTAACTTATAGCCCAAATTGATTTAATTGTATGTGATGAATCCAAATTCTAGAAATTTATAAATTCTTAGGCTATATGTTGAATGATTGATAATAATTGGTCTAAAGTTAGGTATGGACCCATTGGTGGCCAATTTTAGATGTCTACAGGTGCCCCTATTTAGGAAGGTGTTGTAGGCTATAAGCATATTAACATCTTCTCAAATAATAAAAGTGTTATTTATGCTTATGAATTCAATAATGAATGATGAAATTTAGGGTGCCCCCTTGAGGGAGTGGTTGGAAAAAGGGTTGACAAATGGTCCTTTTAAAGAAGGAAATTAGGGGACCAAACAAATGAAAATGATAAGGTCACAACACAATGATTTGCCTAAATTTGGCCAAAATCATTGAGAATGTAAGTGGGATGGTGTATAATGGTTTGCCCAAAGGTGATTATAATCATTATACCTTGATAATGGCAAACATGATATGATAAAATAATGATTTTCCCAAAGGCAGTTATAATTATTAAGAATATGGAGCTACCCCAGTTAGGATAGATAAAGAAGATAAAAACATGCCCTAGGTGGGCAGAGGAAAGTGAATGATTTTCCCAAAGGTAGTTATAATAATTAACCCTCAAATTGGTGATAACACAATGATTTTCCCAAAGGAAGTTAGAATCATTGAGAATGTAGGTGGGATGGTGTACAATGGTTTTACCAAAGGTAGTTATAATCATTGTACCTTGATTATGGCAAACAAGATTGATGGTTGATGATTGGAAACATGATGATGACAACTTGATACAAAGGATAAATATGAATTGGGACAACCTACTAGTAGGAAGATGCTCATCCAAACTAATAAAGGTTGAAATTATTTCATTATTTAACTACTCTATTTGGGATATGATTGGGATTGTTGCTAGTGTTGGTATTGAGGAGATATTGATGTTGCATTTTGATGTAGAATTTTTGAAGCTAATTTTTGATATAACACATGGTGGGCCTCATGATATAATATCATGAGAACTTGGACAAAATATGTATAAGTCCTAACTCTTGTGATCTAATACTCGATGGAAATTAATGCACTAATGATAAAAACCATGGTGACAATGTAGACATATGAATATGGATGGATTCAAGTATAAATTCATAAGGAATCACCCAATGAATGCACATAGACTTAACCAAGGAAAAAATTATAAAAGAAAATAAATAGGTATACCAACAAACAACTAAATAAATAAACAACCAAATAATAGTTAGTCCCAATGTTAGTACAAATAATATGACACAAATAAGATAATGAACATTACCCCTAAAAAATAGGTGACAACTTAATAAACAAACATGATGGGGAAATATAATAAAAGGAAGGGGATAGATGAGATGTCTCCATATGCATGAGTTAAGTGGATTATCCCTACATAGTTATGTGGATTATATATATAACAAAAACTTCAATCCAAATGTAATTCTCCTAAGAAATAGGATATAAGAAAAATGATGATGATCTAAGAACAAACATGATGGATTTGATAGAATAATAGGAATGAGCTCACAAAATGGTGATAGTATGTAATAAAAGGCCAAAAAAGATGGGGAAACTAAGTGACAAGTGATTTCTTATGATTAGGTAAGGGTTCCCAAAATCCTTGAGGCAAAGAAGTGGTCAATGTTTTTAGTTTTTCTAAATGGTTTTACAAATGTTTTTAAAATTTTTGGAGTATCTCAACTCAATCAAGGATGACAAGATACTAAATAGTCCAAGCTTGTAAAATGGTGAGAGTGTGGCTAAATTGAAATTCTTTCTCAAAAAATGGTGAGAACATGGTGAAAAGGGGGACTGAGCTAATCTCAACAAATTTTGAGCATAACCCACATAGTCATAAAATGGACCTAGGTTATAGTAGTTCCACCTTATAGTGGAGGAATCTGACTAGTGTAGCAACTAATTCAAATGAAATAGGCATAGTTGGCATAGTGGTATAGTATGACATAGGAAATGGCAAGTTGATATGTTAATGCAAAATAAAAAATGTTGCCCCTAGTTTGCCCATAGGCAGTTATAACTAGGATACAAATGATCAGATCAATGATACTAATTTGACCATAGGCGGTTATTATTAGTAGCAAGGTCGATGAAACATTAATTTTATCATAGGTAGTTATAATTAGGTTCACACAAAAAAAAATGATAATAAGGGAACAATAAATGAAGGATGCAACTACCAAAACTTATATCATATTACTCCAAAATATTATCTCTATCTAGAATGCTTGAAATAATTGCTGAAATTGATTTGACTTTTTGTGTTGAACATGAAACCAATGGATGAACCAAGGTTAAATGGGCTAGGATAAGATGAATGAAAACATGATTTGGTTGTTAGAATGGAATGATATAATGGATACATGATAAACAAAGTGATAGGCTGGTAGGTTGATAAAATGATAAAAAGTTATAGTACAAAGAAGAATGTTGATAATATGGTATAACTTGAAATGGTCCTCATAGACAATACATCATGTCACTCAAGCATAATACTGATTGAAGTGTATAATATTAATATTCTTATCAAGTTCATCCCCATTTGATGTGGTGAGCTTGTATGCTCTTACACCATAGTTGACAAAAATGATGAAAGGATCTACCCAGTTGGGTTTGAACTTGCCTTTATGATTCTTCTGGGTTATGGTATTATTTTGGTTATCTTTAAGATAAAAATATCTATGTTTCACATGTCAATTTTAGTGGCCACATAGTCAATTCTAATATGATTTAAGGTGGTTTAATGCATCCATGCATTTCTCATAAAGTAAATCTAGCTCTTGTAGGCGAGCTACTCGATAATCTTCATCATCTAAGACATGATTCAAAGATATGTATAATGAAGGTAACTTGACCTCAATGGGAAGAATGGCCTTAATACCAAAAAAAGTGAGTATGGAGTTGTTTTTATTGGGGTATGATGATTGGTATGATATGCCCAAAGGGCATGGAATATATGAAGGTGCCAATCATGATCAACATCATTGATAATATTTTTAAGGATATTGACAATGGTCTTGTTAGATGCTTTGGCCTGGCCATTAACTTGAGGGTAATATGTTGTGGAATAGTGTTGTTTGGTTTTGTATTAAACACATATATTTTTCAAATCCTTGTTATTTAATGATCTACCATTATTAGATATAATTTTATAAGGGATACCATAGTGGTAGATGAGATGGTTAAAGATGAATTTAGAAAATTTCTTTCTATTCATGTGAGGGGTATTACTTCAACCCACTTAGTGAAATATTTTATAGTGGTAAGGATATGTTTATGGCCATCGATGAGGTGGGGTTTATTTTCCTAATGAGATTGATTCCCCATATAGTGAATGGCCATGGTGTCAACATTGGTTTTAGAGTCTTGGCTAGGACATGAATTAGATTATAATGCCACTAGTATTTATCACATCTTTTTACATATGTAGTTGCATCTATATCCATAATTAGCCAATAATAACCATTATGCAAGATATTTTTAGACAAGACTTCCCAACTAGTATGGGCTTCACATACCCCTTCATGAACTTCTTGTAATGCTAGTATATATTTTGCTGAAGGTAAATAATGAAGCAGAGTTCCATCAAAACTATGGTGGTATAGGGTTCATTCAAGTAAGGTATAAAATTTGAAATTGTGGATGAAGGATTTGGTTTGTTTTTGGGATAAGTCTAGTGGTAAAACATGATCATGTAAATAGGCATATATGTTAGAATACCAAGTAGAGCTAGGACCAACAATATCATAGATCATTGTGATAGTCGATGGTTCATGAGCTTGCACTAATAGATTTTCAATGAGAAATTGGTAGTCATTTTTCATGTCTATATGTCAAATGAGTGACCCAATGGTATCCATTACATCTGATATTATATAGCTTGTCATTGGTATATGTTCAAATTAGGTGTCGACAATCTATTACTTGAGAGTGTCGACCATGGCATTGTAAGGAACCAACTTATCATCTTTGGTTTGAAAGTGGTTTATAACCTAATTTATGATTAAATATGAATCACCATAAACATTTAGATGATGTATATTCCATTTTACTACTTTTTAAATCCATATAATGAGTGACTCATATTTGATCATGTTATTGGTACAAGGAAAGTTGATTCCAAATGATTTAGGGATTAGATCCTCCTATGGAGTGATAAATAAAAGGCCTACCCTTGATCCATGTGTAGTAAATGAACCATAAAAATATAGCTTCTAGTATTACTCCTCAAGAGGTGTGTCAATGATGGTCATTATAGATTCATCAAAAAATTGGAATGTGAGTGGCTCTGTGTCTGTAAGGGGTGCTTCAACAAGTTGATCTGCAAGAACTTGCCCCTTGATATCTTTTTGGTTCACATAATATATTTCAAAATCACTAAAAATCATGATCTATTTGGCTGTGTGGCATTATAAAGCTATTTTTGATAGTATATACTTGAGTAGATCTACTTTTAAAATGACCATGGTCTTATTATTCAACATGTAATGTCATAATTTTTGAGATATGAAGACCATGGTAAGACAAGATTTTTTTATGGGAATATAATTATGTTCATATGAAACAAGTGTATATCTTAGATAGTACATTTCATGCTCTTTTCCATTGTCATCATGTTCAACTAAAAGTGCCCCCTAGGGCATTTTCAGTAGCTAACATATATAACAAGAACAATTTTCCTTGAATGGGAGGTAATAAAACTAGTGGATTTACAAGATAGTCCTTGAGATATTGAAAAGATTTATAATAATCATTATTCCAAATAAATTCTACAACCTTCTTTAGTAGATGTGTAAATGGATGGTACTTGTTGGCCAATTAAGATATGAAGCATCATATAGACTAGATTTTTCCCTAAAAACTATGGAATTGATTAATATTAGTCGATGGTGGTATCTCTGTTATGGATCATACTTTAGATGGATTGAATTCTATGCCCCTATTAGACACAATAAAGCCAAACAATTTGCCTGATGTGACTCCAAACACACACTTCTTAAGGTTGAGCCTGAATTTATATTCACATAGTTTCTCAAATATCTTCCTCAATGTTGTTGGATGATTGACATTGGTATTTAATTTTCATAGTATGCCATTGACATATTCATAAACAATTTCATGCATCATATCATGAAATATAACTATCATGTCTCTTTGATAGGTGGCCCCTACATTCTTAAGACCAAATGACATAACCTAATAACAAAATGTTCTCCATGGAGTGGTGAATGCTATCTTGTGTTGGTTTTGTGGTGATATTCAAATCTAATTATAGCCTAAGAATCCATACATAAGTGAAGCATATCATATCTAATAGTGAAGTCAATAATCATGTCAATGTTTAGAAATGGAAAGTTGTTCTTAGGGAAAGCTTTGTTAATGTCCCTAAAATCAGGGTAAATTCTTATTCCTTCTATCTTTTTATTGACTGGTATTACATTAGACATCCATTCAAAATAGTTAATTAGCATAATAAATCTTGCTTCCAAGATATTCTCCAACTCTTTGTTTATTAATATAGTAATGTAAGGATGCATCTTATGTAACTTTTACTTCACTGGTTTGACATCAAGATGTACCACAAGGTGGTGAACAACTAAGGCAGGGTCCAAGCTAGGCATACCAAAATATACCCATGAAAATATATCTATAAATTCCCTAAATAGGGATTTAAGTCCTTCATGATTATCCTCAATAAGGGATGTACCTAATTTAATCCACTTTGGGATCTATGGAGTCCCTATGTTAACCTCTTTGTGTCTTCCACTAGAAGGGTCAAGCCATCTTCAAGAATAGTGGGTAATGATTTGATTTGGTTTGTAATAATAGAATCCTTTGTTAGGAATTATTATTCAAGTTTTCTTAAAAATTATAAAATAGAATCCCCTAATGGTAAGGATGGACATGTAACAAATTCTATTGGAAACTCCTAGATTATGCGATCAGAGTCTCGGTATTCTTCAAAACTAAATTTGGACCCATAGGCAAGTCCATCATCATTGGTATCTTGGATGATTTGATAAAAATCCTATTATTTTTCAAGACTAAACTTAGAATGGTAGACAAGTTCATCATTGGTGGTCTCCTAATCTATACTTAAAGAATGTTGAACACCCCCGTATAATGGCACCTAAAACAAGTTTTCACCATTAGACCAGTCTTTATCTTTACTTTTTCCCTAGTCAAAAATCACCTCAAAAATATTTTCACTTTGGGACCTCAATGTTTTATTTATTTGCTTTTGGATAAGGGTGTTCACCCACTCTCTAAAATAGGTTTCTAGATTGAGTTTGATTGAGAACCTAGATTTATGGTCTCCCAATGGAACATTATCCCTAAGGCCCCAATCTAGAAGTTGGGTATAATCTAATGGTAATGAATTAGAACTAATGACTAGTCAAAGGGTAAAAATTGCATTATAGTCAAATAGGTTGGCTTGGGCTAAGTCATCAAATTGGCTATGATCAAACTCTTCTTTGATATTGGCATCATCACTAGTCATTGGCGATATAACTCAAATAAGATACATGGGGTCATCCCCATGTAGTTTAAATCTAAGTTCATAGTTTTCTTTTTACTTAGTCATAGAAATTGGCTCAAGTGTTCCCTATTGATTTGACCCAAGGCCTCCTCCTTCATAGTCTTAGTTCTCCATGATCCGATTAAGAATATGATACTTGGAACTCTTGTAACAATTGACTAATTTATTAATATATAACCATGATTCATCACCTTCAAGAGGATCTTGTCTTTGGATAGAGGCTAGTATGAATGTGATGGGCATTGGATTATGCATTTGGCTTTTTCTCCTTTCTTTGCCATTGCATGATTGGTTTATCTTTTGGTCTTGCAAAGGACTTGGGGTTCTATGGAAGCTTTGTAATGTGAAAGGTGTAATGCATCAAATAATCTCTTGAGCCATTAGCTAAGATGGTATAGTGATTGGACATTTCAAGAGGTGGCATGTGGGAAAGGGGATCAAGGGTATTAGGGTCAATGCAGTTGGTCTCTAGTAAATCAATAAATATGGATTTCCCTTTGTCCTACTTGGTGACTAGATTCATGATGAAATGGTAATTATAGCTCTTAAAATAGATCTCTATATTTTTTCTATGATCATATGGATGTAAATATCTTGGAATACTAACCTCCATCCCTGAATGGGAGAAATTGATACATTGGTGTAATGCGGATGGGATCACATGAATCTTGTGTAACCAAGGTCTACCCAAAATCATGTTATATGACAAATCAAGATATAACACATGGCAAAGTGTATCATGGGTCAAGGGCCTAATGATAATTGGTAAGTTGATGGTGCCTTATGATTCTCATTCTTTATTGTTGTAGGCTTTAATGGTGATTATTTATACTTGGAGATCTATTGTCATGTACTCAATAAGCTTGATGAGATTTAGAGACATAATATTTAGAATCGATCCATTATCTATGAGGACATGTTTCACTTTGTGTCTCTTTATTTAAACTTTGATGTATAATGGATTATTGTGCAATAGGCCAAGGGATGACATATCACTTTGGTTAAAGGTTAATTATTGGCCTAAAGCTAGATGTCCATCCAAAGCTTGAAATTTGTTAAGGGATATGTCATTTAAATCCATGGATTGACCAAGGAAATATGTCAATATGTTTTTGTGGATAGTAGATGTATGCAAAAAATCTAAAATAGATATTTATGTTAGCATATTTTGGAATTATTACACAATGTCAAATGTCTTTTCTTAGATAGTGGTAAATGGATTATTCTAAGGTAGAATGGATGATTGGATGATGGGTGAAGTGGAAAATGGTTGTGGGCCTGATATGGAAATCTTTGATTGACAAGTTGTGATTACACAATCAAGATTAGATACATGATCATTGTTGTTAACAAATGATGATGGAGGGGGACTAGATAGGAGAAGTCTTAATTGTCAATGTACTTGTGCATGGTCATGGGATAATAATGAGTTATCTATATATGGTCCTAACATAGGAATCCCTGCTTGTGGGTTTACCTATGTTTGGTCTTAGGTTAAGGAAGGATTATCAAAATAGGTTGGTTTGTTGGGAATGACTAGCAATAGTCTTGTTTGATTGGTACTTGGTCTGGGATTAATGTAAATGGTGTTAATGTGACCTCTTGTAATATGGCCTATGACTACATTTTATTTATATGCAGTTACATGGTAAGTCTATTAGTTATTACCATTGTTCTGACCTTGGTTTTGTCCATTATTTTTATGTTGTTGGTTCTGTTGATTTTGTTGGTTTGGCCTTGGTTATTGATACTATTGTTGATGTTGCATTAGCAACTATTGTTGTTTGTTATTATTGTTATTATTGATTTTTATGTTGGGGAAAATGATTTTGATAAATTCCAAAGCTTTGATTGGAGGTGAAAGCTCCATGATCCAATGTGTTCTTTCCATTTTCCAACATATTCTAAATTACATGTCTAATTTGCACACAATGCTAAAATTTATGGCCATTAACCTGATGAAAATCATAGAATTATTCTGGCCTATACCATTTAGGCATGTCATCACCCTCACAAACTTGCTCTTTTAGAATAGACCATCTAATCAAGTTAGCTATTACAAAATTGCAAAAGACTAATTCAATGGGCTCTTTAAGGTTAGTAAAAACATGATGAGTAGGTAAATTTCTCCTTGGAGGAGGTAGGATTTGTAAAGGCATAGGTATGCACTATATTTATAATATTTGCTGCATTGGTCTAGGTTGTTACACTCACTATGTGTGTTATAACTACTGAAAAGGTTATTAGTTAGGAGTAAGATGGAAAGGTGGCATAGGTGAAGAAGATGGTGATTACACTGTTTGGATTACATTGTGATTGAATTACTTGGGTCTATCATTATTATTAGCCTATGCTAGTTGAGATGCTTGTGCTTAGACTGGATGTTAATTTTGACCACTATTCTAGTTTTGGTTCTATCAATTAGTCTTATTTGATGAGGTTAGTTTAATGATCCCTTTGTTAATAAGGGCTCATTCGATCACCAAACCTTTGTCAATGATTTATTTGAATTTATGTACACACTACAACTTCAGATAGTTAGATATCTTTCTATGTAGGTTTTTGGTAAACACATCAGCAAATTGCTTGTCTAGTAGACTATGGGTAAATCAGCTTTTAAGGTCTCTCCATCACTACAAATAGTTTTCAAATCTTTCACCTGGTTTTTATTTTGATTGCATTAAGTCTACCAATGAAATCTCATGATTGAGATTGTAAGAGAAGTGCTATATGAACTTTAAGAACTATTCCAAGGCTTGTCCAACTAAAATTCTTAGAAAAAATAACAAGTTTATGTTGTTATAGGCCATTGGTTAGCACATGATAAATAATTCTATCAGATGGGCCTTGGGGTCATCGATCCTTTTGTATTTGTCAAAATTTAGTGAATCATACCTTGGAGAAAATGGTATCTACAAGTACTCCATGTTGAAAGGGTAAGAACACACATCATCTAAATTGAACTTTTTGACTTGTTTACTAGCTTGGATGATGGAAATTACATCCTTTATTTGTTGTAGCTCTTGTTCAAGGAAACTTATTTGAAAATTGGCCTAAGGTGATGGTTGAGTAGTCACAAGTGGATTACTTTGACTGAGGTATGATGGAGGCCTTTGTTGGGGTAGGTTAGATTGGCTAGAAAATGGACCAAGAATGCACATGTGTAGGTTAGGGTGTGATTATTGAAATTGCACATACTATGGTGCAATATTCTAGTTGGGATTGGGTATATAGGATTGATGTTGGGAATATTGAGGTTAGGATGGAGGAATATGGTTTTACTATGCCTAATGAGGTTGAATAGGGGCATGTAGATGACTAGTCATAACTTACTATTGAATGGGAACTTGTGAACCAAGACCCTATCTATGAACTTGTGGCACATTTGGCATGAAAGGTAATTATTGACTAGTAAGTACTTGTGGAACATGGGAACATATTAGTTGTGTGAATCCCTATTGGGAAGTGGACACATATTAGAGATTCAACATCTACCATTGACCAATATTTACATATTATTGGTTAGACATCATTTGGTTTTGGATTATCATGTTAGTTTTTGACTGAAGAGGTATGTTCACTGATACCTATCAAGGTAAAACATTAATTATCCCTACTAAAATGGAATTATGTTTTTCCTTTACTATATGGTTTGATTGAATTATGCCTATTATTATGGAATATTACTAGTCACCTATTAGGGAGGAGTTATATTCATCACATTTTATTGTGGTATAGCATTGGTCATTGGATGACTACTTAATCCTTGTTATTGGGTGCTAAAAGAAGTAGCTGATTGAGGATTAGAGGTAGTTAGTTGAGGTTGGGATGTAGAAACTCCTACACCCTGAGTTTGAAAAATACTAATGGTGTTATTTAAAGGCACAATTTTTATTGGTTAGTTGTTTGTGCATTAACACCACTTTGATTTGGACTAGATGTTATTTGTGCATTATCCAATAAGTTTTGCTTATTATTCTATGTAAAAGTAGAAGACATTTCCTTGATAGTTGGGGTATTGAACATGTTTTTGACTAAAGTGTTTTGTGTGGGTGTGTATATAACCTAATTTTCTTAACCTATCAACTCAAATAAGACTCTTATCAAAGGGAGTGATTGAATAATAGGTGCATTTGACGTGACCACCAAGTTACTAAAATTATACACTATGTTTTGATATGCCTAGTATGTTGTTTGCATTTTCATGAATTGGTCCTCCATGAGGCCTCTCTATGTGACAAACATACACAGATCTAGATAGGGAATTAGTATTATGGCATTAGGGTTACTAGAAGAGGCCTAATAATTATTTGGATTATAAAACATGTTATAAGGCCCTCTTGGTAGATTTGGAAAATTATCAAGCCCTACCTTTGTGACTCTATTAGGATCATAGGTTGATGGCATGGTCATGTAGTAGGGTTGTTTTTGAACATTTTATGCAACCATAGGTATGCTAGATAAACATTGGGTTATTTTTTCTTGATCTTACTCCATGTAAAGTTGTGTGCTAACTAAACAATTATCCAAAGGATCTTGACTCTATTCCCATATTTGAGTGTTATATGGTGGATAGGAATCCATCTCCCAAATAAAATCATCTCCTTATGGGTTTTGAACAAAGTCTTACTATGTGCTAACATTTCCACATCCTAGATTATATATAGTTACACTACATGTATAGTGAGTCATGGTCAAATCATTGACAAATGTTTCATAATAATATGGACTAGAGTTATAAAAACTCTAATAATCTATGTTTGAAAAGACAAAGGGTTTAAATTTTTCTAACTTGGTTGAGGGTGGAGATGAATCTCCAAAAAGTCTATGAAAAGACTTGGTAAAATAGTATAACATCAAATATCTAAGTGACACACACAACATTTTGACACAAATTTTTTCTAAGTTAAATCAAAGTGTCAAATGGATGGCATAACACCTCCTCAAACAATGGAGTAATGCTAAACACAAGACTCATTCATGATGTGGTTTAAATAAAATAAGTTTTATATCTAACACACAAAGCAATAAAGAATAAATGACAAAAATATAACTAATTATATCATCCTAAATCCTATCAAGGTGTTTCAAAGTGGAATTGACTAAAAATTACAAGTTACAACCATCTAGATTGATCCCATGTGTATAAAATTTCATGTTTGCACACAAGTAGCACATCAATTGACTTGTGAAAAGATATTATCCTTTTCACAACCACTACATATTCAATTGCTTAGTGTAGTGTGATGTCCTGATTGATCATACATTTTGGGCTAGCTTGCCACTAACGAAGATGGTTTAACCACTCAAACCACCATCTTAGTAGGGCAATCCCAATTTATATACCCCCCCCCCCCCCCCATGAAGAGGGATTGAAACATTGCCAAGAGATGAATCTCCAGGTCAATGCTTCCCTAAAGAACTTGTGAGAGGCAATGACACCCCCTTCACAAGCCAAAATTCATGAAAATAAAATATGATTAGAAAGACTTTAGGGTTGTTTTTAGATCATCTAATACTATATGATTTTTGGGGAGAGCCTAGGCAACTTTATTTCTATGACTTGGACTAGGCACTAAAATGTAATGGAAAGACACTTTTGATCCCACGAGTTCCCTATAAGGGATGGGGGGAAAGCATATACACACTATCCATTTTATGAAATAAATAAACAACAAATAATTTGCAAACAATCATGTGTGAAGTTTGATTTTTAAGCACTAAATTATATGTGATGTTGTTCATTACTAGGCCCCTTGGCTTAAATGCTAAAATAAAAAAAATACACAAAACCAAATGAAGCAAAATCATCTAGGTTCATTTTAAGTCCAAAATTGGAAGGTTCAAGACTTATCCTAGGTTCATGTTTAAACACCAATTTGAAATGTTCAAGATTTAAACATTTGATTTAAGCACTAAAAAAATGAAGTGTTTGTAAAAATTAACAATCCTAGTTCATTTTAAACACCAACATCCAAATATGCAACATCTAACATGTTCATTTTAGGACCCGAATTAAAATGTGTAAAATTTAACTATATTATTTTTAGAAGCCTAAAATGAAGTGTTATTTAGTTAAAAAAATTAAAATGGTATTCCAATCAATCCTTGAACATGTAATTGCTAGATAATAATGCCTTGATTTGAAGCACTTTCTTGATTGGGAAAATGATGTTTGCAACATGTGATCTTGAGTTAGCTCTATGTTTTTACACAGTAAATCAACATCAATTTGTGAAGGGATTGGTGTTGATTCTATCCTATCTATAAAAACACATATAATATAAAATGTTTCCCATAATAAAATTTTAAAACAAAATGTTAGCCAAAACTTAAAAAAATGTATGTTCAAATCATGTCCATGACCTAAAATTATTACATAATAACCTTCTAATTGGAAGCACTTTTGGTTATGAGAAAATAAACTTTTAAAAATTTGGTCTCAAGTTTTCTCTATGTTTTTACATAGTGAATCAACATTGATTCATGTAGGGATTAGTGTCATTTTTCTATGAATCGATGACGATTCAATCCTGTTTGTAAAAAAACATAAAATTAAAATGTGTTCATAAGGAAAATGATTAGCAATATGATCCTAAATCCAAGAAATAACACCAAAGTCTAAAGTAAAATGGTCAGCATAACAACATCTAGGCCCTTATAAATAAAACAAATCTAGTAAATAGAAGAGAAATTATAAAAGACCAATTCCTACCACATCCTATTTCTACATAGAAAGAATTGGAATCAATCTATGATAATCAACATTGATCATTGAAATAATCAACATATATTCCTATCAAAATTGAGTGTAATTATAAAATAGAGTATGGAAAATCATAGAAAAAACTCTAATTTTTAAGGAATTTAATAATTCATATGAAAATTTAGAAGTTGCATTTTGATCTTATTGGTACATGGAATGTTTTTGGTTCCATCGGGCATGCCATTTATGATCAATGAATATAAGGAGGGTGGTTAGATTATATGTTAGATTCACAATAAAATCAATGAAATAAACTCAAAGTGAAATCAATAACACACAAAAATTCATAACACTACCTTACCTAGATCAAAGGGAGGAACATGGTGAAGAAACACAAATGAACAAAGCACAAGTAAAAATGGAAATAACTTACTCACAAATTCCTTACCAAATCCTTGAATACTCCAAGAGGATTCTTCATTTGGCTTGCTTAGATTGTGTTTCAAATGTATTCATCAATGGAACTTGGTTATCTCCATCTCCTCTTGGAATCATGGATGGCTTGATATGGATCATGCTTGGCTTGATGGCTTAATGGATTGGCTCAATTTTGTCATTATAACACTATGTATTTGCTTCATGCCCTAAATCCTGCATTATAACATTACTATGTCCAAGATTTCTAGATCAAGTACTCTAGGCTTGCTTTTATATGCTTTGTAATTAACTTAGAATGAGTTAAATACTAACCTTCGTTGGATTAGTTAACCTAAGTAGGGTTAAAAGGTGTCAAATGGTCATGATTAACATGGAATATGCATGGGTGGGATATTTTCCAAAATGACAACTCATAAAATCTAATGATGAAAACCTAGGATATTTATTGATTTTTGAATTCTATTTTTTGATAATTCATTTAATTTCTCATGAATTAATTAAATTAGGATTTTATTAAGATTTTCATGTTGATTAATATCTTTTAGGAATTTGAACATTTATGCAAGATTTAATTTTAATTGATTTAGGCATTTGGTTCATTTAATTGATTTATGGGCCAAATTGATTTAATTACATGTGATGAATCCAAATTTAATATTTTATAAATTATTAGGATAGATGTTAAATTATTAATAAGAATTGGTCTAAAGTCAAGTATGGATCCA
The DNA here is from genome assembly GCA_037957365.1 of Torreya grandis. Lineage (NCBI taxonomy): Eukaryota > Viridiplantae > Streptophyta > Pinopsida > Cupressales > Taxaceae > Torreya > Torreya grandis. Next base: position 1,541,816 of record JARHVA010001022.1, on the reverse strand, counting down.
TTGGTGGCCAATTTTAGATGTCTAAAAAATCCACTGCACAAAAGAACATAACTTGTGAAATAATACAACATTAGAAAGATATAAATCTACCAATATGGAAGAACAATCTCTTATGAAACTATGCTATTGAAAATAAGATGAAGAGGAGAAAATTGAAGATTTAGATATTGATGCTGATATCAATGTGATTGATTTATTTGAACTTAAATGGCTAGTAGAACTAGTAAAGGACCCAATCACAAAACTTACTGAAGAAGACAAGCTGCACAACATACAAATTATAGAACAGGAAGGGAAAAAAATTCTACAAGAATATATTGATGAGGAAAAGTATAATATTTATTAGCAACCTATTAAAAAGCATGTGACAAACATCAGAATCAAGGAGTTTCCCAAACTAGCATATATAGGTGACTATTGGACTGAATCCAAAGTTATAGAAGCCATGTAACTTCTACGAGATTAACAAGATGTGTTTCTCACTAAATTTTTAGAGGTGAGAGGAGTCGATCCATCCTTGGGAAAAATGCATATTGAACTCAAGGAGTGTGCATGACCTATAAATAAATGACCCTATAAGTTGAATCCAAACATGAAGTTGAAAGTGAAGGTTGAACTTGATAAAATGAAATATGCAAGTATAATCTATCCCATAGAAAAGGAAGATTGGGTTAGTCCCATAGTAGTGCAACCTAAGAAAATAGGGGAGATCAAAGTATGTGGTGATTATTAAATTTTTAATGATACCTACATGAATGACCCATTTCCAATTTCCTTCACAAATGAAGTGTTGTAATCTATCATAGGTCATTAAGTCTACTCTTTCATAGATGGATTCAGTGGCTATTATCAAATACCCATCATAGAAGATGATAGAGATAAAACAACTTTTGACATATAATGGGGATCCTTTGTGTACAAAGTAATACTTATTGGCCTCAAGAATGTACCTACAATTTTTTTATTGAGTAGTAGTGATCATGTTTAAAGATTTCATTCATGACTTTTTAAAAGTCTATCTTTATGATTGGGAAGTCATTTCTTTGTTTAAATAACATTTATCTAAGTTGTGTCTTATGTTAGAGTGCTATTGAGCTCTATGCATTGAACTAAATTTTAAAATTGATTATTTTTTACACCTTTTGGTGTCTTGCTAGGTCACATAGTTTACAGTCAAGGAATTTTGGTGGATCAAGCTAAAATTGTAATCATTTTGAATATGCCTCCACTAATTAACTCCATGAAAGTGAGATATTTTCTTGACCATATAGGGTAATATTGGAAGTTTATCAAGGGATATGCAACCATTTCATACCCATTGAAGCATTTAATACTCAAAGATGTGAAGTTTTTATAGACTTATGAGTGTCATGCAACTTTCATAGAACTAAAGTAGAGACTGTTCACTACACCTATTCTCATCTTTATAGATTAGAACAAACCCTTTCATGTTCATGTTTATGCTCTAGGTATCATAGTTGGTGTTATGATTACATATCTACAAGATGGTGGACTAAATCACCCCATACATTTTTTAAGCAAAAAGTTATTTGACGTAAAAAATAATTACACAAAAATTAAAAGGGAAGCACTGGATATAGTGTTCTCACTATATAAATTTTGACATTATCTTCTTGAAACACCATTTTAAGTTTTCAAAGATCATCAAGCCATGCATTACCTTGTCAATAAATTGATGCTTCAAGGATGCATTTCAAGATGGTTGATGCTATTTCAAGAATTCTAGTTAAGTATTAATGTCAAGACAAGAAGAGAAAATGTAGGACTAGATCATCTCAGTCACATCATAAATGGGGCAGAACTAGATGAAGATTCTCTTGATCCCATTTATTTCATGTTTTTGTGATCGCCAATTTTTTTGAAGCAATTGATAACTTCTTCAAAAAAAGAGTATTCCCTACGCATTACCAAAAAAGAGACAAGAAGCAATTTATCACCAGATCTTTACCATAAACCATTGTAAATGGGATTTTGTATCATTTAGAGAAGGATGAAGTACTACATAGGGTAGTTCTTGAACATGAACATCCATAGCTCTTATAGGAGGCACACCAAGGAATAGCAGGAAGATATTTTTCCAGAGAAGATATTGCAAGGAAATTGTTACGTAATGGGTTATGGTGGTTGAACCTTTTTTAGGATGCATATATAGTAGCACAACATTGTGACGTCTATCGATGCATGGGTAAACCAGTAAAAAAATATGAAATGTCATTGAAGCCTTTGTTAGTAAAATAACCATTTGAATAGTGGGACATTGATTTTATCAGACCTATCAATCCATTGAGTAAATATAGTAAATAAAGGTATATTATCATTGTGATAGATTACTTTATCAAATGGGTCAAAGTTGTTGTGACACCTAGTTATGGTGCAAAGGATGAAACAAAGTTCCTTTACAAGAATATCATGAAAAGATTTAGATGCCCCATCAAGGTTTTTAGTGATTGAGGGACACACTTCTTGAATAATACCATCAAATCCCTTATTTAATAATTCATAATTTCTCATCATAAAATTACTACATACCATCGAAAATATAACAACTAAGTTGAGGCTTCTAATAAAGTGTTGGGAATTTTTTTGATAAAGATCTATGATGTTAAGAGAGATGATTTGGAAGATCATATTCCTATGATTATTTGGGCATATCACATTCACTATAAGAGGGATACATTATTTACTCCACTCTAGTTGTTTTATGGGCTTGAAGTAGTCATACTAATGGAATAGTTGGTACCTAGTCTATGCATTGCAATGGACATGAGAGTAGGGGATTATGAGTCTCTTACCAACAGTCTTCTTGAACTAAGTAAGATGGATGAGTATCAACATAGAGCATTTTAGATTCAAGAAGTTTATAAGTAGAGCCTTAAATCATGACATGATAGGAATCTACACCATAAGGAATTTCATAGAGATTAACCAATTTTGTTATATGATAGTTGTTTCAAAGCATTTCTAGGCAAATTATAGATTATATGGAAAGGGCCTTACATTATACATAAAATATCATAGAAAGGAACCATTGTTTTGAGAGATCTATAGGGAACCATTTTAATAGGGTAGGGGAATGGATGTAGGCTTATTTCCTACCACCAATAGTCTTGATTATTTCTTATAAGTGAATGGGTGTTGAGTAGCACCAAGTGATTAAGATTTCCCATTTTTTGTATGTTTTCTTATGTGCTTATTTGTGTGTGTGCATTGTGTGTTTGTAGATGATCTCTTAAATAGTTTTTGGGAGCTAAAATAACATGTATAGCATGTTTCAACCATGCATAGAAGAATTTAGGTGTACCATCATAGATGTTAGTAGGAGAAAAATAAAGAAATTAAGTCTAGGAAATGTATGGTCAAGTCATATCAACCAAGATCTTCACCATATAACAGCCATCCCTAAATAGTTAATTATAGATCCAAGGTTTGATTGACCTAATATTCACCAAATAAAAGTCTAGTCAACATCATCTACTCATACTTCAGTAAGAATAACAAAGAACATAATGACATATCTCCACACATGTACAAATGACTATCTTAATTTCCAGATTAGATAAGATTTGCCACATCAATATTTGCATTGATGTCAAATGTACAACTCATCATGATATTTATGTGAAAACTAACAAGTGTGAATTATATAAAGGCGTAAGATTATGAACCAAGTATACATTTCATCCTTGTAAATTTTTTACAAGTTGAAGTTTCACATGTTGATGCAATTTTTACTATGTAGAGAGCCAAAGTATTTTCCATTTTAGCACTCAGTGATTATGGATTATTCAAATCTCATTAGGATTTTAAAAATTTCTTAAAGAGAACAATGGGCATCAGCCTGGTGCTTCGATAAACAAAATTAAATGATCCAAATCCATTTGATTTGCTTTAAATGGTAGAGCAAAAATTATTTTGACTATATCCCATCGATGTTGTGCAACCATTGGATCTTATAATCCCTAATTAATTAAACAATAAAGAAATCACACACCTACTTTGCATGCCTATTTTTAGTAACTTGGGGGAGATTGTGAAAGTCTTTCTCAACCTATATAATGATGGCAACATATACATTGGTCTTGATACCATGATATTCATCATCACATAAGTAATGGATCAAACTTTGGGCATGCCTACACGAGGAGATTCTCTTGCCTCATACAAGATGAAAATTCCTCTTATCCTTTAGGAGGTTAGTGATTTATATGTTTGAGGATCTAGATGGATCCCAATTAAAGAAATTCATGACAAACTAGTGCAAATTTTAGTAGAATTCATCACATGGAGGTTTTGGTAGACCATTAAGTTTACAAAGCAAATTCCAAAAGAGGTCATGGACATTGTACACTGCATGATCCACCATAATTGATCTGTAAACTAGGTTTAACTCTTAGATAAAAATTGTTAAATATCAGATTTTGTAATTCTCAATTTTCATTTAATAACATAGAAATTGGTAGTAGAATGTTCTATAAATGAATAGAAGTAAACTAAAAAACTCTGTAAATTCATTTCTACATTTAAAACTCCTATTTTGTGTCTTTTTTATAATTTTATCATAATTAATCTTCATGTCTCATTAATCTATTTACAAATTGAATTAATGAAATAAACTTTGAAATAACTAAAAGGAAGTTTGACACCAAACATGATAATAGAGGTCACCCATCACTTGGGCTACGTCTCTAAGATTGATTAAATTACAACATAATCCATTTAAAATATGAAAATATCAATTTAAAACTTACATAAAGTATGGATTTTGGACACCTGTAGTAGTGATGAAAACTTGACTATGTAAAGACTCTATAATTGATCAACAAAACATCTTATTCTAGCATGTAGCATCTCTTCATCCTTCTCTATCTATACATGTATGTTTTCTCCTTTTTGAGTATCTATAAAACTCTTAAGAAGGGGCATAATATTAAATATGAGTGCATCCAATTATTAGAGAGATGCATCTCCTGATATTATTCTTATAACTATTTACATCCTCTAGGGCCACAACCCTTAAAATAAATATAACCAATAATAGGTCTTGACATAGTAACTCAAATACATTTTTCCTTGTCTATCACCAAAGAAGAAATTATTTAAGATAGACTCAGGTCTCTATGGATCTATTAATACATGAAAAAAACATAATAATAGAGGCTTGGTTTTAACAACATATCCATCTAAGGTTAAAACCTTAAAATAGACAAATTAACATCATGACTGAGCATTATCAAATAGAATCCTAATTACATACCTTCCATATGACTAAAAGGATCATAAAACATAAGAAAGCATAATGCATAGCCATGAATTTACATGTATATAAATACTAATCAATTCTATAACCTCCACCTTAGCTCAAGTATTTTTCCTTCGAAATTGTGTTTTGCCTCAAATTAAACTTCTATAATGGACAAAATGTCATTCATCCCTAGTTTAGAAGTTTAATAGGTGTTATAAAATTCCACATAAGTTTGGTCTAATCTATGTTCATGATTAATGGTCCTACCAAATAGTACATTCACAAATCAAACCATGTATAAAAATAGTCATGACAAGATCGATGCATAAGCATTAACTCAACATTGAACACATCAATTGAATTTATAAATTAAACATGTAGATTGAATATATATTCTCTATGACCAATGAATTTAGGAATTGGTGGTCTCTCCCTTATATGAAACCTACATATAAATATCCCACAACATAGAGTAACCATTTTTGGCCCAACAACCTTGCAATGTAGGTGAAATGCCTTCACCATTAAACTTGGCTCTATCTTTACCATCAAGATAACATGTTAAATTTATCCTTTTAGACTTTGAGGTCTTATTCAAGATCCCAACCCATGGAATTTCCAATGAATCTTCTTGACTTCCAACAACAAGCTCTTTAACTAGTGTTTCCACATTCACATGAGCCTCATTTTCATTCAAGACTTGGTTCAGTTCAAATAGATTAAATAGGTCTACTATGACTCAAATAATGTCAAGCCCATTATAAATTTCCATGACAGGCATGGTCACCCCATCCATTCAAGGATGTATACCTATCTAATATCTTATGCAAGCTTTGACAAATAGATAACTCCATTCCATCTAGGCTTAAAACTCCTTGCTACATCATGGTCCTGGTCCTCCCAAGCTTGGATCAATATGAGATGTCATAATCTTTATCCCAACTCATTCCATCCTTCACTTCCATTTTGGACCACTTATAATGAACTTTACCCATATAGAAGAAAACACTGCTCAGCCTGGCAAGAATTAACTCCCTTTCTTTCCTCAAGCTTGGCTCATATGTGGATGTGCAATATCATTCTACAACCTTCCAAAAGGGGAATAAACCTTTATACACCAACACCCCTTTTAATCTCCTTCTTTGTTATCACTTTGCCTTCTTATAGGTATCCTTCTATTTTTCTCAAGCCTTGTGTCCATATATAACCTCACCTTCCTCAGCTAGGGTCGAATGACTTGGCTAAACAAAATCATGCATTTATTTAAAATACCACATTCATGGATAATAATGCAATAAATCATTTAAATAATATTTTTAGAACATATTTAACCATGGTTTTGGCCACGTGTATAATCCTTTTATTTTCTTGGAGTCTTGAATCAATCACCAACTATGAGTTGGTTATTCGGTGATGAACTCAGAATATGAACTCAACTTAGAATGTAGTTATTCCATGTGCAAAGAGTGATTAAAACCAACTATGAGTTGGGTTAAACTATGAGCTGGGTTGCCATGCTGAGTTGGGTTGCACTATGAGTTGGGTTTCCATGTCAAGTTGGGTTGCATTATGAGTTGGGTTGACAATTTGGTAAATAAAAGATGTGGTGGCTAGCTTGAGGACCCACCACATAGTCCTCTCCAATTTCTCCCCATCCTACCGTGTGTCAAAACCAAAATCACTAAAATAATTATATGGTAAAAATAGTGTAATTATGAAATTAATAAAGCACTATTACCATACATGGTGGTAGAGTCCCCCTCCATCATAAAGGTGGGCTCCACTAGCTATGGTCTTTATAGCTGGCCCTTTTTTAATTTACCAATGAAAATGGTGACCATAATCCTCTAGATCAAACCTCCCCACAAAGAAAAATTTATCCTCAAAAGTACCAAGAACCCAACTAAACCTGTTACACATATTTTTGCATGACACCAATCATATAGAAACCTAAAATAAGTCAACTATCTAACTAAAATTGCAACCTATATATGGAGAGTAAAATAAACTCTATATCCATTCTACCAAATGACCTGTTACCCAAAAATCATGCTCTAGTGACTTCTTTCAATCATTGCACTGCATGAAGGTTAAGGCATTCTCCTTATTATCACATAAGGGAAATCATATTGCTACATACACCTATAAGATTTACAAATAAATTGCATAGATGTATACTTATATTTTACAAATGTTTCCCATCTATAGGTCTTTTAGAAGTACACCTACATGATCTGACTAAGAAATATACATGTGTGTATAGAAAGTTTGTAATACAAACATTGCCTATATTACTATGGGACTTACATGTATATGCAAGTATAAAAACATGCAAAGAATTTGTTTATCCTAAGGTGACTAATGCATAATACACATTACCTAAGGGTAATCAAGGGAACTAAAAAAAATAAAATTATCTACTATGTCCCTTGAATCTTTACCGATACCTATCAAAATCCAATGTTAACTTGGAGAGTTTCCATAATAAGAGCTTCTTTACAAATTCACAAATCTACAAATAATTGTAAGAAAATATCATTTAAAAAGTGAGAAGAAACCAAGTATTTTAAACTTATCTCAAGGTTTCCTTCACCATCCAATTTCTCCCTAATTCATACCTCCACAACTCATCCAAATAAGTTAGTTTCCCCAAAAATTCTATCACAATGGAAAACTAAAATAGGAGATAGCCAATATAAACCATCCCAAACACAACTCTATCAAATTTCCTTCCCAGATTCAATAAATAGGAATTTATCTAAAATAAATGTGTTGAAGAAAATAAAATTGTACTAATCCAATGTTATAATCTTGTTTATCAAAACTATTCAAATAACCATTTAACCATAAGGGTTGTTCCTTCTTAATGGTTTTCATAACTGAATAGTAAGTGGTTTCATCTTTTATAAAACTCTATCTCAATAAGAGTTAGATGATCCATGTTACAATTTCAAAAGGATTTTTTTGAAAAAAAGTTTTCATAAATATACATTTCATATCTAGAGTATCCCACACATAGGTTATCCTGATGTCAACGATTCAAAGCTAAAACTTATGCTACATAGTTACAATAAAAATAACTCATACCTCTTTGAGAACTATGGAATGCACCTATTGAGTACTGGATAAAAAATGTTGGTGTCTTAAATGGATTGTTTTTTACTTCCTAAAACTCTTAATAAAGCTGTGAAAACATAAACCAACTTATCAACCAATTACAAACTAAAACTCAAAGTGCAAAAACCTGTCCAATACTAAACAATGCCTTGTTTGCCATTTCCATATCTTACCATGGAATAGGTATTTTCATTTTATCTTATATTCAAGGACATAGGAATCCATAATATGATTAATAATCCAAAATAATATGGTTACACAACTGGTTAGCTAGACCAAAATATTGTATCAATACCAATATGAAATCAAACCATAACCATACCTCAATCTACCTTCTATGTAAGACTAGCAATAGAGCTACAACTGATTCCTCTTGGAGATGCATTATTGAAAATGCCTTGCATTATATCTAAATGATTTGAAGGAAGAAAGGCTATTCCTTTCTCAACACTATCTCACACCTCAAGTGACCATATGATATGTTCTTCATCCATATTGATCCTATAGGGCTAATCGTTCTAAAACCTTGGTTGTCAAAAGCTTATCTTCTTTCAGTGAATTAGAACACCTTATAATTTCCTTTTGCACCATCCTTCCTACATGGTCAACTCAAACATAATAATCATCAAGCAAAAATTTGATAAAAAATCCAAACTAAAGTATATAATAACTAAATTAAGGTCGTACAATCACTTGCTCTGGTACCAAATTTGATCCATAAACTAGGTTTAATTCTCAGATAAAAACAAATAGTTAAATATCATATTTTGAAATTCTCAATTTCCATTTAATAACATAGAAATTGGTAGTAAAATGTTCTAGAAATGAATATAAGTAAAATGACAAAATCTGTAAATTCATTTCTACATTTAAAACTTCCATTTTGTGTCTTTTTATAACTTTCTCACAATTAATCTCCATATCTTATTAATCCATTCATGAATCGAATTAAATGAAATGAACTCTAAAATAAATAGAAGGAAAGTTAACACCAAACATGATAATGGAGTTCACCCATGACTTGGGTTATGTCTCTGAGATTGCTTAAATTACAATCTAATCCATTTAAAAGATGAAAATATCAATTTAGATCAATTTAACACTTACATCAAATATGTATTTTGGACACCTATAATTGTGCTAAAAACTCAACTACATAAATACTCTACAATTGATCAACAAAACATCTTCTTCTAGTTTATAACACCTCTTCATCCTTTTCCATGCATATGATTATGTTTTCTCCTTTTTGAGTATCTATAAAACGCTTAAGAAGGGGAATTATATTAAATAGGAGTGCATCTGATTATCAAAGAACTGCATCTCTTGAATCAACATGTAACTATTTACATCCTCTAGGGCCACAACCATTAAAATAAATAGAGGTAATAAATATAACCAATCATAGGTATCGACATAGTAACTCAAATACATTCTTTGTTATTTATCACCATAGAAGAAATGATTTAAGATAGACTCAAGTCTCTGTGTATCTATCAATACATGCAGAAACACATAATAATAGAGGCTTTGTTTTACCAACATATTCATCTAGGGTTAAAAACTTAAAATAGATGAATTAACATCCTAACTGAATATTATCAAATATAATCCTGATTACATACCTTCTATATGACCAAAATGATCATAACACATAAGAAATCATAATTCATAGTTGTGGATCTGCATGTATATAAATACTAGTCAATTCTATAACCTCCACCTTGACTCAAGTATTTTTCTTTAAAAATTACATTCTACCTCAAATCAAACTTCTATAATAGACAAAATTGTTAAGCACGGGATATACTGAGAGGGGGGGTGAATTAATATATCATATATCTTTTAAAACTTTCCTTTAACCAAATTCCACTTAATCAAACAATCAAGATATGCAATAAAACTCAAACAATAAACATCACACAAGATAAAGAGAGACACTAGATATAACGTGGAAACCCAATGTGGGAAAAACCATGGAGAACAATCTCAAGTATATTCATGAGAACAAACCCATAGGAGCACTATACCCCTTTGCTGAGTACCAACCTCAGCTACAATTCGTGAGCACCAACCCACAAGAACTTCAAACCCCTTTTCCAAGCATGAACCCAACTACTATTCATGAGCACCAACCCACATGAGCACCAACCCCTTTGCCGAGCACCAACCCATCAACAATTCATGAGCACCAACCCACAAGAGCACCAACCCCTTTGTGTATACCACACATCTATCTCTCAATGTTGCTATCTCAACAAATGATAGTTCAATACAACATCTCTTTCCTCTCTCTCACCTTTACTATTCTAAGCTAGATATAACAAATACAAATCATATTCATCTCTCATAATTTCTCTTCTAAGCTAGATATTACAATATCAAATCAACCTCTATCTCCCATATTACAAATGGCTTCTCAAGCCTTTATTTATAGCTTTCCAAATGACCTTTGGCCTTCCCCCTTTATGACCCTTCAATCCTCATGTAAAATGGTGCCAATCTTAGATGACCCTTCATATTCAAGCCTTTGAAAAGTCATGTGGTGACCCTTCATGACCAAAAACGTCCTTCCCACTTTTGTCCTTATCTTTGGCGACTCTTCGTATTCCTTAAAGTGTCCCTTCATGAGAAATTGCACCCTTACTCTTTTGTCTTCACTTGGTGACTCTTGTTATTCCCCAAGATGAATCTTCATGGGAAAATGCATCCCATCCTTCTTTTGTCTTTACCCCATGGCTCTTCAACTTCTCCATGGGCCCTTCTTTTGTCTCATGTGCAACCAAAAATATATTCATTAATATTAAATAAATATTAACTCATATTAGTCAAGATATATTTATTACAAACAACATTAAATGCAATAAGGACTTTATCACCAATAATGCTAGACCTTTGACATCAATGAAAATATTTACAACAATATCGCCCTTTGTCATTGATGGCAACCTCAATCCTAAAACTGCCACATCCTGTCACCTGCACATCTTGTCATCTGAAAACATACAGTAACTCCCCCTTACTGTAACAACTTGTACCTATTCCTTGTACCTATTTTCTAGACTTGTACCTATACCTATTATTCTCCCCCTTTGACATCAATGTCAAAGGGCCTACCTAGAGCTAACACTTAGCTCCCCCTCACTTGATGCTGAACATCAATGGCAGGAAGTAATAGAAATAACTCCCAACTCCTCAGACCGATCTTTGAATGTATCCTTTGATTGTGCCTTTGAGAAGATATCTTTTTCAGCTATCCTAACAGTGGTTTTATCTCTGAATCTCACTGTACCACCATTGATATTCTTTAGAGATATGAATCTACTTTTATCTCCTATCATATGCCTCAAACATTTGCTATCAACAAACCATGGTTCAATTCCAAGTTGATGCTTATGCATCGATCTTGTCATGACTATTTTAATACATAGTTTAATTTGTGAATGGACTATTTGGTAGGACCTTAATCATGAACATAGATCAGACCAAACTTATGAAGAATTGTATAATGCCTGGTGAACTTTCAGACTAGGGAAGAATGACATTTTTATTGTAAATATTGTCATTGATGTCAAAGGTCTAGCATTATTGGTGATAAATGCCCCATTGCATTTAATGTTGTTTGTAATAAATATATCTTGGCTAATATGAGTTTATATATATATATATATATATATATATATATATTGAACATGTAGATTGAATATGTATTTGCCATGACCAATGCCCTTCGGACTTGGTGGTCTCTCCCTTATATGGAACCTACATATAAATATACAACACCATAGAGTAACCATTCTTGGCCCAATGACCTTGATATGTAGGTGAAGTGCCCTCACTATTAGACTCAGCTCTATCTTCACCATTAGAATAACATGCTCAATTTCTCCTCTTGGACTTCAAGGTTGTGTTTGAGAGCCTAGTCCATGGACTTTCTAATGTATCTGATTGACCCCCAATAATGAGCTCTTTAACTAGTATCTCTACATTCACATGGGCCTACTTTTCATTTGATACTAGGCTCAATTCAAATAGATTAAACAGATCTGTTATGACTCAAACAATGTTAAGCCCATGGAAAATTTCCATGATAAGAATAGTCACCCCATCTATTCAAGATTACATACCTATCCGAGATCTTGTGTAGGATTTTCCAAATAGATGACTCTATTCAGTTCAAGCTTAAAACACCTTGTTACATCATGGTCCTGATCCTCCCAAGCTTGGCTCAATATGAGCTATTGTATTTTTAAGACTATGTATAATGAACTTCCCTCATCTCTCTTTCATGGGCAAAGGCCATATAGCAAAAAATGCCACTTAGCCTGGCAAGAGCTGACCCCTTTCTTTCCTTAGGCTTGACTCATCCATGAAAGTGCAATGTGATTATATGACCTTCCAAAAGGGGAAAAGATCATTCTCCACCAAAAACCCTTCATATCTCCTTATTTTTTGTCACCTCTACCTTCTCACAGGCATCCATCCTTTTTTCTCAGGCATTATATCCATATATAACCTCAAATTCCTTAGCCAAGGTCAAATGACTTGGATAAATAAAATCATGCATTTATTTAAAATCCCACATTCATGGGATTAGAATGCAATAAAGCCTTTAAATAGGCTTTTTAGAACATATTTAATTATGTCTTTAGCCATGTGTATAATCCCTTTGTTTTGTTGGAGTCTTAAACCAATCACCAACTATGAATTGGTTATTCAATGATGAACTTAGAATATGTACTCAACTTAGAAGGTAGTTAGGACAAGTGTAAAGAGTGAGTAAATCCAACTATGAGTTGGGTTGACATGCGAGTTGGGTTACCATGTTGTGTTGGGTTACACTACGAGTTGGGTTGACATGCAAGTTATGTTTCTATGCCAAGTTGGGTTGCCCTACAAGTTGGGTTGACAACTTGGAAAATAGAGGATGTGGTTGCTAACCTTAGGACCCATCATGTGGGCCTCTCCAATTACTCCCCATCCTACCATGTGTCATAACTATAAACACCAAAATAACTGTATGGTAAAAATAGTGTAATTATAAAATTAATAAAACATCATTACCATACACAATGGTGGAGTCCCCCTCTATCATAAAAGTGGGCTCTACCAGCTATGGTCTCCATAGCTAGCCATTTTTTAAATTACCAATGAAAATGGTGACCATAGTCCTTTAGATCAATAATAAATAGTTTATTTTCTTGAATACTTTATTTAGAAGCTACTGATAAACATCAAAAAGTGTCGCAAATCTTCCAAGTAGACTTTCCAATACTAGTTTCTCATTTTTTTGTTGTGATTCACCTAATATAAGTCCCTTAAGGGAGATGTACACCTTGATACTAACTACTAGCCAATGCAACAATTTTGTAACCTAATATAGACACATATATATGTTTCCCTAGCCCATGAAGGTAAATTTAAGACATGGTGGGAGGAGTGATTAGAGATTATCACTACACATCCTTGGGTGCCATCAAATGTCATGAAATACTTTTGGAAACATTGATGCTATTAATTTTCTACCAAAAGGTGTGTTCATCCATATTCATGAGTTTCCAAGGTTACCATTTAGACCTCTACCATTGTTTATTACTATGGCCATGTCATAGGCCAAAGTTGCAAAGTAAAAATCCTATGTAGCCGGGCATGTGACATGACTCCAAGATATATCACTTAACACAATAGTACTTACAGTATAATCATAACAAAAATACACACCATTATAGCCATATAAATGAAAGTGTAATCTATTTTCCAAGAAATAATCAACAAATCATCTATTCAAGCACAAGATAAGGAACACTGTAACCTAAGTCGATGATCCTAAGGTGCCTTGGATTGCAAGTTCATGTGACCTACCTTAGATGGGCATGGATGAGCATGAAGTTTACTAGGTAATGGTTGTAGATATGGTAGGATATTTTTATGACAAAGAATAAGAGAAATAATTATTCTTCTGAAAGGTAGTGTGCATAATCTAAGTGCACAAGAATGTTCTTTCAAGTTTATGGGTATAACTACCACCGTGCCCTACATCCATCATGGTTGACACTCTGTAAGAAGAAGCTAAGTAGCTACAATAAAGGGTTGAATTCTTCCAATAGAAACCTTCTACCATGTTCATAGCTGTAGATGTTTTTGTTTTACTATTAGAATGCCCATAAGAGTCTCTAGTGTAAAGGAAAAGAACTAAGCATGAGGCTAGGGTCTCACCTACCCTCAAAGAATGCACATTTGACCAAATAGATATCATTTAGGGAGCACAACCTTATCCATATTCAGATTTACCACCACCCAAATACATGTTGGTTACCTTGGGGTGCAAAAACGCCCATGTCTCTAGTTCCATGGTCTATCAAAGTGATTCACCACCTTCACCACAAGCTTAGGAGTTCAAAGAACTCACACCAATGTAACCTAAAATATAATAAAAACATCATTTATGGTAGGGAGTAGCTTGTGAAATAGAACAATGTGTCAAAAAAGAGGAGAATAAATGCCACAAGGAGCAACCCTTACAACAACAAGCTTAACAAGCTAGTCAACAAACTAAAGAAGCTAAGGCCACACAAAAGGCCCAAGACATAGAGGCTGACTGATATAAGGTTCTTGAGGTGGCTAAGAAGGCACATGAACCTAATAATGTAGCTAAGAAATTATAGTAGGTGCAACAAAAGAATATGGTTGAATAATAAAATACCAAAGATGCTACACTCACTACCAAGGCCAAGGTCAAAAAAGAAAAGCAACAACATGATGCAACAATGTAAGAAACATATGATCTAGAAGATGCCACTCATGCATAGTATAAAGTATAAGTAACTACAAAGAAGAATAAATAAGAAGAAGATGAATCCCTATGAAAACATTAGGCCCATGTATAGGAACAATAAGCATGAGTAGCCAAGGCATTGGCTAACCTAGAGACATAAGCATAGGTGGATAAATAAGCCATATATACTGCACTAGAGGAACAAAAAAAAGGAAGAAGAGTGTGCATAGAAGCTACAAGTAGAGGAATAAGTGAAAAATAAATCTGTATAGGATAAGATAATTATGAAAGTAGAGGAGAATGCCAAGATAAAATAGGTTGAATATGCTGCATAATAACTCAAGATTATAACAGAGGCTATGATACGAAAATAACAAGTGTTTGAGAAAAAAAGATAGATTAGAGTAGTCAGAGCAAGAATAAGACCCATCTATAGCTCCAATAGGTCCACAACAACTTGAATTACCTTTGGGAGGAGTCTAGCCATGGGTGATTGATGCACTACCTTCTCACTTCCACTTGCATCCATTCCATGACTTGACCCTTCAATGATTGTAAGAACATTGGTAGCACTCCCTCTCTAATAAAAATCCTTGTTAGATGAATCTAGGTTACCCTTGAATAAATAGTAAATCTATTATGCAGAAGGCCACCTCTCTAGAATAAGAAATGGATCAATCTAAAGCTAAGAATGTCAAGTTGAAGGCTTACCTATATGAAGATACCAAGTTAATCTAGGATGGTTATCTTGAGCTGGTCACTTGAGCAATCAGGGACCAAGTCATGTTTGATCAATGTAGAATCTAGACACTTTTCTCTAAGTTAACCAAGGACTGGTGTGCAACACAAAAACTCTACATAGTTAACACACTGGGTCAGGATGTTAAAATTGAGGTTGTTACTCTCATCACTCTCCTAGAGGAGTATCAAGGCATGTTGGACATTGTTTCACTTCAAACACAATAGGTCACACATAGCTTGTTGGACTAGAAGTAGTAAACAAATACTTCTTTAGCCATTTTAGCACAGACTTTACAAAGGCTACCATGACCAAAGAAACCATGTTCATCCATATTACCATTATGGAGTAGAAGGATGGAGAACTCTAGGAGTCAATGCTAGGGACAATGTGCAAGACAACCTCTTAAATTGGTAGAGTAAATTTTTGCATAGTTTCTTTGCCATCCTCCAAGTTTAATGACATACAGACAAGATGGAGTATTTGAGTTATGATATTCAGACAAGGGTCACCAACACTAAGGTAACCTTGAGTATAATTGATGATATAAATATCAAGTAGATCATTGGCTACCATACTCCATTATGTGCCCTACTGTGGTTGATCCAAGAAGTGATGTTGGATTGGCATGCCTACAAGATGGATATAACTCTATTTTCCAATGAGGTTTCTTAGATTGCCAACACACCTATATATAAGCCACCTTCAAAACTATAATAGATAATCACTTGATGAAAGGCCATGTCTTCCAAGTCTAAGGAATTTTTAGGTCCATCATCATCTACATCTATGGCACTACCATTGAGTATGAATTTTGAATTTTTTTTGTATTGGGGATGATTTAGTAAGATAAGTAGGGCCAGGTTGGTTGAAAACCCATAAATGATAGCCACCTAGTTATGCCAACATATAAAGGGTGGTAGGTTGGTATACTACTTAGTTGAAAACCTAAAAGGGCTGTTAAGTAATGCATAAGAGGTGAAAACTAGAAATGGTACCTTGAGCGATTACTGTGACTCTTATTGGTCTAACCATTTCTTCAACCTTTGCTCACTTGTGCATTTTTAGAGATCCTATGATGTTGTCTTAGGATGAGACAACATTTTAAGTTTGAGAAAGTTTTGATAGAATAATTTAGATTGTAAAGTTGTGTAGGATATTTGTTTGATATTCATGCATTATGTACTCATTTTGTCATGTATAAGTCTATTTTGTGCTATCTTCATGACTTGCAAAAGGTTAGAGTATGAACAGGCTCCACTTTTGGTGCTAAGTATTAGAAGAAGATGAATATTCATATATTAGAAATGTCTATATATAATTTTGATTATAAGAAGAATGAGGTTCTAATCTTGAAAATATTAATAAAAATTCATCTGTTTATAGTTAACTGTGTGATTTATTACTTTGTTCCTTGCTTACATTATGTTGTCCCTGAAAAATGACTCCTCATTTTTTTATACAACATATGACTATTTTGGTCCTGCATGGCCAAAATTGTCCCTCCCCTTTCCAAAAATTTGTTCTAAACATTCAATTTTGTCATTTTCTCAACTCTTTGGTAAAAGGATTAGCAGGTTCAATTGGTTCATCAAAGGGTCTACCAGCAAGCATCAAAACAAAAGCTTGAACCATTAAACCATTGAACCTTGAACCATTTTGGTTCATTGGTTCAAAGGGTTCAATGTTTAATCAATTTAACACGCCAAGTTCAAAGGTTCAAAGGTTTCCTTAGTTAAGAAAAGAAGTGCACACAAAAGAAAGAGTCAGGCAGATGCTACCAAGTGTCGATGGCTGAGCCCCACTAAACTTTGTTTCTAAAAATTGGTGGATATTACCACGTGTCCCTCTTAAAGCTTGTTGGGAGCCTCCAAGTGTCAATATCTATAGTCTCTTCCCTTAGCTTCACTATTTTGAGCAAAGACCATGGTGGGCCCAGGGATGAGTGACTAAATGAAGTGGAATGCACCAAGTGTCTGCATTCACGTGACTAACAAATGTATTCAAACCATGCCATGTGTCCCTTGTAGAGATCAGTGGAGGCTAACAAGTGTCATCATTTGCGAGAGGTAGACTAAGCCCCAAACATTTCTATGATGTCGCAAAGGCTCGAGAAGGTAGATGCTGCCAAGTGTCAATAGTGGAAGATGCCACATGTCCTCACTTGTTCCTATAGAAGATGCCATGTGGCACTTGTTCAAAGAGTAAAAGGTGCCACATGTCAAAGGAAAGGGGCACTCATAATACAAAGGCACATATGGAGCCAAGGAAAGGTTTCCTTCGAATGAATTGTCTGAAGGAATTCCTTCAGACATTTTGCTTGAAGGAAATAAAAGGGATGATAGCCCACCTAATAATCAAAGCTTGAAGGCCACTTAGAAGACACCAAAGGGCATGTTACCTTTGGAAAAGGGTTTGAGACTTAGAGGGCTATAAAAGCTGCCAAGTGTCACAAGCTGAGACATAGTTTTGAATGAAGCTTCATAGAGCAAAACCCATTGCGTGTCCCAACCCAATGTAGTGAAAGCTGCCACATGTTTGCATCTATGCCCCCAGCTGCTAACTAGTTTCAAAACTTATTTTGATAAGCCTATTTCAATGTTGTGGATGCCACCACATGTCCTCACCCATGTCACAGTGGAATGTGACCATGGCAAGTGATAAAGACACAAAGGAGTTATTAGGAAGTATGATAGGCCCACAAATGTCAAATTTGTCACAATGAAGTGTTTGTTGATTATAGTAGGCTCAAGGCGTAGACCCAAATGCATTCAAAAATCCTAAGGCCAAACCAAAAGAAGGAAGAGACAAAGAGGGAAACTCAGTGGGAGTTATTTCTAGTAGGTGGAACAGTTCATCGGGTAGATATTTGGGGCCTATAAATATTAAAAGCACTGTCTATTTGTCCCCTATGAGATAAAGGCATAATAGACAGTTGTGTGGCTAAGCAGGTGATGGAATTAGAGATTTAGGTTTTAGAGGAGGCACTAGAGATGAATCGATATGCCACAGTCAAGGCAGTTGCCCTACTCTAGTATGGCCCTTCTTGACAAGACCAGAATGCATCCAAAGCATTAAATGCACCAAATGGGTCACTTCATGGGATAAATTGCCAAGCCTCCCTTAGGCCTCTATATAATGTAATCTCTTTTATCATTTCAAAGGAGACCTTCCCCTTACCAAAAGTGAAACTCTACCTGAATTGAAAGGCATTACTAAGACTTTGAGCTCAAATTGTAATTCATATTTCTTTGATTGAATGAGAAAGCAAGTTACTTGTAGACTTTGTGCTATTATAGCTTGTGCTAATTTAGGAGATTGTTCTTATGTCTATCTTATAAAAGCATTCTTATTTATTTGATTTAATAAGCAAGACTAGTGGAGGTGATAAGGAAGGTGTCCTGAAGCCAACTACTTTTAGACTTTGTGCTGTCATAGTTGTCTTCAATGTGTGTTTTTCTTTTATGTTTCTATGTAAAGGACCTTGGGATGACTTTGTGCCCCCATTGTTCTTCATATTTCACTCTTGGGTAGTCGAGGTGGAGACTTTGTGCTACATTTTAGGCTACTGGTTACTTTGTGCCCTTTTGTCACCTATTACCAAAAAGATTCCTGTTGCCTGTAAGAACAAGCACTTTTGAAAGAAGAGAAGTGCCTTCTATCGCTTCACCAGGATTTTTACTATCCAGGAAGGGATCTAACTCTTGGCTGAATGTTACTTTTGAAAGAAGAGAAGTACCTTCACCAATCACCCAAGATTTCTCCTCTATTTGTGAGCATCATCTCTAAAAGAAGAGAGATGGATGATGTATTCTACCCCCGTGTCTTACTTTCTACTTATATATATAGTATATAGCCTCAGCATATTTAATAGGGAACCTCCCCTTGATGAGAGGAGAGATTTGTCCCCTTTGGATGTGGTAAACCTACAACATTAGATGACCCATCTCCCTATGCTATGGTGATAGGAACTATTTTGGTCACCAGTTAGCTGGCCAACAAAATATTCACCCAACAACTTTTGGAGACTCCGCTGGGGACACAATAATTTTGTGTAATTTGGAACCTCAAGTTTTAGATTGAAACATCACCTATGTCTTACCCATAATCATTATAAACCTTATTCATTACAGACTCTGGCAACTCCATTCCATGTCTTACCCATTATCATTATAGCCTTACCATCTTCCTCCACTTCTATTATTTTATCTAGTCTACAAAACTAGAGTAGCTGGGAAAGAGTGCGTAGTTTAAAGCCTCAAGCCTCAAGCTAAAGTAGGGCCAGTTCTTTTCCATTTTTTTTACAATTTGGCCACTCCACCCAAATTTATTATCCCTATTTTACATAATTAAATCATGGTAGTTTGAGGCCCCTGGGGTAATTATTTTGGTCCACTTAATTTGACTCCACCCCTGCATGAGCTTCCATGCAGTTCAAGGAAAAATTTCCCCAAATTCTTTGGTGATGGGATAGTTCACCCTGATGAACACATTACAGCCTTTAGCATAGCCTGTGGTGTTATAGGGGTAGAATTTGAAGACATGGTAGTCAGGCTATTTATGGAGACACTATAAGGCACTATTGTAGACTAGTTTTACCATCTACAAGCTAGATTAGTGACTGACTGGGATACACTCAAAGAGAAATTTGAAGCTAGGTTCAAGCCTATAGAGGATGCACATGCTTTGCTAGCCCAACTCACTCAGATGAAGAAGGAACCTCATGACCCTATGAGGGATTTTATTGCCAGGTTTAACAAACTTGGATACAAGATTCCCATGGTCACCTAGCTGACACCTCAAAATCTCATGTGCTTTTTCATCAACTCACAGCTTCCTGAAGTGAGTTTTCTTTTGAGATAGGATAGACACATAGACCTTGAGGCTGCTGAAGACTTAGCTATTAAGCTAGAAGATGACATTATCTTGGTAGGAAAGATAAGGAGAGATCTTGATAGAGGTATATCCTCTTCATCTTCTGAGTATCCACCTTTAGCCACCACTGATCAAATAGTGTAAAAGTTGGCAAATGAACTGCTAGCCTTGAAAAGGCAAATGGCCCAAAGTATGTCTACTCCTAATCAAGATATGCCAAGGAGGACATTCCCTAATCAACCATATCAAGGCAATGCTGACAGAAGTCAAGGGCAACCAAATCATCTTCCTCCCCCATAAAGGAACCTTGCCATTGAAACACCTCTAACCAACTCAGTAGTTGGATATCTGGAAAAAGAACATGTTTCCTATTTCCAACCTGAGTTTGAGCAAGAAAATGGTGCTGATCTCTTCAGGGAGGATCTAGAAGAATCAGTTGGTGACTCCCACATTGGTTTCCTAAATTTCTAGGATGAACCCAAAAGTGAAGGTGAAGCAGTTGAAGGATCATATGCAGTATTCACTAGGTTTGAGAATCAGTCAGCCCAGTAGGCCGACAAAGAGAAGATAGAGGAGTAACCCCAACCAACAATTTCAATTGCTGAGTAGAGAACCCCTCTTTCTTTCCAATCAAAGGACCCAGTGATTGCCAAAGAAGTAAGTTCATCAAACATCTCTGCACCTTCTACTTCAAATTCATAGGCTAGTCCTCCCACCCCTCCTATAAACCAAAAGGAAGAACTCTCATCCCCTATGCCTAGTCCAACCCAACCATTTGACATAATTGATCATGTCAAATTTTACAAGACCCAAATGGTGGCCCCTACAACCCAATTTTTTTTTGAGTCTTCAGGTAAGGATGAAATAATAGAAATATTGGTGGAGTGCAGCATAAGTGTAGAAGAACCCTCCCCTCTAAATGAAGAAGAATCAAGATATCTGAGGGGGCCAATTAAGACATGTTCTAGGCTAAGCTATCAGAATAGCAAATTATGGTACTAGGCTGTGCTACTACCCATTAAAATTAGGAAAATGAACTCTTTGCCAAGAGAGCAAAGATTCATGGTTTTTGGACCAAAAGTCAAGTCTTACTTTGGGGCAAGAGGAGAAGAAAACCAAGGGGAAGACATAGAAAAGTGGTTTCTTGGTGGAGAGTTCCACTCACTCATGACCAATTATGGGGACAAAATGGTTTCCTACTAGTTTATCATGATAGGACACCATTATCATTGTCTCAAAATGGGTGGCATCTGAAGCACTTCAAATCTTGAGGCATCAGATAAGTTCATTTATACATATGTATATTTGTATAGTCTTTAGTTTTGTTTTGTGCCTTTCATCTTCATTTTTATCACCTTTCTTTTTGGGTAGCATGACTCCGTAGCCTAATGGCACACTTCAAGGCACTAGAGATTCTAGTTTCTACTCCCCTCAGCTATTTTTAGTTGTTATCTAAAGGAAGTTCCCTAATAGGAGCCAACTATTGTCCCTAAAAAATGACTCCTCATTTTTTTAGACAACATATGACTATTTTGGTCCTGCATGGCCAAAATTGTCCCTCCCCTTTCCAAAAATTTGTTCTGAACATTCAATTTTGTCATTTTCTCAACTCTTTGGTAAAAGGATTAGCAGGTTCAACTGATTCATCAAAGGGTCTGTTAGCAAGCATCAAAACAAAATCTTGAACTGTTGAACCATTGAACCTTGAACCATTTTGGTTCATCGGTTCAATGGGTTCAAATTTCAATCGGTTCAACACACTGGGTTCAAACGTTCAAAGGCCACCTTAGTTAAGAAAAGAAGTGCACATAAAAGAAAGAGTTAGGCAGATGCTGCCAAGTGTCAATGGCTAAGCCCCACTAAAATTTATTTCTACAAATTGGTGGATATTGCCACATGTCCCTCTTGAAGCTTGTTGGGAGCCTCCAAGTGTCAATATCCATAGTCTCTTCCCTTAGCTTCACTATTTTGAGTAAAGACCATGGTGGGCCCAGGGATGAGTGACTAAATGAAGTGGAACGTGCCAAGTGTCTACATCCATGTGACTACCAAATGTATTTAGAACGTGCCATGTGTCCCTTGTAGAGATTGGAGGCTGACAAGTGTCATCATTTACAAGAGCCTGATTGATCCCCAAACATCTCTACAATGTCATAAAGGCCCAAGAAGGCAGATGCTACCAAGTGTCAATAGTGGAAGATGCCATGTGTCCTCACTTGTTCCTATAGAAGACACCACGTGGCACCTGTTCAAAGAATGAAAGGTGCCACATGTCAAAGGAAAGGGGCACTCGCAATACAAAGGCACATATGGTGCCAAGGAAAGGTTTCCTTTAGATGAATTGTTTGAAAGAATTCCTTCAGACATTTTTCCTGAAGGAAATAAAAGGGATGACAGCCTGCCTAAGAATCAAAGCCTAAAGGCCATTTAGAAGACACTAAAGGGCATGTTCCCTTTGGAAAAGGGTTTGAGCCTCAGAGGGCTATGGAAGCTGCCAAGTGTCATAAGCTGAGACATAATTTTGAATGAAGCTTCATAAAGTGGAACCCACTGTGTGTCCTAACCCAATGTAGTTAAAGCTACCACGTGTCTACATCGATGCCCCCATAGTCACTAACTATTTTCAAAACTTATTTTGATAAGCTTATTTCAAAGTTGTAGATGTTACCACATGTCCTCACCTGTGTCACAGTGGAAAGCGACCATGGCAAGAGAGAAAGACACAAAGGAGTTGCTAGGAAGCATGATGGGCCTGCAAACATCAAATTTGTTGCAATGAAGTGTATGTTAATTCTAGTAGACTCAAGGCACAGACCCAAATGCATTTGAAAAGCTTAAGGCTAGACCAAGAGAAGGAAGAGACAAAGAGGGAAACTTAGTGGGAGTTATTTCTAGTAGATGGAGTAGTTCACTGGGTAGATATTTGGGGCCTGCAAACATTGAAAGTGTCATCTATTTGTCCCTTATGAGATAAAGGAATAATAGATAGTTGCATGGCTAAGCAGGTGATGGAATTAGAGATTCAAGCTCAGGAGGAGGAACTAGAAATGAATCGACATGCCATAGTCAAGGCAACTGCCTTGCTCTAACATGGCCCTTCTTGACAAGACTAGAATGCATCTAAGGCATTGAATGCACCAAATGGGTCACTCCATGGGACAAAGTGCCAAGCCTCCCTCAGGCCTCTATATAATGTAATTTCTTATATCATTTTAAAGGAGACCTTCCCCTTACCAAAAGTGAAACTTTTCCTAAATTGAAAGGCATTACTGAGACTTTGAGATCATATTGTAATTCATATTTCTTTGATTGTAGACTTTGTGTTGTTATAGCTTGTGCTACTTTAGGAGATTTTTCTTATGTCTATCTTCTGAAAGCATTCTTATTTATTTGATTTAACAAGCAGGACTAGTGGAGGTGATAAGGAAGGTGTCCTGAAGCCAACTACTTTCAGACTTTATGCTGTCATAGTTGTCTTCAGTGTGTGTTTATCTTTTATGTTTCTATGTAAAGGACCTTGGGATGAATTTGTGCCCCCATTTTTCTTCGTATTTCACTCTTGGGTAGTTGAGGTGGAGACTTTGTGCTACATTTCAGGCTGCTAGTTACTTTGCACCCTTTTGTCACCTGTTACCAAAAAGATTCCTGTTGCCTATAAAAACAAGCACTTTTAAAAGAAGAGAAGTGCCTTATGTCACTTCACCAAGATTTCTACTATCCAAGAAGGGATCTTTCTCTTGGTTGAATGTTACTTCTAAAAGAAGAGAAGTACCTTCACCAATCACCTAGGATTTCTCCTCTGTCTGTGAGCATCATCTCTAAAAAAAGAGAGATGGATGATGTATTCTACCCCGTGTCTTACTTTTTGCTTATATATATAGTATATAGCCTCCGCATATTTAATAGGGAACCTCCCCTTGATGAGAGGAGATATTTGTCCCCTTTGGATGTGGTAAACTTGTAACATTGGATGACCCATCTCCCTATGCTATGGTGATAGGAACTATTTTGGTCACCAGTTAGCTGGCTGACAAAATATTCACCCAACACATTATCATGTAGAATATTTGGTTACCTTCTATCTTGTTCAAATCAAATGTTTTTTATGTTTATGAAACACTAGCTTTTATTAATTCCTAAATAACACAAGATAATTTATTCTTACTATGTTTCTATCACTTGAACTCTTATATGAATACAATCCATTATTATCTGCATAAGAAGTATATCATAACTATCCTCATCCTTAGTATGTTCTGATGCTTCAATAACCTCTGATAACATAAACACTCAATCAAATGAACAATTTTCAAACCAATAATGCTAATAAAATGATGTAAATGTAAACTCATCTCATTCAACTTCAAAATCAACCCCAATAGGTTCTATAAGGAGTGCAAAATCCAAATGCCCCACCACCCCTGCTTAAGGATTCTCATGGTAACCTCATTCCTCAACCACCCCTTATTAATAAAATGTTCAAATATCTCCAAAATTAACCTCTTTTCCCTCAAATTTACAATATAGACATAGGAGATATCACACCTACCATCAGTTATAACATGTCCACTGATACCACATTACATTTAAAAACATTTGACAATCACTATAAAGATTGGGTCAAACTTTATAATTTTGTTTCTACTAAGCTATTAGCTAAAAAACTCTCTATAGATTATTTAGATTGGTACAATCAACTAAAATCCCATTCTATCACTAAATTACACTATTTGGTTAACTCCCTATTACAAGAGTTTTAAATTAGTGGTCTCCCTAAGAACACCTTAGCTCGTTTCATAAAGTCTAAGTAAATTGAAATCAAAATGGCTTAAACTTTGATCAAATAATGAAATAACTTATCTAATAAGTGTGAAAATAAAATAGTAGATGATCTCTTTCATATATTCACTAACAAGTTGAAATATTAGGTTAAAAATCTCTCTCCAAGAACTTTGGAAGATGCCCTCGACCAATCTAAATGCCAAGATTTTATCATGCACCAATTTGAACCATCCCAACCTCTTGTAGGCACTCACATTCTCATTAAAAATAAAAACCATCATGATACAAATGATGGTATCACCAATACTTATGACATTATTCACAACATCTAGGCCATTTATGCCAACAACATTGTGGAGCATGCTCCCCCTCCAAATAACACTCCTAATCCTAAATATTCTCAACCAAAAAACATTAATATCCAAAAATCAATATCCCTAGCTGAGCTTCAAAAGCATCTTCCAAGGCCTCTACCATGAGATATTTCCCCATCATTATATGAAATCATGGTATGATCCAAATAAATTTTGTTGGTTTCATGCAAGTTGGGGCCAGTCTCATGAGACTTGTAGATAATTACATAATCTATCTATAGATTTTCTTCTTAGCCCAAAATTTGATCATGAATCACTTATTTGCAAGCACCAACAAACATATGACATATAATTTTAAATCTCACCAAACACAAAACAAAAATAAATCTTTAAACCAAGATAATGCTCACCTAGATATATACAAATATCCCCTTCCTAATCATCAAGATAACAATGACAACCCTACTCTTTCCACAAATAATGTTGATAGTATTATAGACCTCACCAATAAATAAAATGTGTTAAATATGACTAACATGAAAGGGGTAGTTTATTTTATTGATTATAATCCAACCCACATGCACAAAACCTCCCAAACATTCCACAACATCCAAGACTCTTCCCTATATCATCTCATGGAATTAGGGCAAGAGGACCTTATATCTTTTTATGAACCACTTCCAACATCTCAACTGGATAATACCTCTCACATTATCTATACCATTCCTCCAACATCTACACATATAGACAACATTCCTCAACCTTCAAATAGAATTTATTCATCTTAATCAAAAGAAATACCTAAATCAACTATCACACCATCTAAACACAACAACATATTTTTCCTCAAACTAAAACAACTACATCTTACCAACACAAGTTTGGCTGCACTTCTAATCCTCCTTCCCAGGAGTTCTTACAACATTATGTGCCTCTATCTAGTAATCCCCCCATAGGTTATGATGAATGCGACCCCATTGTATAAATTTATCATCTCCCATATCAAATAAATTTTCTTAAACTAATGAAAACTTCCCTCCATTATCACAACTATCTAATGCAATTATTATTTAAAATGAGCATCCCTCATCCTCCCCTAGTAGAACATGAAACTAATTTTTTTGGGTCTAAAGATAGTATACTATAACAATGTGAAGAGATGTCCATACATGAAACAATGGGAACTTATATTTCCCTTAAGTTCCTTATAACTTACATGATTCTATATGAGATTCTACTTCATACAGAGTATCCTCCACTATTTATTAGCATTTAAATCAATGATATCTAAGTTAAGCATGATTGAATTGATGAAGGTTTAGGTAGTTATGTCACCTCCATTTATTTCATCAAAACTCTTGGATATTTTGAGTGAAATATCAAGTACACATGTATTACATGTAAAAGTTATGATAGAATGAAAATGAGTCCTTTAGGTTCTATGTGGCTTCCTATTACCATCTCTCCTATCACCATTCACATGAAATCTATGATATTTAACTTTCCCATTTATTATAACATCTTGCTTGATAGACATTGGAATCATCATATGAGGGTTTTCACCTCATCTACCTGATAATGTGTTAAATTACCCCATAATGGTGCTATCTACAAGATTCAAGGAAACACAAACCCTAAAATTTTTGAACAATTCCAAGATTATGGTGTCTTTAAAATTCTTAACCTTGAACCCTTACCTAGTATCCCATTTAGAGAATCTCAATATTTCAATTATCCCATTAATTCTACTTGAGGTTATAATGGTCACCTCAAACTCATCAGGAACATACCACATAACCTCCTTGATTTTGATGATGATGAGCTAGATGAGATCAACTTCAAGATCAAAACTTTACATTTTTTCCCTCATCTCATCACCCAACTTTTGGCATCTTTAAATCTATGTTCCCATCAACCTCCTATCAATGACATGCCCATGGTCTTAACCAAGACTAATTATTTTATTCATCATATAAATTCTAACAAAAATATCATATCTACTTGTACCATCAACCTACATACACCTAATTATGATGATGGTTATGCTTTAGATGATCTATTTCTAGGACTTGTTTGGGCTAGAGATACTGAGATTCTTTAGTATCATTCTTCTTTATTCAAGTCTTTCCATTCATCTTATTGTGTTCCTTATTTCATAATGCCTAATTATAGTATTCTTCTTATTTTTAATATGGTAGAGATGGAGTGATCACATGGTATACCTCTAATTTCATCATATCCTCTTAGAATCATGCTCATGGATCATGCCATAACTGGTCCTTATTATTTTTCTGGATACTAGGATCCTTGTAGTTTTTTTCCCCTAGAGATGTTAGATACTTCTCTCAAGCCTTCTGTATGTCCTACCTCACCTTCACCTAAACCTAGTTCAGTCCATACTCCTGCTCTACCTCTAGTTAGGCCTCATCCTATGTCTAATCCTTCTTTACCTTAAGATGATCCTAACCAAGTATCTATCCCCACCCTACCTTTCTTTAGAGATGGTATTCTTCCTTTATTTCAACTTGATCCTATGCCCACCCAATGGGATGATTAACCTTATTATGATATTCAAAAAGTTTCCAATCATTGGACTAGAGACTGCTAGTTATTTCATCTTTCTCAGGCTTCTTCTTCTACCTCTTCCATTAAAATACCAACAGAGTCTACTAACAAGCATATATATTGCTTCCATGGTATAAATAATCATTATTTCATACATTATTGAAAGCTTTGGCAATATATTGGCACATTGTGTCCTATCCTTTCTCAAACCAAAGACAAGGTTATACCTCCTCCCAAGTTGTTACTTGAGTATATCCCTAATATGGGGAGGTATATTATCTTTAGCACCAGTTTGGTACCTATCATACAAATCATTTATGCATTCTTTAGCAACACCTTCATGATCACCTTATGATGATTCCTATAATTGATATTCCTCCTTCCATGGGTTTCCCACATAGGAAGGCTCCTCCTTCTTCACATGTGGTTTCTTCCCCACCTATGGTTCCTTCTCCACAAGTTATGCCACCTTCTCATCCTGCATATACCATTCCTATTCTAGCATCTTTCCCCCTCATTGAGGAGTATACACACAAGATCACTCATGAGCATGATCCTTAAACTACACCTATATTTCTATTAATAAGATTCAATGATAGGTCTTTTCACATCTTTCCTTGAGGATAGATGAGACTCTAGTTGCTATTAGGATCTAGATTCATAGAGATATTTTAGATGTCATGGATAATATTTGTGGACAATTTTTTTAGTATTTGTGAATACAACATGGTGTTCTTTCACTATTTTCTTCATTATGATTTTGGATTAGACTTGTGATCCACTTTTATACATTTTATATCATTTGACTATGTGTCAAATCTAATTTCACTTATCTATTTCACATGGATCTTTATATTATGAATTATGTGTTGTATATGGTTTCATTTTCTTTCATCTTTTATTATGGATTATTTTCATTCTTTCCATGATTACATTCTTATATTTATGAATTCATTTCTTTCATGGATGTCTTTTTCTTTCCTAATGATTGTTTGCTACCTTATCTCAATAACTTAGATAATTATTATTGTGACTTGGTTATACAAACCTTGATCTTATTAAAAATATTTATTTACCATATGATCAATTAGCAAACAATAAATGTCAATGTAATCCTATTTTACTGATATACTTTGGATCTCCCTTTATTCACTTCTTTCCTTTTGCATACTAAGCATACATATGGTTGAAACTTGAGATAACATGCTGGTTTATAGGTAAGCCTAAGTGTTTAGTTAGTCATATATTTAGATACTTAGCTTATTTTAACCAAATTCTAAATCTCATTCATGTATATCACTTCCATAAATCATGTTGGTTATTCCAAATCTATATGGAAGAGGAATCATAAAAGCCATAAAATATAAAAGCTAAATCATTTAAACAAAAGGCAACATATACATTTAAAAAGTCAAATCACACTAAAATATGTGATTCATAACACATCTATATTTTCTAATCAAAGATCAAACTCCATATTTGGCCTCATGATAGATACTACATCTAGTGGGGTATAAAGACCAGTAGATTAGGAAAGGAGAAAAAAAAAACTTTTTGTGTTACCTACTTTCTCACATAAGTACCCAATCTTCATAGTAGACTGATGACTCTATAAGAGGTCACGAGGAATGGGAAACATGCTGTGGGAAGGAAGGTGAATTTTTATTTTATTTCTCATATAACCAACATGATTTAATCTTAGTATCTCACTTATTTTCCTATACATATTTTTGCTTATTATGAGTGGGTATCCTTTGTATCTTGATGGTCACTAGACTCTTAGTGTCTCTCTTGTGTACTTAGTTTGCCTCATTTTTGCTAAGGTCTTCTCATGGATGCCTATGTCAAGATTTTTACATTACCTCTTTCATTTAAAATATTACTAATATTTTCCCTTGAGAAATATTATCTTTTTAATTAATAATTCTCCTAGGGTTTCCCTTTATGAGTTGCAATATAATACTAGGGATAGGACCAAACCTTCCTCATAAATCACCACATTAAAACCATATTTTAAAATAATTACACCATTATTTATACCTAATTGGTGTTCCCTTTGTGATTTTTAGTGTAAGACCATGGATAGGACCAAGCCCTCCTCACAAAATATTCTAATACCTAGTTTCTACTATAACCAAGTCACAATGAAATTCCATGTGTGAAAGTTGAGATAAGTAGTGTTCGATTATGAGTTACACATAATTAACATACTTCTGATATTGATTTAGTATGTTTTATGATTACTTCATCAATATTTCAGTTTCATCTTCTGATTTTACAATTGCATGTATGCTTACAACTATTTTATTAAATTTTTCATACTTCCTAGTTTGAATTAGTGTGATCAATTTAGTTTCATTTTACATTTTTTAATTTCTTTTTTACTTCCCAACATGATTTAGTATTATTGATTCAATTAATTTTTTTTGTTTTTATACCATTATATTTTCATGTACCTTGTATTTTATTATAATATTTTCATACTTCCCAATGTGATATAGTGTGATTTTTATTTGTGTTAATTTGGTACAAATCTTTTACATGGTTTAAAAAAAAATTGTTGTCCTTTTTACCATATTTGGTTTATTATATTTAGTCATCTTTTGTTATTACACATTTACCATCATGATATAGTGTGCACTACATTTTTTTTAATTAATTATACTTTTCCAAATCAATTTTGCCATTTTAGTTTTAACTGTGCATGTGTATCACATAATGTTAGAAAAGAAAACATACATCGCATATTTCCCATAACATATACAACAAAACCTAAATACATGTGATATAAAGGAAATATATCCATGAATCCACATCCAAATCCAATTAAAAATCATGAGATCAAAATATCAACATCAATATATATATATATATATATATATATATATCATCTTATGTTTTATACAAAATAAAAATATGATAGCTCCAAATTTAAGGTTGGGATCCATCATGTCTATTTTGTGGCCTAGCCACACTAGCCACTGATGCCTATGACTTTCCCCTATGAATAGTACACTATAAATAGGTAGTATAGAATCTCAATCCTATAACTTGTCTTTATAAATTGGCAACTTAGGTATGCACCTATACTAGCTACATGGTGGTTACCATATGCATGAATCTCTTTTGTACCAAGGACTACCAAGCTTATGCTTCTCCTACTCCAACCCCTATTGGTGGTTGTACCCCACCATTGCATGCTTGTAGCTACCTCATAACATCTCCCATTAGTCTAAACTAGCCTACCTAGGCTAGGGTAGATGAAACCATAAGATCATGTAATGTGGTGGGGTCATATGGTGCTAACTCCCCATCTAAAATGTCGTGGTGCAGAGCCATAACCATGGATACCCATCTAATCCCATTTATTAAAGTATATACAAAACCAAAATTAGATAGGCATCAAATCACACACACACACACACACACACACACACACACACACACACACACACACACACACACACACACACACACACACACACACACACACACACATCTCAAATCATCTATGTATCATAATCACTATGAAGTTAGTGTCCTATATCCAAAACTTAAATCAAAATTAGATCATTTCTCACCAGTGCTAGTGTCATCAATCATAGTCTCCCCATCTACTCACCTATCAAACACTTCCTCTATCAGTTGCCTCTACAACAGTGCAAACCCAAGAGTCACCACTTGATCTCACCATAATCCTCTCCTCAAGGGTGATTCTATGAACTAATTATGTTATGGCATGATTGATAGGTCCCTTTGTGAAATAACTAGTGTCTGTGTCTCCTTATGTCGATGGTGCCTCCATCTCCTATGAGGATACAGTGGTTGCTACTACCTCTAATATGGTGACTAATTTTCCCCTACATCCACATTCATCACTATTCCCCCTACTATCTTTACTACCACCTATTGTCATGCTCAATCAATCCATGGTCTAGCATGTTGAGTCCTAATCACTAATATCTCCATAGGTACCCCTCTACCTCCCCTCCATATTATCTCTCTAACATGTCATGCCCAATAAATAGGCTCTATTAGAGGGGATACTAAATGGGGGACTCCAAATTGTCATGGTAAGTTTACCATTACATGTGTCTCCACCCATGATGCATAATGGCCTATGATCTACACCTCTGCCAACCTTATCATAATGGTTGACCAACTAGGCCATATAGTAGTTATATGCATATAATGTTGTCACACAATCTCCCCTTATGTGATTTTTTGTAATGTTGCCACATGGGGCATGGCCCATACTACATGTTACTATCTTCATCACAAGATCTGAGGTAACCTATTGATTTAACCTTTTAGGGTTTTATAATGGAAATCTTATGTTTAGATTAAAGGGTTGAGATGTCTAAACTAGTCAAATAAATATGTGATATTAAGTACTGATTTGTTATAGCATTTAAACTTATTTTGAATTTTTAAAAATATAAATAAATATGCATAAATATAGACTTATCTAAAAACTAATTTTTTTTGGATGATCTCAGTTATAAAAATTGAGTTTTGAGTAGTTCTAAGTGTCATCAATAAGATTCTAGTATTCATTTGATCACTAGATAATAGTAGCTAGTATGGAAAGTATCACCATATTTGTGTAGTGTCCTATAAGTGGAGGTAGTCTCCCATTTTCAAGATTATTCTTATTTTCTAGAAGCACATGTGCCTCTATTTTTAGGTTGTATTCCTACACGCGTGAAACCTAGAGTTCTATGTTGTGCCTGGAAAACTTGATTTAGTGTATAAACCCTAATCCTCCTTGCAAGTATGACATGAAAAATAATTGTGTGTTCATTATTAGGATAGAGTGGACATCCTCAACACCCCACTATGAAGAGATTTTTCTACATACCAATACTCTAAAGAGGGATTAAAATCGATGTAGTTATCCCACCTAGTGCTTAATGCAAGTGCAAGTGAATGTTATAATGAGAGTGGGCTTGGATGCCTTAAATGTGATTGAGCTTTGAAATGTTTGAAAACTAGGATTAGGGTTTTTATAAATGGTACTATATAAAAATAGGGTAGAATAGAGATTAAATACCTTGATTTTTCTCAGCTTTGTCTTTAGTTTGAATAGCTTTTACGTCTATTTTCCATCTAGTGAATAAAGTTGAATTAGACTTGTATTTATAAGGTTATATTACATATGTAGATAAGAAAATGTGCTTAGGACAAACTTATAAGGGGAACACATTTTAAAAAGTATTTGTTGGTAAGATGTAGGGTTATGGATAATAACACCCAATTGGGGACACTAGTACCATGTGGTTATAGTGTCCCAAATGTGGTGCTATTGTACACTTGGCATATTGTTGAGAAATTTGGATTGGGATATGAGATGATAGTTTTGGGACTATGTTTTGACTAATGTAGGTGACTATGGTCTTCTTAATGGCTTAAAAAGTAAGTTTGATGCTCAAGGATAGGTTTATGGCCAGCATAGGGATAGGTTAACTCAAAAGACACTCTTATCATCTAATTACCACTTTTAGGTGATTACATTTCCCCCCTTTATGTAAGTAATGAAATAAAGTGAAATAAATGCATAAATGAAAAATAAGCATACCTAGACTTACAATGGAAGTGAATCTTTTGTATCTGAGTTTGAGTATGTGAATCTAGGTCTACATATGTGTAACATGATCCAAAATAATGTCGTGTAACGAAACATGCTAAAAATTAGTCCTTACTTAAGAGATGATAAAAAATGAAAGACTATGATAAAATAATGTAACTAATTAAAGATGAGTAAAGACAAAGGAAAGGAACAAATACAGATCATTGGGTATGCAAATTAATGTATGAACTTGGTGACAACTTGTGTGTGTGAGTGTATATAGTGATCATACCATTGAATAACTTGAACTAAGCTAATGGCTTGTGTAATCCTCATATGGGTAGCTCAAGAACTCAAGTAGGACATGAATCCATCATTGCCCACCTATGTGAAGTAGATGCATTTATAAATATACTACATAAAGTGTTGAAAGTATCTAGCTGAGTAAATCTAACTGTGTATTCAAGTTTACAAATACTCAAGTATATTAGGTAGCTCTAGGCCACTTGGGAATGCCAACCACTACAGATGGAGTAAGGCATGAATCTGGTGACAACCTTGAATCTGATAGTAAATGTATACAATATAGAGAATGATATGGAGTTTGACATTCCATTCGATCAACCTATCTGTAGCTGAGTATATAGAAACTATGTGTCATGCACATGTCCCCAATCTGGTATTTGAGTATACTAAATCTGAACTAAGTATGTAATAGCTAAATCTATGTAATTGAACTAAATGTGGGAGTGATCATGCTACACATGATGCCATAAAATATGAATAGCTATTATGAATCTAAGCTAAAATGTATGAATCTAAGCAAAATATGAACATAACTATCAAAATTATGAATCTATCTATGTAAATCTATATTGTACTTGATATATTGGTTTGAATGATCCAGACTATCCTGAAGCTGGGGATAGTAGATAGTAGTTCCCTATGGAACTAGTTTTCCAATATGGGTGCTAATTTCTACGTAGTCTAATTTTTGTGTGATTTGAACTAAATTCTGAGTCTCTATTTTGTTCTATGTCTATCCTAAGTATGATATTAAAAACTAAGTCTATGTGCTGAAATTTATCTAGGAAAAACAAAGTAGGACCCTGATCTCTGTGACAAACCCCTGTAAATGCCCCATCTTTTGAGGGTAGTTATGAAACCTATGTAACAACTACCCTCTAAATAAGTAGCTCTAAAAAATATGTTAGCTAGAGTATGTTCATGATATTCCAATATAATGTACAAACATAACATCAAAATGTAAATGAAAATGAGCATAAGTAGGTAATGTAAGATGTGTGTTTTAAGCTACCATTGCAAAAGGGTGTAAATATAGATGTAATCAATGTATATAATAGTAAAATCTAAGTAACTACGTAAGGGAATGGGGCTTGATGTCCATCATGACTCCAAAGTAGGAAAGGTGGATGCATGATATCCCTCATAGCATAAAAAACTAGTGTGTTTATGTGTAACAAACAAATATAAGTGTCATGGTATAGCATCATACAAAGAAGTAAAGATATAAGCATATGAGGCATGTAAAATATAGGCCAAGGGGATATAATACAAGGGACATGGGCACATGTCACTAAATCTAAGAATGAAGACATATAAGGACATGTTAAAATGTCCACATATAAAATTAATAAGCAATTTGGCATAGAGCCAAATAAAAGGAAATATTATAATGTCTATATATAGAAGTAGGAAAAATCACACATAAGGGACATGGGTACATTTCTAAGGCATATAAATATAAAAATGAAATAGAGCCAAATAATAATGACATATTCAAATTCTATTGAAGATGGAAGAATCATAGGAACACAATCAAGTCTAATCTAAGAACTAGAAATGAAAGCATGTATAATTATGTAGTAAAAATATACATAGATGCTAGGATACATATATACTAAGTCTAACTAATGATAGTCAGCAAAATCTGAGTAATGGATAATAATGATCAATATCAAGATAAATGAATGCATAAA
Organism: Torreya grandis; assembly: GCA_037957365.1. NCBI lineage: Eukaryota > Viridiplantae > Streptophyta > Pinopsida > Cupressales > Taxaceae > Torreya > Torreya grandis. Next base: position 1,505,817 of record JARHVA010001022.1, on the reverse strand, counting down.
TTAGAATGTATAGTATGTAAAGATAAAACATGGTAGTAGCAAATGTGTATGCGATGTCCCCTAGTGGGTGGATGTATCAAATTTATAAATTTGGATCAGTGTAAATGCCCCCAATGGGTAGATGATAGATGATCTAGATTAGTGTAGTGAACTAGAGTCTTATCTAGAATTTGCAAGCACTTAATAATAAAAAGTGAAGCATATGTGTATGATAAAATTGACTATACTAGATAGCTAAAAATATGCAATATATAGTAAGTAGTAGAAATGTAAACATAAAAATGCATACAGTCTATGTTTTTGAAATATTTTGAATGTTTTTGTATTTAGACATGCTATATTATTTTTCTATTTCTTGAGTATAAGCTATATACAAGAAAATGAAAATAAACTATGTATAAGGAGCAAGGGAGTAGGAATTATGTACAAGAGTATGAATCATACTAACTAATGAGTATCATGGGAGACACACTATCACTATTGCCTGTGTCAAAAATAGGAATGGTAATCTCTCACACAGTGTGACTGATGTGCTATAGTTTAATTTTTTTGTAATGGTAATATAAGTATTAATCGTCACTAGAATCATAATATTTTTCAACATTAGAATCATGATAACCTATAATGCTAGAGGGAATTGCCTCTTATTTTGAAGTTAACCTTTTTGAATTATGCTTTGGAAAATTGATTGTGATTTTTTCCTTTGAAACTGTGCTTTTTGTAGACATATGGTACTATGGAGGCTCTATTACTAGAAAACCTATTTTGAGAATGCTTTTTGGTTGAGCATGATTTTCACTGTGCAACTTAGGATCTTGTTCTTTTTTTAACATGTCTTTTGTATCTAGATGTTTTACCTTGCTAAATTATATTTATGATAGATGTGTTTAAGATGTTTAATAAATCCTAAACCCTGTTGACTAATATTATCAACTTATAAAATAGGAAAAGTGATGCCTTGGGCCTATTTTCCCAAACTTGACCATGATAATCAAACTATTGTAGATACTTGTGTCCAAAATTATACTATATTGAATGTTGAGCCTCATTTTGGATAGGTAGATTTACTTTATTTATCTATGATTATTATACTATTTCTTTATCTAATTATTCTTTTTGAACCTTTTTTTGTTTTGAGTTGTGCTTTGGTAGCCATTTTTATACTATTTATAAATTTGACCCTTTTTGAATTGGTAAATGTGCCATTGTATGTCGTGTGGATGATGTGTCACTGTGTGAGTCATCTATATCCATTATCTATTGTATTTTACTTCTCAATACTAAACATGTATCTATGTGGTGCCCATGCATTCTATGATATGCAAAAAAATATCCGGATCTCCTCATTGGGTGTAGAGGAGGTAAGTTGATCAATTTAAATTTAATCATGCCCCTTAGTATCTCACTTGAACTCTTATTTTACCTTTCAATTATTTTTTAATCATGATTTATATATGTAATTTTTTGTGATTTTATTTTCTAATATGTAACATTGTTTGCCATAAATTGACTAGTTGAAGATGTATAAACATGATTTACATTATTATGTCCTTGAGGCCTTTGTCTTGTAAATTGGTTTTCCAATGTTGTAATCATTTCATTAAGTAGTTGATTTTGATTTTTTAAACTTGTAATTATATTTCTCATATTGATAAGTTGATCACATAATGTCTAATAATTGCAAGCCCTAGCTATTTCTATTTTATCATTTAGGCACACACCCTATAGGGAAGAGGTGTGAATAGGCTGAGTAGGTGGATTAGTGATAGTGTTATAGGCTAATTCATCTCGTGGAAGAATGATAGAATGGACCTAGTTAGAGGGAAATTATCTATCATCCTCATGGAGATGAGGAGGAGAAGGAGATTCTTTCTTGTGCATAAGATATGACATTGAAGCTTGAAACATAGTTGTTAGATTATGTGTTAAATCTTCTATGTGTGCATAGGTTTGCTTGTTAATGGAATTACATGTAGGAGAAAGATAACATGTTATGAGATATGATATATATTAAAATTGATATAAATCATCATCTATACATGCCTTTATGTCTTTTTTGAGTTTATTCCAAATTAAAGGGAACAAACATGTAAATGAGAGTATTAGACTTTGCAACAAAAAGTGGTTATTTTATTTTATTATAATGATCATGATGATATGAATTAGAATATGCATGGATATGAAATATGAGATTTGGAAATAAAATCTAAGTATAAATATAAAAATATACAAACTCTAAGTCTGTATAGGGTTAGGGTTTTCAAATGTAGGGTTTCTTTGCACCAATTTAAATTATATGTAAAATAGATAGAAACACTAATGTGAAATTAACTTAATTTAGCCAGGCCATCTAAAAATATTAGAAAAATTAGAAGTAGTAGCTCTAAATTATTGCATAAAAAATTGGATTAATGTAAGATAGGGTTTGAAGTAAAATAGGCTCACTAAATGATTTAACCTTTTAAGGTTTTACTATGTAAATGCTATGTTTAGATTAAAGGGCTAAGATGTCTAAATGAGTCAAATAAATATGAATAATTAAGTATTTATTTGTTATAGAATTTAACCTTCTTTTTAATTTTTAAAAATAACAATAAATAGTCATAAATATAGACTTATTTGATAATTAATTGTTGTAGATGATATGGGTCCTAAAATGTGAGTTCTAAGTAGTTCTGAGAGTCATTAATAGGATTTTGGTGTTCATTTACTCACTAGATAGTAGTGGCTAGTATGGATAGTAGTACCATGTTTATTTAGTGTCCTTTAGGTGGTGGTAGTGTCCCATTTTTAGGATTATTCCTATTTTCTAGGAGCACATATGCCTATGTTTTTAGGTCCTATTCCTGCGCACATGAAACATGGAGCTTTGTGTTATGCTTAAAAAACTTGATTTAGTGTGAAAAACCTAATCCTCCTTACAAGTATAGCTTGATTTTTTTTATTAGTAGGATTGAATAGTCATCCTCAACACCCTATTGTGAAGAGAGTTGCCTACATACCAATACTCCAAAGAGGGATCAAGTCTGATGTAGTTCTCCCACGTAGTACTTGATGCAAGTGCAAGTAAATGCTAATATGACAATGGGCTTAGATTCCTTGAATGTGATTGAGAATTGAAATGTTTGAAAATTGGGATTAGGGATATTGTAGATGGTAGTATGAAGAAGTAGGGAAAAATAAGAATCAAATACCTTGATTTTTCTCAACTTTTTCTTTGGTTTGAATAGTTTTTGCATCTATTTTCCATCTAGTGAATAGAGGTGAATTAGACTTATATTTATAGGGTTTTGTTGATTATGTGGATAATAAAATGTGATTAGGATGACCTTAGGAGGGGCACATATTTAAAAAAAGTATCCATTAGGAAGAGATAGGGCTAAAAATAGTAGTACATAGTTGGGGACACTAACACCATGTGGTTGTAATGTCCCAAATGTGGTACTATTCTCCACTTAGCAGACTATTGACCTATTTGGATTAGGATTTGAGATGATAGTTCTGGGAATGTGTTTTAAATAACTATAGGTGATTTAGGTATGCTCAATGACTACAAAAATAAGTCTAATTCTCAAGGATAGGTCTATGGCTAGCCTAGGGATAGGTTAACTCAAGTGACACTCTTAGAATCCAATTACCAATTTTAGGTGATTAAAACTATCATCAAACACATGGGGAAACCCAACTAGATGATACATAGGTAACCTCTCATATATCTGTGCACTTAGTAAAATCATAGGTCCCATGGTCTTTTACCCTCTAGACACCATCCCATACATATCATGTAAGAGATGGACCTAGATTATATCCCCATAATAATAGATTTATCCCTAATCCACTATGGACTTGCATAAATATATTGCATACATCGATACTTTATCATCTGACTTTTGATGTAGCACTAGTGTTTTCACACCTATCATCACCTTATAGATGTCTATAATGGTTAAAATATAAATGTCAAACAAGATCACTCTCAGACCAAGGTGAATCATATTTGAGCATGTAATCCATTAGGATAATACTCATCTCTCATCCTCATCCTTTAATGTATTAGTAATCACCAGTGTCCCACCTATTAAAAGTCCAATCAATACATGTATGTCCTCTAAAGTGATATCCACCTTAATGGTGTCCCCATCCACCTCCCATCAAAAAGTGTTGGTCAACCTTTCCCATACTCCTAAGAACATGACAATGAGATCAACACTTAAAGGGATCCATCTCATTTCCATGATGCTTCTAAAACCTAAGGTGGCCAATTGAGCTCTATCCATGTCCTTCAAATGGTATAAAAAATATAGTAGCTATGATGCATCTACCAAGTGCCAATATCTATGATGTTTCTAAAAAATATCAAACAACAAAGAATGTATCATAAATCCATGCCATAAATAATTAAAATACATTCTTAAAAATTCACAAATTAACTTCTTCATTAGCTAGTTTGATTTAGTTTCTTATGTTTTCTAATTTTTCTACATAATTGGCCTATTTGATACTATATAGGTCCTGTACCCATATTATTACACATAATCAGCCCTTTTGATACTAATTTGGCCCTTATTATTTCCAACTAAATCAGCCTATTTTATACTAAATTATCCCTTCCTCAGCTCTAGCATACTACATCACACCTCTAGAACATAGTCAACCCTATTTAACAAATCATATCGGCTATTTACTCCCAAATTCATTAGCTAGAAGGTACATAATTAACCATATTTTCATTTTAGACTATGTCAACCCACTACTACATATTCGACCACCTATAACAATTCTACATCAGCCCACTACTATGCAGTCAACCACCTTTAGTAATACTATGTTGGCCTACTGTTACATAGTTGACCTCCTATTTTTTTCTCACCTTATGAATTGAGTCAACCTAATCAAATTTAATCTTTCATTGCTATGAATTTTTGACCATTTATAATAAATGCCTTAGGCATTTATTGTTCTAACCTCTTCTTACCCATTACCTAATTTTACCCTTAGTTAAAAAATTTCTTAGGGTCAGTTTTGGTGTTTAGATTTTGCTTACTAGTCAATTTCCTATATCTAGCTGAATTTCAAATAAAATTACTCAAAACATTTGAATTTCATGTTTTCTTACCTATAGTTCACTTAATACCATTTCCAGACATCCTCCCCATATTAGTTGTCACCTCCTCACCATGATTTCTCTCTAGGCTCTCACTCTTAAAGCTCTATTTTCTCAGAATAGTAAAAATAACAAATGAATTATTTTTCACCCTATTTATATTTACTATTCAAATTTATTTACCTATCAAATATTTATCTCAAGATTCCATTTTTTATCATATATTTATTTTTATTATCTCTTTTTCCAAACTATAAGATTCTATAAAATCCTGATGCCACAAAGAATCTTTTCACATATTACATGTACATTTTTTAAGAAACTTGATTTTTTGCTCTTTTTCACTAATCTCTATAGGTTTGCCTAATGTTCGCTACATTGGATATCTTCACATTTATTTCACTTAATTCCTTATATATAAAACCAAGGTAAGTAAAGGTACATGTTTTTTAATTATGTCATTTCATTTATCTTACTTGAATCTTACTATAATTTATTTAGCTTCATCATTGTGTATTGCTATGTTCTTTTCCTAAAGCACCAACCCCTGTTACACCAACATGTCATGTGATGATATTTGAGTAGGGAATATGTATAAAAATAATATTTTAAAACTTTATCAATCACTAATGCCTTTTATCTTGTAGGAACTAATCGATTCTTTATCTCTTTGAGTGCATACCTTAAAGGGTACATCAAGAAAGGAGTGGGTAGACCATTAATGTTTCAAAAGATTATTGTCCCCTATACCACCACTTTATATCTACACAACCTTCTCCTATGCACTTTCATAAGCTTTATCTCCTCTTTTTCACACTCCTCCAAGCATTCAACACCTTCATTATCCCATTCTTAAGCTTAAAATCCCTTTTAATGGTTTGCACTACATTGTCAACCCTATCAACCTTGTATTCAAATTGATAAAAGCATGTTACAGGTCTAGGTCAGATTTGGTCAACCTAGACCAATACCTAACTTATTATTTACAAATAACTATACAAATTTGATTGGGCCAACTATTAGTTAAACTTTTGAAAAGGTTTAGGGTCAGATTCAGATATATATACACATCCATTTTTGCCTTTATTAGAAAGAAAGTAAGAAAAATAATATTGTGAATCTGCTTATCCACCATTATCCTTGAGGAGAATAGATTAGGGTTCTAATAATTTATTTGGAGATATAAATATTATCTTTTAGATAATTCTTTTAGATGCATAGAGAAGCTATGTAGCCTAGAGTTGAATTATCCTTGTTATCCTTACATACCAAAACAACCTCTTGTGAAGCACCTTGGCCAAGGAAGATATTGAGGCTTGATGGATTCATTTTCAAAGGTAAGTATTCCTTAGTTTGTTACTCTTTTTTAAGAATAAATAGATTAAAATTTGTATTTCTCTCCCATGTATTAGGATTTCCTATACATTGATGTGAGTATAGATCTTCTATGCATGTTTACTTTTTATGTTTATTGCCCCCACTTTGTGCCATAAGATTTGGTGAGCACTAGATTAGATTTTAATTTCTTTTGTAATTACTTTGTGAATATGAAAACATAGGGCCTAGCTAGGGTTATTGCATAGTATTACTTGATTAGAGGGTTTAGAACCCTCTCTAATAATGTTATTGTGGTAAGAGATCCCTTGCTTAGGTATATCAAATCCATCTTGGTCGTGACCTTGAATATATAATGTATCAAAAATAAAAATTGTAAATATGATTTATATTCTTTGAGATAGGATGGATGAATAGATTAGTTGTATTTCCCTTTGTATACACTCTCCTTCTAAGTGAACTTTTGGCTCTTTACTAGGCTTTTCTTTCTCCACTTGATCTTTAGGTTATTTTGGTGCCACTTTATCCTCCTTCATATGAAATTTTGGTCACTTTGTTGTATCCTTTTCCTTTTATATTTTAAGTTCATTTTAGCTACCTCATCTTCACTTACTTTACTTGTGGTATCTTGGTTCTTAACCTCAACATGATTTCTGATTTCCTATTTATCTTTTCCTAAGCCTTCACATTCTTGAATCAAAATAGTTATTATTGTTGGAGCTATAGGTATTGGAGTTATATCTTTTATTACATTTTCTTGGTCTATTTTATTTAACTTCTCCTTCATAGAAGACACCATTTTCTGGTACCAAACATGTATCTCTTCTTTCATAGACTAATCATAATATTCTTTCTTCTTACTATTTTTAAAACTAGTTTTAGGATCTCGCATAACCTCTTTTTAGTCATTCACATACTACTCGTTGTCACTATGGATTTCCAATGGATCCTTGTATACAAATTTTAAATCTATTTTCTACACCATATTATCCACTTCTTCTTCCTTAACCTACTAAAAATGCAAGAATTATTTTCACTCATCAAAACCACTTTGTTACTATTTTTTTTAATATTGTAATTTCTTCCTTCAATGGTTTCAAAATATGTCACTTGAAATCCTTGTCAAAATTATAGATATTTTTATTTCCATCATGTATAACTCTTATATCAAATTTCCAAGATTTTCACAATAATACATGGTAGACATCCATAGGCATGATGTCACACAACACTTCATCTCTATAAATGCCTATCTAAAATTCAACTTTACATTGCTCATTTACCAAGATTTGGTGTCAATTTTTCAGCCATGACACCTTATAGGGTGTAGGGTGTATTACTTTCTTCAATCCTAGTTTTTCAACCATCTCAGAAGAAACTAAATTTTTTATACTACCACTATCAATGATTAATTTACAAAACTTACCTTTGGATTTACATATGGTTATGAATAAGGTATTTCTCTAAGTTGGTTCTTTTATCTCCTTGCTTGGTTTGAGTAGTATCCTCTTCATCAATAAAGATTATATCACCTCAAATTCATAACATGATCCTATACTCTCTTCTATTTTAGTTTTCACCACTTCATTACTATGACTTGCTTGTAGATACTCTAGGCATTCATAAAATTTATGGTCTACATATTTATTACATTGAAAACACTTACCCAAAAAGTCTTCCTCTTTGCCTTCTGAATATGACCTTATTTTATATGAGTGGCCTTCTCTTGAACTTTAAACTTGGTAATGAAAGATGGTTGTCTCCTAATAATGTTCTTGAAACTAAGTTTTTCTATCTTTCATCCCTATACCTTTGAAATCGCTACTTCTTCCCCTAAAATACTAAACTTACTTTATAGACATTTTTTATTCTACTTTGAGTGCTAATTGGTATGCTTCTTCAACTGATTTTAGATATAAAATACTAATTTAATCTTGTATATTAAACCATAGTCTATTGATATACCTTGTAACCTTTTTTGCGTCTTCCTCTATATGACTAGATTTGATTGTTAACCTATAAAACTCCTCTATTTAGTCTTTCATTGTCATATCCTTTTGATATAGGTTTTTAAGATTATTGAATAGATTAGTCTAGTAATATTTTGGAATGAAATTAATTTTTATTTTGGATACAAGTTTATCCCAAATCTTATTCTTTGGCTTGCATTTTATTATCCTTTCATCTTGAAATCCATTTCACCAAAGTGTTGGATGACTTCTCAATTTTGTATTGGAAATGTTATCATTCAAAATGTGCACCCATGGTTAGTCTATATTACATGAGGTTTTGATGTAGGGCATAGAGTGGAAATGCCTTGTATATAACATAAAAGTGTTTAGTGATAGGAAAAAAAGTGTTATCACTCACCCACACATGTGGAACATCAATTATCTCATTGTAATGATGGGAACATCCCCAAGTTGTGGGACCCTTATGATCCTTCAAACAATCCTCAGGAGTAGGCTGAATTCTTTATATTCTAATTACATTTGGCTGAGGAATAACACACAAACTAAGAGAGTAAAAGTTAAATTTATTGCTAATGTAAACCTAGGTTTTTGAGGGAAAAGGGAAGAAGGTAAGAGTTTGCTATAAAGTGAAAGGTGATGCACCAAGAATAGATCTAGCACCCCTATTACCTTAGACACACTAAAAATCTTAGATAATGACTTAGTATCACATAAAATCCACCATGAACATAATTATTTTGCATAGAGGCTCAAAAACACAATACAACATTGATAGGGATAAAGGTTATCCATAGACAAGGTCTATGTAGACTCGAATATGCATAAAATATGACTTGCAAATGAGTTCTAAGTTCCACATAGAGGTGATGAGAATTAATGATGATGAGAGGGGTGAAAATTACCTACAAACAAAGATCAACAAACACAAATCACACATATAGTGTAATATTAATGGATAGAGGTGAACTCAATTCTGATTAAAGTGCAAGGTGTAACTAACATAAGTGGTCTTAGAGGGAAAATTTGGGTAGCATGAGGCTGCATAAAAAATGTCTCTCTTCTTACAGTGAAGAATAAGGTTTTTATAAAGGGGAAAGAATTTTATAATTAATGGCCCCTTGGGGTGGTAGATATAATATTTTAATTCTATGGTGGTGCTACATTCATGCTTCTTAAATTCTACCTAGTGATATAGATCCAGGAGTTATTGGTGGGATTCTTCTAGATCTATGTGCATGTCTAAGAATGTAAGATCTTTGGGATCATTATAAGGGTGGCATGTGATCATATTCCAATGTTTGATAACCACTTATGCATTTACTCATCCTAACAAGGCCTAAAACATTGTTTAACTACTTTTAAACTATCACTTTATACTTTGATGCCACTTATCAATAACTGTGTAGGCCTTCTTCAAATTACCACATCATTGCTACACATTTAATAGAAATTAGTTCCTTACACATTTTTGGCATATCTACACACGGAGGACTATGTATTTAGGCTTCATAGTGAGCTATGAGTTGGTGAAGGATGTAAATGTATACGTTATCTACAAAGTTGTATGAATTTTAACCCTTTTGCACCAAATCCCCCTTGATAGTTCTCATAAGCCTTCACTTCCTACCTGGGTCTCATATCAGTTTGTGAAGTAGCATGTGTTAACCATAGATCACAACCTATGATTTGTGAGATCATAGAAGTGGAATTTTATAAATTTGTAGTGAAATTCTATAATTTGGTTTGGGAATTCATCATGGAAACATTAGGAGTCTTTTTAATAAGAGTGCATAAGAAGATTGAAGATCATAGGTGCACTCTTCATGATTTGGAACTGCTCTTTATGAAATTCTTCCTATGCTCTCTAAAGACTAGGAATGTTATACCATTAACCTACACACCATTTATGTAGTGGAGGATCTCTATATGAGGCATGCATTAGGAAACATCATGAGTGTGAATCAACACTTAGTCAATTCATAGATCTACATTGATTACTTTAAATGTGGCATGGATGGGAAGTATCTACATAGAAGATTGATTTAAGGAAATCAACACTTTATAGGTGCATAAACCTTCTATAGGATCCTTGTGAGTTTTTTTCAAGCTAAAAATAACTTAGAAAGTCATAACTTTTGGCCATCTCTATGGGCCACTTGCCTGTTAAGTAGGAATCTAGTAAATTTTGAGGCAATCCATTGGGTACAGAGTCATTTTAATTCTTGGTCCTTTTTTCATTGAATGCAATGGTTATGTACTTCTAGCATTTGAATAAATTGAGATTTACTAACAAAATAAAATAACTATGCCAAAGGCAGTTACAGGAAAGAAGATCTAAGCTAAGTAGAACACTGTGTATAAGTACTTGGAGGAAATAAAAGTTATCTTAAAATAATGTGCACAAGGCACTTAAGGAAATTAAAAAAATTCTAATTTAATTATCTAAAAATTATACATGAATCAATGGAGATAATGCTTAAGATGGATCTCATTGATTGGGATGGTTAGTTATTCTCCATTCAATTTAGTGAGTTGGTAAGCATTGGCTTGCTTGTAACTTATTATGGTATATGAACTGCTCCATATCACATAAAATTTAGTATGACTTAAAATATGTATACATCCCATTTGAGCACTAAGTCTCTCTCCTAAAAACTTATATCAGTGGACTTTTTATCAAAGGTCCTTTTCATTTGGGCTTGTTGAAATTTCATGGTATGTGCAACTTGTACTCTAGTCTCTTCAAGATCCATTAGCTCTACTAACCTTATTTTGAGAGGATTGATTTTGAGCAACTATAATTTATGAGAGAGTTATAATGAGGTAAATTTAAAGGATGTGGGAAATATAGCCTCCCTTCCATAAACTAACATGAAGGGTGAATTTCCAAACATTCTCTTGGGCATGATTCAATTGACCTAAAGGGTGGTCTTGAGATTAACATGTCAAGCTCTTTGATTATCCTCTATGGTCCTATTTATAATTATAATCAAATTATTATTCATGGATTTAGCCAAACCATCACCTTGATGGTAATAGTTTGACAAGGTGCTTAGGTGGATGCTATACTTGATGGCCCATTAACTGATATTGGTTCCAAGGAAAGTTGATACATTATTAGAGATAATGGTGATTGGAACATTAAATATCATTATGATTCCCTCATATAAGTCTATAATTAATAACTCATTGGATTCTTTAAGTGACACTACCTCTATCCACCTTATGAAGTAGTCATTTACCAAGAGGATCTATTTGTGCCCCATAATTGAAGGTATGTTGATCATGCCTACGAGTCTAGGCCCCATTGTACAAAGGGTTGATTAGATTGTATTGGGAATAATTGTAAGGCTACCATCTTCTATTTTATTACAAATAAGGAAAATTTATTAAAACTTCACACATATGCGTGAACATCCTTGAATAGACTTGGCCAATAATAGATATCTCACATAATCTTTATTTCAGTAGTCTTAGGTGAATAATGTCCTCTTGATGGACCATCATGGAATTCTTGGAGAATTATACTTGATCATGCTCTATGCACCTTAATAAGACTCTATTGATGTCTTTTCTAAACAATGCACCACTGATGAGCTCGTAAAGGATGGCTTGTAAGCTAAAGTTCCCACACTAAACATTGATTAGGCTAGGGGTATATACCATCTTGAAGGAAGGATTTCATATTAATGATCTAACTCACTAGAATTCTCTAGTTTATTGATTGATATTTGGATAATGCAAGAACTATGTTATCTCCATATCTCACAATATCTTCCAATTTTTTGCACAACCCTTTTCCTCACACAAGCTTGGTGAATTGGATGTCCACATCACATTACATCACCTTTATTATCCATATAGATATTTTCTCATTGATGTCCTTGATAATTAGGAACTCTTTGATGGTTGTGTGTGGGACCATCAGTTGAATCTTGTTATTAGAAAGCATGTGTCAAAACTTATTGAAAACCCTTATAACTATGAGGGTGTACTTATCTATAAGGCTATAATGTAACTCATAATTCTTAAGTACATGGCTAAAAAAGGAAACTAGCTTCTCCAACTGATCATTGTTTTTTTTCATAAGTGACTTTAGCCCCATTGAATGCATAAAAGATAAAATCATTACTATAATCTGGGTTGATCAAGGTGGGAGTTTGTACAATAATGCACTTGATGGCTTAAAAATTGTTCTTGCCTTCACAAGTCCAAATGAATGCAACATTATTATTAAGAATCATAGTGAGGGGTTTGGCTAGAGTAGATAAGTTAGGGACAAATCTCATGACAAAGTTTATCCTCCGTATAAAGATTTGGAGACTCCTTTTATGACTTGGGAGAGGGAGGGATGCAACAAATTTGAATCAATTTAGATCAATTACAAGCCCCTTTTAGAGACAATGTGCCCTAGTAGAGTGCCTTTGTGAACCACAAAGATATGCTTTCTAGGGTTTAGGGATATTATAAACTCTTGATACCTTTTGAAGACTTGATCTAGATGGCTTAAGTGATCTTCTATGCACTTAGAGAAAATAGTCATGTCATTAAGGTAGACCAAGATGATCTTGTTTATGAGTTAATTAAATTCCATATCCGTATATCTCTATAAGGTTGTTAATGAATTTGTTAATCCAAAGGACATCCACTAGTATGCAAAGGTTCCCCACTTAGTGGTGAATGTTATTTTGTAATGATCACACTCTTACATAAGAATCTAATTGTATATCGAGTATCCATATAAAAATATGAATATCTCTACACCTATAAATATATATAGGATTTTATCCATTTTTGGGAGGGGTTAATGATCCTTAAGGGATGCCTTATTAAAGTTTCTAAACTCCATACATAGATGGATTTACCCATTCTTGTTTTTTACTGAGACTAAATTAGCAACCCATAAAAAGTGTTTGATCGAGAGTATTATGATGGATTCAATGAGTTTTGAGAGTTCCTTTCTCATCAAAGGATTGATATTTGGGTTGATGGGTCTTTAATTTTAGTAAATTAGTCATGCACCTGGGTCAATCTCAATAGTGTGTTATGCTAAGCCCATGTCCAATCCTCTAAGGTCCTTATAACTCCATGCAAAGATATCATCATATCTCCTAATGAGCTTGATAAAGTTATTGATTTTTGATGGGGAACATACCTTGCTAGCTTTCAGGGTCATACCTTAAAAAAAGGTCACTTGCGTAGAGATCTTGATCTTGACTGTCATGTTTCACCTCTCTCCCTTGAGCTAGTCATCAGAATTAAAGATGCTTTCTAAGGTAACTAACCCATTTGACAACTTGTCCCCTTTTAGTTAGATGATCTAATCCACATATTGGGTTTGAAGCTACAACTATCTTCCAACAATGAATTCAAATTCATCTTATAGGAATATAATAATTTTATCATCTCTCTCAAACACTTGATAATTGTCTACATTATCAAGGACTACTAGCTTGACTATGAGCTTGATGAGTTTTTTTGGATCCTTTTATTACATTACATAGGATGTCATACTACACACCTATAGTTATGATTATATTCATGTTGGAATTATATGATCTTGGTATATAACTAATATTGAATACATCAAATCCTTTAATCATATCCCACACCCTATTTTTGTAAGATTTCAATGAGCCATTTTTGGTCATGCTCTATGATCTAATTTATTTACAACTAGTTCACTATCACCAAATACATGTAACACCTTGATTATTTTCTTCCACACAAGTTGGAGGCCTTGGATCAATGCCTCATATTCTATAACATTATTCATGTAACTAAACTACAACCTAAAGGCATGGAAATATTTATCCTTTTGGGGAAAGACTAGTATTGCAATATCTCTAGTACCATTTTTCCTCTAAGAACCATTAAAGTATAGTTAAAAATGCCTTCAAGATCCTCTTGCACCTTTATGAGCTTGGGTACCATAGATTTTTCCTCAAGGATGTAATACGTGCTTATCCATATCTCTTATGCATTGTCATATGGGTTGCAATCATAACATTTGTGTGCCCATTCATCCAACACATCATTTAGAACCTCTTTAAGTAGTTTTGTGGCTCCATGGAGAATTGAATTCTCCTCTTGAATGAACATTGCATAGTTTAAATCAATTGGGATGGGAGAGTATGGCTCAACATGAATTTTGAATATGGGTTAAGCTTTAATGGTCACCTTAGTTTTGTATCTAGTTTTGAGCAACATATGTGACTAGTCTAAAGATAAATATCTATCTGTATTTGCCATTAAATATTGAGAGATGCAAGTTGATGACTACAATATTTTGCATAATCAAAAGACTTGAGCATGCATGTAAAGTAAGGTTTAAATATTTGATGATTCCTAAAATTTTAACTATTGTGCCATCCAACTAGACTACTCCATTTGAAATAGAAAAATACACAATTCCAAGCATATCCATAATCTTGTTTGGCATCACTGATTTGCTCACGCTTGAGTCTATCATGTAATTGTGTACTAGGTGATTATTAAAAACCAATGATATGTAAAACAAGGGTGGTTTAGCATGATTGTGCACCTATTCCTTTGATGGACATAGACTCATAGAGATAGAAGGCATAAGTTATGATGTCTTACAAGTTTGAAATCTTTTTAAAGCATCGTGTAGTAAATTTATTTGAGAAGGAATAATAAGAGCATCCCACATGGTTACATTGAGTCTCATATTCTTCATTTATTAAACTATGTTGAAGGGAAATTAGGATCCTTTTCATTTTGGTTTTTGTATGGTAGCCTCCTCTCATTATTGTGCACTAGTTTGAGGCTACTCCTCTCTTTACATGGACTATTCTATGTGTGTTGAAGGTTGCATAGGTACTTTGGATCACATACTTATGCACATGACCTAGGGTGCTAAAGGTAAGGACACTAAAGTTGGTAATGCCTCTTCCATTTCTCTCCTCTTAAATATTATATTGAAAGTAATTGGGGTACTTCCTACATCTAATGCACCACTCTGATTCATATAGTTAGAGTCACCCTCTTGCCAGTTAATAAGAGTAATCCTATCTTATTGTTATGATAGAAATTTAGTATCTTATCCATGTGAAACTATGATATTTACCTACTCATGAGGATGTGACAAATATTACACCATGATCACTTGGTTTATGACTCCATTTGCACATGTAGCTTGGTTATACGGTTGATTGCATGGGAAAAACCATTTAGGATCCTAAACAAGATTGTTTTGCATGGATATAAGGGCTCTAGAGGTACTAGCAGTGCTGGAGTTCTATGCATAAAGAAATTTATTATATGTGATCTAATTTTGTGTTTGTGTTCCACCTTGTAGGTAGGTTTTCTTGACTAGTATTATTGAGTGAAGGGCTTATGGGGTTTGAAATGTTATGCTTTTTACCTTTTAAGGGGTACAAGATCATTTATAAAGCTTTGAAATAGTGTTCTAACCTCATGTAATTCATTAGGGGGTGAAATAGATGAGATTAGTAGGCTTATTATGATTAGGATGGGTGCTAACATAGGATGCACAACTAGTTGGATAGGAGGAGGCTATGTGAATAGAGGCATAAGGTATCTAGGTGAAATCTTACCCACTTGAATTAGATAATTCTCAATATTGACCAAAATATCATAGGCATTCAGAAGCATGGATCATCCCATGGATTGAATCATCATAGCTATATCACTATTAAGAGATTTCAAAAAATATAAAAATGTAGTATTGGGATATGGCTTACACAAATTAAAAATTCTATCCTAGACTATATGGAACCTAAATTTGAAATCAACCATCATTTCATGCAAGGATCTTTATAGTTATAAGCTATTCTATTCAGGATAAGTGACCACTCAGGACCTCAAATTACTTACATAGTTACTCCCCAAGCTCATCCTAGTTATGAATGGAGTTTAGTCTCAAGCCTTGGTACCACTGAAGTACTTTGACTTTGAAAGAAGAGGAAAATGACCTAACTACAATGTTGTCCTCAATGAGATGTTGCACTGAGCAGATATTCATAATATCCTCATTGTGTTCCATAGGGGAAGTTGCATTCTTGTTAGTAAATTAGGATAAACTCTTGAGGGATACAACTAGAATGCCATCATATTGGGAAAGAATTAATGGACTACCTCCATTAAAAGGCATAAATTATCAATTTTTATGTGTATCCATTAATAAAATAGGGAATAACCCTCCTCTAGGTGCAAGGAACCTCTGAAATAGGGGGGATAGATTAAAATCTAGGAGATGATTACCTTGAATCACTATTTATCATGATAAGGGATGAAGATATTCTTACCCTTCTTTTATATGGCACAAAAATCTTGAGAAAATGGAAATAAATGCCCTTTGAATATGATCTCATTTGTCTTGGCATATAGATGAAATACTGATCTTTATAAACTAGAAATGCTTAGAGGCTAGGCACTAAGACTGAGTGTTTGTAATAACATTAAATAAGGATAGCACCAAACTTAGATCTTTATTTAAAATAGTCCCACCCAAGCATGCCAAAAAAGTTTGTCATTCAAAATGTACACCCATAGATAGTTTATAGCACAAGAGGTTTTACTATAGGGTGCAGAGTGTAAATGCCTTGTACAAAGCACAAAAGTGTTTGATGCTAGGTGAGAAAGTGTTATTTCTCACATATGTGCATAGAGCATTAATTATCTAATTTTAATGATGGGAATGTCGCCAAGGTGTGGGAACCTTGTACTCCTTGGGATGAACATCTAGAGTAGGACTATTTCCTTCTATTCTAAGTGCACCTAGTTTAGGGCCAATGCATAGACCTAAGAGTATAAAGGTAAATATAACACTAATCTAAACCTAAGATTTTGAGGGAAAAGGGAAGGATAAGGTAATATTTTGATAGAAAGTGAAAGGTGAGGCACCAATAATAAAGCGAGTGCCCCTATTTCTTTGGACACACTACAAATCTTAGAGAATGAGATATTATCACACAGAATCCACCATGAACACTCTAAATGCACAATTATTTCACATAGAGGTACAAGAATACAATGAAACATTTATAGGGATGAATGTTATCCACACACAAGGTTTACACATACTTGAATGTGCACAAAATATGACCTACAAGTGAGTTCATAATTCCAAATAGAGGTGTTGGGAATTAACAACGATGAGAGGGGTGAATATTACAAATAGATAAATAAATAAAAATAGAGTGTAAGAATAATGGGGAGAGGTGAATTAAATTCTCATTAAAGTTCAAGGTTTAACCAATAGAAGTGATTTTAGTGAGAAAAATTTGACAACACGAGGTTGCCTAAAAATGTCTCTCTTATTACATTAAAGAATAAGGATTTTATAAGGGAGTAAGACTTTTATAATTAATGCCCCATTGGGGTGGTAGATATAGTCTTTTAATTCTATTACATCACCACATTCATGCTTCCTAAATTCTACTTGGTGATTTATATTTATGAGTTGGTGGTAGGATTATTATGGATCCATATGCATGTCTAAGAATGAAATATCTTTAGGATAATTAGAGGGGTGGTGTGTGATCATATTCTAATGTTTGACAACCACTTCTACATTTACTCATCCTGAGAAGGCCTCAAACACCACTCAACTACTTTTCAACTACCACTTTATACTTCACTTCCACTTGTCAATTATTTCATGGGCCTCCTTTAAACTAACATGTCACTACTGTGTATCTAATTGGAATCAGTTAATTACACCTTTTGGGGATATTTTCACACTAAGGACTATGTAGTTAGGTTGATAAGTGATTTATGAGTTGGTGAAGGATGAAAATGTAGAAGTCCTCTATGGGTTTTTATTAATTTTAAAACATTTTTGCTAAATCTACCTTGATAGTTCTCACAAGCCTTTACTTTATACCCATGGCTAATATTAGTCTATGAAGTAACATATGTGTAGTATAGATCATAGCTTATGATTCATGAGAGTTCATATGTGGAATTATATGATTTAGTGTAGGACTTCATCATGGAGGCATATAGAGTCTTTTGAATAGGAGTGCACAAGAATATTGAAGATCTTAGGTGCACTCTTCATGATTTGGAATTTATCTTTGTTAAATTCTTCCTACACTATTTGAAGACTGAGATCTTTTCACCTTTGAACTTACATGCCATTTGTGTGGTGGAGGATCTCTATATGAGGCACACATTATGAAACATAATGAGTATGAATTAACACAGCCAATTTTTAGATCTATGCTAACTGATTTAATCTTGGGTAAAGATTAAAAGCATCTGTGTGTAATCTTACTTTAAAGAAATCAACACTTCATAGGTGTGCAAACCTTCTATAGGATATTTGTGAGTTTTATGCAAGCTAAGAATGACTTAGAAAGTCAATAGATAAATTTGAATTTATTATCATCCTCTATTCCATATTCAAAGTATTTATCCATTACATTTATTCAATCCACAATTTATTCCACATTCAATCTGCCATCATACATTGGAACTTCTAATTTAGGCTTTGAACATATTCTTATAACTACTTTCAGGAATCTTTCTTCCATTCTCACATCTTCTTCTTGATATGTCACTTCTTCTAGTGGTTCTCCATATCCTTGAATCACATCACCTATCTCAACACATTTTATTTTAGTGATTTCTATTACTTATAATCATTCCTTTAAATTTATTATCTCCTCTAACAAAACATCCCTTTGTTGTCTCATTTGACCTACTTTTGCACCACTGGTTACTCCTCTAAATGCCATTATTATAATATTATGTTTTAAAAATTATCCTCATTATCTTCACTAAGATATTAGATTACTTAGGTCACCTATTAAGTACAACCAAACCTTTATTTACCTTCCTCTCTTTGATATCTTCTAAGCTTTGATACTAAAAATGATAGTGGTGATGGATAAAAAGAGAACAAACTTGTAACCTTCTTCAAAGAGAATAATATGATTACAAGATAATTGAGAAAAAAATAAGACAATAAGGGTTTATTATGATTATTAAGACTTTATTACATGATTTAATGATATCCTAACTTATCCATCTAACCTTTAACCATGCATTTGCTTGAAACTCCAAAATATGACAAAACAAGGTTTAATGAATAACTAGACCTAGAAGCCCATTCAACTATAATTTTAGTTAAATAAAGGATTTTTAATGTTAAAAAACGTTTTAGATGTTAAAAAACATTGTAGATATTAAAAAAATGTTATCACAACTCAATAAACCCATTTCTACCTTTAACCAATCGTAAAGTGCAAGAAAATTGCAAAACAAGGATTCACTTGCCTTACAACTAGCCTATTTTTTGAGAATCACTAACACCTTCTCCTTTAGGTGATATACAACATTAAAACCAATTTAATATATTAAAAAAAAACATATTTTTTATATCTAAAAATTTTCATAAAATTTTAAGGGTTCATTCTCATTTTGTGAAAGTTTTTGTCTTGAAACCCTAGCCTTTAGGTCTACAAACTTGTATACTAGTTGAGAGCCTTCAAAAAGGGATAGTTTTAATTTTAGTAATTATTTTTAAAAAATTACAATTGAAAAAGTTCAAAACCATAAAAATTAACTTGATAATTCAATTTTGATCCTTGATCAATCATACAACATGAAGAAATGACTCTTTTCTCAACTGTATTTGTATGTTTTTTAGATTGTGTATAGGCTAAAAGTAAAAGTATAATGAAAATTCAAATTATAAGACCTAAAATAAAGTATTTATGATTTAAAAATTCCCTCAATATGTTTATATTAATATTTTAATTTATTTAACATTGAACTAATCTTAAATATATGATGAAACCCAACTATTCTTGACTATTCAACCACCTTTTTGATTGCATAAACCTATGTATTGTGTTTTTAGACATGTACTATGCATAAATACTAATAAATACAACAAATATGATTAAAAATAAATAGGAACATGCACTTAAATTTTATAAAGGATTTAAATTGAAGCATTTAATTCAAAAAAAATTATTTCATTGAATTTTTGTGTACATGTATAAAATAACATTGTCAAAACCCTACCAAAACCATTTTTTTGAAGATTTTATTTCCTTTTTATTCAAAAAATGGTAGTTATTAGTATTAAATTATATTTTCACACACATAATAACTCCATTTCCTATTTCTCTTCGATAACTATCACTTTCTCTTCATTCTTTTCTCATGTAAAACTGCTCCCAAGATTATCTCCCATCTTACAACCACTTAATAACCTCTATTTTTATTATTTTACTTGAAAATTTATATATTTATTTAGGATTTAAAGTGAGTAAACATAATAAATACTTATTATAACTTATTCAACCCACTTAATAATAATACCCTTATATTACATTCCATTGAAATATGAAAATACACCTACAAAGGATCATTAGAAATTCAAATTTTTGAATAGGTACAATTTGGTAGGAAAATTGATTACAAGCTTTAGTGGCCAAAATTACAAATATTGAAGACTAACACACTTCCAAAAGGAATTAAAAAGGCTACCTACACTTATATATTAACAAAGTTGACTTAAATTTACAAAAATGACCCTTTCATGCTCATGCAAGACATCTAGATAGATAACAACACATTCATCGGATATGCAAAGATTAGTTCACACTTCACTTCACTTGAGATCAGATCTGAGAAATCACTCTATATTCTCAGGCCCCCCCATATTAGGAATATATAACATAGAGAAATATTAATGAATTAAATATGGAAATAAAATGTAGAAAATACAACACAATATAAACATATATTTAATGTGGTTCACCCAATATGGGCTGCATCCACACAAAAATAGTGAGTTATTCTCTTTATTCGATTCAACAAAATGAAGGGATAAAACTAGTAATACATCCACTGCAATATCCTATTCACTCACATACAATGTGCTACCTTAATTACAATGACCTCATATCAAAAGGAGGGTTACATATAGGGAAAAAATGCACAAACATAATTTATACCATTAGATCAACAACCTAATAGTGAATGGTCTAGATTTACTATGAAATTACAATGTTCTACAATGCATATTTAACAAAATTTTGCTTCTAGGGCACTACCTCCAAACCCACAATAGGGGGGATTATAAGTAGGTCACCATACCCCTGGATCCCCATGATGACCATAGTGGGGGGGGGGGTCTTTTCCCCCCACACTCCCCTATTATGAATCAAGCATTATAACAAGATTAGGCTCCACCATTCAACACCCTAGATATATAGTTTTATTGGCCACTCTTATCTGGATCACTTTATCACTTTCATTGCTAGAATAAAGGGAGGGTAAATGTAAACACCTAAACTTAGTCATAGGTACTTGATAATGATAATTTTTGACACATCTTAAACCATATGAAATGCCCAAATACAAGACTATTATTTGGCATTCCTATAAGTCATTTATCTATATGAAAGCTTTACCCTTTTTTTGTTATCACTACTAAATAAACCTTTCAAAGTAAAATGTTCAAAATGTATAATATCACCCTTATACTATCCCCAGCTCAAGACAAGGGTACTTAATCTTCTAAGATAGGTCCTCACTAGGTGGATATAAGCACTACTATGTTCCTATCCACCTAGATTGGCCACATCCTATGCCAAATAATGACTAGTTTCCAAATTTAGAATAAATATTTTGGGTCTTCCTATAGGTTTCATAAAGTCAACTAAAGGAAATTATCAAAAGGTTAGCCTATAAATACACATAAAACTAATCCATTACCCCCACTTGATATCTCTTATTTTTATCTTACACAATATTGTGCATTAATCGAATCTTCTCTATTTTTTCCAAATTCAAGATCATTTAGAAGGAATAACCATAAGTGAAGTCTAAAGAATCTAAAATAAAATCAAGATCTTTCATTTTCAAGTATCAAAGCTATATCTATAGCTGCGTACACATAGTCAAAGAACATAATTACATAATCATTCTAGGTGGAAGAACTACGTGGGATTGATTTCCCTCTTTGGAGTATTGGTTACATAGGTAGTGGTTGATCATATAAGGGGTGATTGAGGTCATATCAACCCCTTAAACTCCCTTATTTTTTATAGGTTTATAATATTTTAATGTTCCATTAGGGTTTTAAAGACAAAATAAGGAAAACAACAAATTCTACATGATATAATACAAATTTTGATATCTCAAATTACTCAGCACACATAGGTAAAATAATAAGATTTTAATCATAATCAACTAGGATAAGTATGTGGTGAATAAACTAAAGTGGCATACATTCCTACCCTCCTACATCAGTCCTATCTAAAATTACTCTCTAATTATGATTCTAAACTACCACCATTAGGGTTATTCTTCTTTTTGTTTTTTCCTATTAGTCTTGATTAGAATCAACTAGGACAAGTCTATGACATGTCTATCTAATTAAAATAGCCATGTACAAAATTAGTTTGATAAGCATGCATAGTCACATATTTAATTGATTATCACTATTAGACATCTAATGGTGGTGTATGTGAAAGACTATTGTAAATGCTAGATGCTGGTGCAATCCTCATGTGATTAAGTGATTAAACTATGATTTGTGACCTTAGAAGTGTATTCATAATTTAACTTAGGTATACTAGGGATATATATAATAAAAATTGGGATAAATAGGAATTTTTTATTAATGCACAATTAGAACTCTAATGATTTTCAATGTGGAAGCCTCTTTTATGAAAAATTGTTTGAAATATGTATTTATATTAATATTTTTGGAATTCCTCTAGATGGGGTTTGCTAAAATTATGAGATAACCCATTACACAAATTTGAAATATGGAAATTATCCATTATTTGGTAGGAGGATAAGAGTGGTGAAACTAGACACTCATGGGGAGTGTTGTTGTCTAATTAGGGCATTATTGTCCAAGGAGCACAAACAACTAATCTGGATGATAAGAATAATTTATGGGTGAGATTGAACTAATTTACCTAAAGAATAGGACATTTAAGTTTCATTGGTTTTCTTAAAATAATGGGTCATTTGCATACAAAATGAAGGAAGGTGGTCAAAAGGACCTGGAATAAGGCATGAGCTAAGTGTGTAAAAAGGGTGGTTACAAGTGCACTATTTTATCTTAAATGTTAATTTATATGTCTATAATAAGCAATGTGAATCTAGATTTCATTAATTTTATTATATTTTATATAAAACCATGTTTATGAATTCCTAAAATCCAAACTTGCCAGGAAGATTAACTAAATAACTAAATATAAGGAGAAATGTCCCAATGCACATGGCTCCAGAGATGAATAGTTGGGCTTTGAATATGAACACTCAGCTCCCAAGATTAATTTGAAAGAAAGTCCACTAAATTTTGAAGGCCATAACTATTACATACAAAATTTAAATGACATACCATTTTTTTAAAATTATGTAATGTTTCAAGAACTCAAATATGTACTTTTGATGCCAACCATATGTTGTTTTATCATATACAATAGAAACTATCAATTTTCTAAGACTCAACATATTAAAAGTTACTCATGTTTGATATTTGATTGTCTTACTATCTGAATTGGATGATATACATGAACAAATTTTTGATCAAGTCATCTATGACATTGATACATAGATGCAAGACTTTCATACATCTAGGTTCTACCTTCCCAATGACATGTTATTACAAGGAATTTATCTACTTTACACATGTTTTATCATTCATGAATTATTTATATTGATCATAATACACTAATTTACATTGATTATACATGACTTTCTCTAACTCATTATATTTAGAGTGCTATTTCACTAGATATTACATTTTTATATATGAGATGATGACATACATTGATTGTGTAGATTAGCCTTGATTATTCTATGGATGTTTATTGTTTTTCTTTGTTATTTATTGACTCTGTATATTATGTGACATTTTTTTTCCATTTTGATTGACTCTTATTTTTGGATATTGCATTGTCCATTGTGTGTGAGACATTGAATTATCCATTATGTGTGTGACATTGAATTATCCATTGTGTGTGTGGCATTGTATACACCTAAATTAAGTCATATGTATTTGATAATTGTAATTGTTGACACATCTTAAACCACATGAATTGTGCCTAAATACATGAATCTCATTCACCATTCCACTAATCTATTTATCTATTTGTGGGCTTGACTATTTTTTTATCATCAATACTATATAAAAATTTCAAAGTCAAATGTTTAAAATATTTAATATCATCCTTAGATTTTCCCTAGCTCAGGATAGTTGTCTTTGATATTTTAGGACAAGTTTGTGCTAGGTGGATAATAATGTTATTGTGCTCCCATCCACCTAGTTCGGTCAAATCTCATGCAAAATAATGTCTAGTTTCCAAACTTTGACTCAATATTTTGGTTCTTATAACATATTTCATAAGGTTGGATAAAGGAATTTTAAAAAAGGTTTCATTATAAATACACATCAAAATTCATTAATTACCCCCACTTGCTATCACTTGGTTGCTAGCTTACATATTATTTCACATTGAGAAAATATTGACTATTCTTTCCAAATTAAAGATAATTCATAAGGAGAAACCACAATAAAATTTTAAAGAATATCAAATCATGTCAAGAGTTATCATTTTCAAGTATCAAGTCTATATTTCTAGTTGCATACATAATCAAGAATCATAATTGCACAATCAATCTAGGTAGGAGAACTATTGGGTTTTATTTCTCTCAAAGTATTAGATACGTAGGAAATGGTCAATCATCAAGGGGGTGATTGAGAATAGCCTAGCCCATTACACTCCCCTCTTTTTTGTAGGTTTCCAAGCTTCCAAAATTCCCCTAGTGTTTCAAATAAAAAAAATTAAAACTATGAATTATACACAACATAATCCAAATTGTGACATCTTATAATACTTAGCACACACATGTGCAATAATTAGATTTTCATCATGGTAAATAGGGATAAGTCCATGGTCAATAGAATTGAGTGGATTGTGTTCCTATCATACTTTAATAGTATTGTATAGAATCACTCTCTAATTATAATTCTAATCTACCACCATTAAGTGTATACCTTTTATATATTTTCTCATCAGTCCTTGATCAAAGTCAACTAGGACAAGTCTGTAGTCAACAGACATGAGTGGCCTGCATTATTGTCCACTTACATCAAACCTATTTAGAAGTAGTTTCAAATTTTGTTCCTAATATTAAGAATGCATAGTCACATATTTTTACTTATTTTCACTATCATACATCCAAAATAGTCAACAAAAATATTTGTTTAAGCTAAGTATACTTTTTATTAGTATTTTAAAAAAATAATAGTTTTCCATATTTAGAAAATTGCCAAAATTAGAATTGTTGATTATTATATACCTTTAGCATTCTGATATATATTTAAATTTAACACCTATTCATCACAATAAATTTTATTATTTTATCTAAAATAGTGTAAAACATATTGGTGAACCCGTATAATTTCTAGCATTGATTTTTTATTTTTGTCCTAGGGTTTCTGATAATTTCTAATTGCTATACAAAAACATATTACTTTTTTATGGCCAACACACCCTATTCCTATCAAAATGGAGACCCCATTTTAATATTAATGAATATACTTATCAAGTGCATACTGATCATAAAATAAGTTGAAATGTGATTTATCTCTCATCTTTCATTAAAGATTTGGAGTCAGTTTGTTGTTTAAAACTTCTTTGCTTCTCCCTTTTTCACTTTTAATGTTTCATTTAAGTGTTTTAAATGCATAAATTAGGTGCATTGGTTGAAATAATGTGTTACCTTAAGCAATTATATGGTTATGAAATCAAATATAAAGGACAACCTCTATGGTAATTTTTCTTACTATTTTGTTTACTATCTTCCCTTTAAAATTTTGATACCAAGTTTATCTTCTTATTGTGTAGGCTTAAATAATTGTTTTTAGGATTTTTCACCAAATCATGTAATTTTATAATTAGTTTCATGGATTCAAAATTGAATTTATATTTTATTTTGCACTTATTCACCTTTTACTTATCTAATTTGTGAAGTATTTATCACTAGATTTATGTTTTTTTTATGTAAGTTCAAAATACTGATTCACATCTTTTTGCATTTAGTCACATTGCTTCACTATGATTTTTAGCTTTCAAGGAAAAGTGACTCAACTCTATCTTACACATGGAATTATTCATAGATTCAAAACAATCAGAATTGGTCACATGCTTAATAAAGACTTAGTCACATTTTCATGCTTGTTCATAGTCAATCAGAGGCCATATGTCATCATCACAAGCATTCACAATAGAAAACTCATCAAATTTTTTAAAAATTAAATGTTTACTAGGATCATCAGTGTTATGTGACATGATTAATCAAAATCATAGCCTTCATAGAGACTAGATTATGAGAATGTGACCCAATTGGAGCTTGTCACTTGTTACACATTCATAACTTTTCAAAGGCTATTTTGTCTTGAATCTATTATTTTGGTCCACATGATGACTTTTAAAAAAAATTCAAAAGTTCATGATTGAGTCAAAAATAAAATTGTCGAGAGGTTTAAGTCTTTGAGCAGTGCCACTTTTCAAGTTTTCATGCACTCAGAGCCTCACAGCTTGCTAAAGAAATCCATAGAGCTCAAAGAATTATGGGGTTATGAATAAATAAAAACCCACCAAGTGTTGACATATCATTCACTTATGGCCTCACAATAATTAGTGAACATTTTTGACCAAGGTTGACTATAGGGATATGAAACAAACACATGAAACCATGTATAATGATCCCATAAACCTTCACAACACATAAATATAGTTACCATAATGTGGGGATGAAAATAAATAAATAAATGTATGTCACTATTAATAATTACATGCATTGAAAATAAAGTGGGATTTATATAGAAATGACCAAATCCAAGCCCTCAATTATGCAAAATGGTATTGTGTGGTAAGAACATAAATTAAAATTGACATGGAGGAGCCTAGTTGTTAGAAGTGACATCCATGCCACTTATAGGACATAAATTTATATTTTATAGTTGCCACCACCCATATATTTATCAAATCCATATATAAAACAATAACTTGTAGTTATTTGCTATTAAAATTTATGACATTGGAAGGTGGATACAATTATTAAGAGTGGATCATCCATGCTATCCTTGATATTTTGTAAGAGACATACATGGGTTCAAAGGAGAATTGAATGTAAAAAAGGACATATTTATTTAGCATGGGATGACCATGATTTCATTAAATTCTTTGTAAAAAGGGTTTGGTATACAATATATTTAGGAAAACATTGTTAAAAAATCTTAATAAAAGGAAAGGAAGAAAACTAAGAAATTTCAATGAATGTTCATAATCTCTTTTTTATTTCACTTATGTTAAAAATATCTCAATTATCATTATGTACATGATGAATACTAATTATTTTTTTGAATAATGGTATGAACCTAGACTGACTCTTGTGGATTAATTAAGGCTGAGTGAATTATTAACCTTGCTATATTTTTATATTGGCTATGATAAAACTAACTATTATAGATGAATGTGTGTGCTAATAATTATTTTGTATTTATTTGTATTATAAATATGTGTTGATAAGATTCTATCCACCAAGAAATTTTCCATATACTCCATACCATGTCTAACTTAGTTTGAGATTGAGATATACTATGTAGATATAGGTAAATGATTGGTTAGATTTAGAAATGTCTATGCAAGTATTAATATCTCCACTAAGTATGGGAATCTCCTTCTTTACTACCCTATACTTCTTTCCATTTTTATGTTTATTTTATCATACCTTCATTTGAAACTTAAGTGTCATTATGAATATTAATCTTAGGGAATTGGAGAGCTTCCAAATACTATGAGAAATTGAAAGCATGATTAATTTCTTTTGGTGGTAGCATCTTTATTGCTCATAAAGTTATTATAAGTATACTACCTAAGATAGTCAAGCATAAAACTAGTACATAAAACACACATCAATAAAGACACAAATTTTATTCTAGAATGACATGAATTTAAAAAAGTTTTGTGGTGTATTTAAAGATCATAATCCATAAACAATTCATTGATCTTGAGGCATCCTAGATTCCACCTCACACATCACTAGGTCAAAGTATTACCTAGGTTTGTTATTATTACCACCATTATAAATGCATAAAATACCTAGGTTTGGCAAAGCTCACCCACGTAATGTAGTCATAATTTATTTAAAATGATGGCTTGGATATCTAGATTAACTATCAACATTTTTTGGGTCATCCATGATTTGCATATAAATCTCTAAGAGGTATCTCCTACAGTTCACACCCAAAAAAAATATACTTATAAAGAGTATATAACAAATTATAAGATAAACCTAAGAATTTTGATCATTGAATATGATGAAATACCTTATAGTCTCTTCCCATTTACCTTCTTCTTTGTAGGATGTTGTAAATGATTGGGTTTTGAATCTCCTTAAGGATTCCATCACTAGATGTAACCAATTTAGTAATACCTTCTTGACTTAGTTTTGATAAGTCATTGACCTAAACAAGCTATATAAATAGTTATATTTCATGAGAAGAAAAGCCAATGAGTCAATAAAATTCTTTATTATAAGATTTGTAAATATGTATAGTTGTATAACAACACTGTATAGACCTAATGCCCAAATGGAACTCAAGATGTATAATAATGTTTTATATCCTTGGAAATTAAATTTATATGAAGAGATCCCCTCATCATTAATTTACCATTGACATATTCTAAAGCCATAAAATTAGACCAATATCCAAACCCATAGGGTTAAATGATAGATGACATCCTAAATGTTATCCCAAACTTCCTAGTTTGAATCCCATTCCAAATTATAATGAAAACATTCCAATGCTATAAATAGTACTAGTTACAAAACAATTACCATTGAGACAAGAAATTCCAATTCAATCCTTAGTATTTCTCAATCTAGAAAATATTAAAGTAGTGAAAATGTGCATACATAAGATTTAGTTATAGTTGTTAATAATATTTTAAATATACCTCAAGACTTTGATAAGAATGAGTTAGATGTTATACATCAAATGGTTTAGAATCTCAATAATGATTTATTAGGTCTTTAGAGGCAAGTTGGGATCATTGGTGGGGAAAATTCTAACTAAAATTTTTCATACCAAGGTACAATCATCCCTTCAACTAACATAAAATAACCCATAGTCTTCACCAAACAAGCTACCAGAAATAAACATTTTTGAGCTCCCTTTACCCAACTAGTGTAGAGTTTACAACACAACCCAACATGGAGAAATAAACTATATTGAGTTATGCAATGGCTTCAATATATTAAAAAAATATATGAAACCTTATGAGATGGTTCTAACCACCATAAAAAAACCAACACATCTAAAAGCCTAAGCACATTTAGGTCCTCAAATATGACCATGGTACTTAAAACCTTTGAGTTCCCTAATCAAGAAGATAATGATCTTGAAAAAACCAAATATGAAATTCATGCCTTTCAACAATACCCTTTAAAACATACAATCTTCCTAATAATGGTGATATTCCCCTTAATCTGAAGGTAAATAATAATCTCTTATCCACAAAAGGTAGTGATCAACATCCATCTACAAAAATGCAACTTACCCTTGATAAAAAAATATATAAAATAGTTGAATACATGAAAAAAAATAAGGCTAATATCACACTACATGAGATATATTAAATCACATAGCAACACAACTTACTATTAAAGGCTTTTATAGATAAACCAACCTAATCCAAACAAAATTAAATACACATTAATGTAGTGATAAATAAAAATGAGATTAAGTTACCCCTCTCATTATCATAATTAAAATATTTGGGGAGAACTTGCATAATTATTTGGTCAATTTTGGGGCCTTATATAATGTCATACCAACATGAGTTTTAAGAAAGCTAGGTCTAACCTTAATCAAATTATATAAGATTTTTATTTAGTTAGAAAAGTCATAAGTTTAGGTAGTTAGAAAGTTGTTGAGAGTTTATATGTAATTAGAATCTAAACCTAGAGTCAAATAGTTCATAAAAATCTAGGTGGTTGAGATCCCAGAAGCATATGTAATGGTTTTGACTCAGGGTTGGTCCAACATGCTAAATGAATGCATGACCATAAAAATCTCCCATATGTGGCTACCTTAAAGGGGTGTTTCCAATAAAATTTAGAATGATAGAGAGGATGTAATTAAACACATGATCACTAAGTATAATTTTTTAAATGAGATAATAGATGTTGTCTTCTTACATCAACATTTATACTATTTTTACTAAATCCACCAAAAATAAATAAATCAAATAAAAATAAATATCCATCAACATTATGGTCTCTCTACTTTGATAGAGCTCAATTCAAACAAGTTCAAGAGCTAGAGTATTATTAATCAATCCATAAATAAAATGACATTTGGGTACTTATAGGTTGAAATTCCCCTATATCAATAACCTCACAAAGTATGAATCCTTGATACGAGGTTTTTTGTTTGCCATAAAGCATAAGGTCATAGAATTACAAGTATCTGGGGACTTAAAATTGGTAATCAACTAGGTCAAAAGTATGTTTCAGTGTAAACTATCTTACTTAAATAAATATAAACATAGGGCTTGGTACTTGATTTAAAGATTCAATACCCTTAATGTTATCCTAATTCCTTGAGAGAATAATCAAATTGTAGATTCTTTGGTGATGTTCATTACATATCTAGCCCCTTTTAATGTTTATGACCTATACTAGTTCTTAATTGAATTAGTTCCTTTCCCCTAAGTACCTAAAAATATCAAAAAATTCCAAGTTTCTAATGATGATCACCATATTGTTGAGTTCATGAATAGTTCTAAAGCCTTTTATGTGTAGATTGTTGACAAAAAATAAAAATATGACCAAATAAATGATGACTATGAAAATAATGGAGTCATGAACTTAAGATAAAATCACATACCAAACATTATGGTCTTTATATAAAATATGTTTGATATGGATAGATTTTTTGAAATGCCCAAATAGCCATAGTTCATGTACCATTAGTCCACTATCCTAGGATAAGTTAGTAAACCTCAAAACATGAACATTTGTCTTGAGTGTATTGAGTCTAAGGTGAGGAATTTAAAAGGATTACTCCTATGATACAAAGATATAATTTCTTATGCATATAATTAATTGAAAACCTTTTACCCAAGCATTATAACACACATCATCTAACTTAAACAAGGATAAAATAAATCTAGGCATAGGTAGCAAAATGTGAATCCTATCTTTGAACCTTTCATTAAAAAATAAGTTAAAAGGATACTCAAAACCAAAATTATCTTTCCATTTTGTCATTCTACTTAGGTGGCCATATTAGTTATTATCCATAATAAAAGTGGATAAACCATAGTTTCCATAAATTTTACAAACTTAAATAGAGCATTAGAAAAAATATAATTATCTTCTACGTTTAAATGGTTTGTGGATCTAAGATGATGTTTTTATGAGATAAATTCTTAGTCTATAACCAAGTCTTAGTAAACCAAGAAGATAGAGATAAAATAAAATTCGCCACTAAATGGGGTGCCTTTGCCTATAAGTTGATGCCTTTTGATTTAATCAATGTAGGATCCACATTCCAATGATCAATGTATTTCATGTTCAAGATTTGATAGGTAAGTACATAATTATTTATGTGGATGAATTTATTATTTTCTTTAAACATACGTCAAATCATATACTACACCTACATAAATTATTTGAAATATGTAGGAGGTATGGTTTCTATTTAAAAACAAATAAGAGTTTTTTTACTGTCACTAAAGGTAAAATTTTAGGCCACATCATCATGAATGAAGGTATTTATATTGACCCTAAAAGAGCTAGTGAAAATTTTAAAATACCCCTTCCTAATAGTAAAAAAGAATTGAAGTCCTTATTTGGCAAGATAAACTTTATGCATAAATCAATTTTTGGATTTGTTGAGACTGTTAAATCCCTTAACTCTATTTTGAAATAAGATGCAAAGGTGGAATGGACATCCCCATCCAAATCAACTTTATAGGACATCAAGAACACCATCATTCAAGTAATAGTCTTGGTCAACCCAAAATTCACAAAATTTACATCTTTACTCTTTTGCCTCATATCATACCATAGTAGTAGTGTTCACATAAATAGTCATTGATGAAGAGCATACCATTGATTTCATGATCATGAAATTGAAGGATGTAGAGTTGAAGTATTCAATCCTAGATAAATATGTAAATACATTGGTGAAAGATATTAAAAAGTTTAGGCACTATATACTTCATAGTAAGGTTCATGACATTATACCCAACCTTGTGGTAAAGCTCATGTTGGTCTAGAACAAACTTACAGAGTGTAGAGGCAACTGGATGGCAAATTCTAAAGAGTATGACATTGATATAAAACTAGCCAAGATGGTAAGAGTCTAAGGCCTTATTTAACTAATCACATAATTCAACCCCAATATTATTGTGATGTAAATAAATAAAGCTTATAAAATGTGTGATTAGTGGTATGACCATATTATTAATTACCTTATACATGGGGAATGCCCTCCTAACATTAAACAAGAATGAATACGATCCATGTGATTGAAATTATCACACTACATGTTGAAGCAAGGAGTCCTATGCCACAAAAAATATGAGGGGATTTAACTCAAATGCGTAACTAGGGATGAGGTTGATGAAGTAATAAGTATATTTCATGATAAAATTGGATGTGGTCATCCCTCAAGAAATACAAGAATTCATAAGATATTGAGATCCAATTCTTATTAGCCCATGATATTTAAATACTCCCATCATCATGTTAGAACATACCATAAAATCCAAGTGTTCATGAATAAAGAAACACACAACTCTATACCTTTTCATTCAATTATATAAGGTCAACCATTTCATAATGGGAAATTGAATTATTTAGTGTCCTCAAACCCAATGAGATTTTATCCCATTAAATTCCCATAGGGGTGTGCACAAAACACACATTAACAAATTTCTAATTTGGTTTTCAAAATTCAAACTCAAATTTCAATTTTTTTAATTTTTCTCTTATTTTCCTAAAAATTGTGTTATAGTAATTTTAAAAATCATAAGAGATGTTATTCTAGTAAAATCAATATTTATTTTTATCTGAGTGATTATGTGAGGGGTACTACCATAATACTCAAACCATTAAACACCACTATAAATGGATTTTAGTTCCATGAACCTTTGGTGTATCAAAATATCCTAGGGTTTTGTTTTTCATCCATAAAAATCCTTCAACTATTTGTTCTTATAGTACATCAGTAAGTTGTTAGCCCTTAGAATTTAATCTCAATGTACCATAGAGATGGAAAAGTATAAATAGGAGACTGTGGAATCTTTTGTAATTTTATTTTGAGCCATGTTAAATATTTTATGACTAAGGTCAACATATCTAAGAAGCTACAAATAAACACACCATGTCTAGTTATTTTCCTTCTTATTTCATAATTTTTCATGCCATTTAAGAAGGTCATTTACTTACTTCCTATAGTTCATAATGATAGATTAAATTGAACTCCTATGGAGCATAATCAAATTCCTTTGATCTCTTCTAAAATGGATAACATAGGTACTTTTGATGTTAGGACCCCTTCATTCTAACCATTATATTTTGTATTTGGTATTATTAATAAAGGCTCAAACACATATTCTTTATAAGTCATCCCATTTTATATTTATAAATATCCCACATGTAAGGTGGGGAAGGGAAGGGGTAGTACTTGTTTTGAGTATAATGGCTTAAATAAAGGGCTTGTGTAAGAGGAAAAGACATTTATTGAATATTTTATATTGTGTTGTGCTCAAAGTAGTGTTGACCATTTTTTGCCCAATAGGCTAAAAATCGGTCCCCTTCTTCCCCTGCTGTTCTAGACCAATTCATTTTTTGATTTTGTAAAGAATTTTTTTATATGGACTCTGCAGGTTAGTCTTTTGGTGCATGAGGAATCAATTCAGAGAGTGCTGGGTTTTACAAGGCTTTTTTGGGCTCTTGTTTGAAGAAATTTCACAAGGAAGGTTGGCATCTTTGAACCATTAAACCATTAGACTGGTTCAATGCCTTGGTTCAATCGGTAAGTTCATCACTTTAGTTTAATGCAAAGTTAAACACTTTGGTTCATCAACAAAGTTCAATGCTTTGGTTCAAAGCTCAAGTTCATCAGACTTGGTTCATCACTTTGGCTCAATAGTCGAGTTTAATAGTTTTAGTTTAACCCCTTGGTTCATCACTTGGTTCAATCACTTGGTTCAATGCCTTGGTTCATCGTAGAAGGTTCAAAGGGGCTTGGTTTTAATTGGCAAAGTTCAACAAATGGTGTGAAGCATTGAACCATTGAACCATTAAACCATTGAACCTTTCTAGGTTCAAGAATTTGGTTTAAGCAGTAGGTTTAAAGACTCAGTTCAACGAATGAGTGGTGCACAGTTTTGAACCATTGAACCATTTTTGGTTCAATCAATCGGTTTAACGACTCGATTCAAAGGAGTGTCCACAAAGTTGAAGGACAAGTGCCCTTGTGAAGGGCAGTTCTGGGTTCAAGATCCCTTTCAAAGGGTAGGAAGCACTTCAAAGAGGCCACAAAGAAGTGGCGAAGATCTTTCAAAATTTTGTTAAGGCAAAGTCATGAATTCTTTCAGACTTTTGTCTAAAGGATTTCCTTTAGACAAAAAGTCTAAAGGAATTCAGAGAAATCGTGAGCAAAAAACTTGAGAGGAAATTTCTAAAGGCAAAGTCACGAGGTAATTCTTGCAGAATTTTTGTTTGCAGGAAAAACCCTGAAGGAAAAAATCTTGCAGACAAAAGACCCAGGGAAAATAATTCGAAGAAAAAGCCCATGAAGAAGAAAAAAAGCCCATAGAAAAGGCCCAAAGAAATTTGCCAAGGATGGTGACATCCCAAAATCCATCAATTTCAAGGAGATAGATTAGCCATTATTTTTTAAGTGATGACGGGTGTGTGGATGTCAATTTTAAGATAGTGAAATAGTTGTTTACTTCTAAATTGCCTGAGCGCTAACCGTGAAAAGAGCCCAAGGAATGCAACGACCTGCCAAAAGACTATCCTCGAGGGCTGAAGGAGTAGAAAGAGACAAAACTAGGATGAGACAAGGCAAGAAATAGACAAAGTAGTTAAAGTGGCAAAGGGGAGGTAAGTTATTGCCAGATGGTCACCAAATGGCAAAAATAGCAAGCGGCATGGCTTGTTTCTCTAGTTTGCATTTATAAGCAGACGAGCTGCACAAACACCTTGAAGGGACAAATCGTAGTCTATTTGTAGGAAAAGAGGCATGGAACATGCTTTTACATTAATGCTTGAATGCCAAAGTCAAGTTTAGTGATTATACAACATGTTTCTAGTAGGCATTTTCTAGAAGAATGACATCGGCAACAGTGACTTCCTCTTCCTGATGCTTTTAGCGCACATGGGCTGAGCTTGTCAAGGAAGCACCAAGTTCTCTTCCCCTTTATATATTGTAAAATTTCTCATTTGAGAAGGATCCACTCTCTTAGCCTTAAAACAAAAATCTACCCAAAAATCTTTTGGGCTTGTAAGGCAGAGCTCTGCCAGTTTTTACCTTGAATAAGGACTTATAATTTTTACATCTATCTGGACTTACACTTTAAAGTATATGTCTATGTTCTTCTTTTGTGTTAAGCCATTGTCTTTCATGCTTCTCATAGATCAATTACAATATGTCATCTAGTGCATTGTGAAGTCTCTTTTCTGTAGGTCTGCCAGAAGTGTTCCTAGGGGAATGTAGGTGCTTGTGAATAGGCTACCATAAGTGTGTTTGAGGACACCTTTGGTAGTTTCTTCCTCCCTATATTTCCATAGACCCCTAGCTGACTATTGCAGAAGAAATTCCCACTTTAGATGAAGTGTATGGGTGCTTATTTATAGTGAAAAGTGTATATTTAGGCTGGGTGGGTCAACTTTTTTGGTGTATCACCTTTTCATTTTTTAGGCTTAGGTTCTATTTTTAGCATCTCTCTCTCCCTTTTCATCCCCCGCCCCTTTTTTTTCATTTATTCCTTAGTAGTATGAGAAACTAGGGCCTAAAAGATACATTAGAGGGAGCTAGCCCTTATCTAGAGACTCTCCCCTCTACCTTCACAGGTCCCACATGTGAGAGGGGACTTTCCATTATTGCATGTGGAAGGGCAAGAGCTAGGTGTCCTGCCCCTGGGTGAAATCCACTGTGTCAACAATTTTGGCACGCCTGGTGGGACCAACTAGGACAAGTTGTGTCCAAAGAGTTTAAGAATTTTTGGTGTGTTCTTCAACCAACCAACATTTGGAGGCTTTTACATCAACACCAATGGTGACTCTGAGTTGAATCAGCTGGTTAAGTAGCTTGGTGCCATCAAAAATCACATTTTTTGTATGTATAATTCATTTGCACATAATCATGGACCTTATATTCCTTTAAATGAATTCGATCAGGGTCAAAATTTTTATGGAATCCCCCCAAGTAGCTCTCCTAGTTTCCCTTCAATAGTAAGGGAGGTGGCACTAGAGTTTGAGAAGTAGGTAATGGAAATCGACAAACTAGTTGAGCAATATGAATATCAGTAGGCATTGATGCATAAAGAGGCATGTTTGTTTAGGCAAGCTCAAGCCTTGCAATTCATGGAGGAGGAGGTATAAAAATGGAAGAATCCATTCATTCAAGGCAGTCAGCCTTGCACACCCCTTCATATCCTAAAGAAAACCCCCTCTTTTGCACCAAATCCTTTCTACCAGATGGCACTTGATCATTCTGGCTCATTCGATGCATCAATCAACCCTACTCTTGACCCCATGCACCTAGCCTTCAAGCATCAAAGGGAACTAGAACAACCTCGCATGGAGATGAACCTTCTAAACTCCTTAGATCATGAATCTTCTTTTGGGGGGAACTTTACGAACTGGCACATCTCTCTCAAAACTGCTCTTACTCAACATGATGATGCTGGTGACCTCCAAGAAAGACTCTTTAAGGATAATCTAGCCAAGAAAATTGAAGATTTAGAGGCTAGGATGAGACTGCTTAGAGAAGGAAAGATGGAACTTTTAGACCTCATAGAGGAGCCCCAGGACCTTGGAGAAAATAAAGTTGCTACCTATTCACAAGAGCAAAATTCCAATACTGAGATCCTAAACTGGAAGAAAATAGTAAAATCATGGGGCTAGAAGGAGCAGAAGAAAGGTTTTGCTCAAAACCTTGAAGAAGATGAGGTTGCTCTAGCTCATGATAATGCCACTGACCTCCAAGAAAGGCACTTCCAAGAGGATATAGCTAGAAGAATTATAGAGTTGGAATCTAGAGAGAGATTCCTCAGCCAATGTGTGATGGATGTTTCAAACCAAGTAGTAGATTCCATGTCTAAACACACCCCACCTACACACTTCCAAGATAGCTATCAAGCCACACTTGATATTGATGAAGTGCTGGCCAAGTGGAAAGAGGAGAATCATTTGATTTTAGCTCAAGGACTGCCTCCCCTTCCACATGGTTGTTTCACTTCACCCCTTCTCAAGGAAGAACCTATTCTATAGGAGGTGAGTGAGGAGCAAAAGACCCAATCTATAGTTTCCCAAGAGGCTATCATGAGTGAAAACAAAGAAGAAATCATCATTGATGCCCCTGATGAAGACTTCATCAGTAATGGAGAAGACATAGGTCACACATACATGTAGATGTTCCAAAAATATGAAGAGGAACTTAAGCATTGTGAGCTCTCTCCCCCTTTGTTTGATGAACTTCCTTGTTACTTTGATGAAGAGGATGACTATGCCGAGGAGATAGAGTTGGAGGAGGATCAGGAAAATATCTTTGAACATCTAGAGATCCTGATCTTAGAGGAGGAAAAGGAGAGGTCTATCTTCCTTAAGGAAGGCCTTGAAGAAGAAAGCTTTGAACAAAGAGGTGATTCTCTATGGGATGAATAATCAGTTTGTGATTCCATTTCAGACATCACCACAGTCACCCTTCTTTAAGAAGGCCAAGAAGAAGCAGAGGATGAGTTTGACAGAGTCTTCAATGAAGCAAAAGGAAATGGGTTAAACCATGATGCATTATAGAGGGACTATGCAGATCAAAGGGTTTATGGTGATGAGCCAGTAGCCACAATTTTCTTGGTGATATGCACCAGCATGAAGAACTATCATTCAACAAGCTTCCAGGAACAAGTAGAGTACACATATGTTGGGAGCATGTTTGATTTTGATCCACTCGGATGTAGGCCAATCAAGGTGACAAGCAAGATGAGCAAGTCACCAAATCTCCTTTTTATTTAGCCACTTATATTGCACCATAAGTCTTCTTGCCAAGAAGGGGACTTAAGAATTTTTCCCTTTGATCCAAGCGGGAAGCAGATGCACCTAGTTAGTTGTAAATAGTAGTTTGCTTTCAGTTGTCTTTCCTGGTTTCCCTAAGTGCAATTTGCACTAGTGTTTTCTTAGCTTTGTGTGTGTTTTCATTTCATTTTGAGGTAAATCTTCATGATTGGTTCTAGAATTTATTAGAGCTATTGCTGATCTTTAAGTGACAATCTGAGCCTGTGCCTAATGGCTTTTGAGGCAACTAGATTCTAAGCATAACAGGCATACTTCCCCTAGGAGTCACCAATTTGTTGACCATTTTTTGCCCAATAGGCCAAAAATTGGTCCCCTTCTTCCCCTACTATTCTAGGCCAATTCATTTTTTGATTTTGCAAAGAAGATTTTTCTACAGACTCTGTAAGTTAGTCTTTTGGCACATGAGGAATCAATTTAGAGAGTGCTAGGTTTTACAAGGCTTCTTTGGGCTCTTATCTAAAGAAATTTCATAAGGAAGGTTGGCATCTTTGAACCATTGAATTGGTTCAATGCCTTGGTTTAATGCTTTGGTTCAATCGGTAAGTTCATCACTTTAGTTTAATGCCTTGGTTCAATTAGCAAGTTCATCACTCAAGTTCAACACAAAGTTCAATGCTTTGGTTCGACGATTAAGTTCAATGATTTGGTTCAAAGCTCAAGTTCATTGGCCTTGGTTCATCACTTGGTTCATCACTTTAGTTCAATAGTTTCAGTTTAATGCCTCGGTTCATCACTTGGTTCAATCACTTGGTTCAACACCTTGGTTCATCATGAAAGGTTCAAAGGGGCTTGGTTTTAATCAACAGATTTCAACAAATGATGTGAAACATTGAACCATTGAACCATTGAACTGTTGAACCTTTCTAGGTTCAAGCATTTAGTTCAAGTGGTAGGTTTGAAGACTCGGTTTAATGAATGAGTGGCGCATAGTGTTGAACCATTAAACCATTTTTGGTTTAATCAGTCAGTTTAAAGGCTCAATTTAAAGGAGCATCCATAAAGTTGAAGGACACATGCCCTTGCAGAGGGCAGTTTTGAGTTCAAGAGCCCTTACAGAGGGTAGGAAGCACTTCAAAGAGGCCACAAAGAAGTGGCTAAGATCTTTCATAATTTTGTTAAGGCAAAGTCATGAATTCTTTCAAAATTTTGTCTAAAGGATTTCCTTTAGACAAAAATTCTAAAGGAATTCAGGGAAATCATGAGCAAAAAGTTAGAGAGGAAATTTTTGAAGGCAAAGTCACAAGGTAATTCTTGTAGACTTTTTGTCTATGAGAAAAAGCCCAAAGGAAAAAAGTCCACAGACAAAAGACCCAGGGAAAATAATTTGAAGAAAAAGCCTACGAAGAAGAAAAAATCTTGCAAAAAAGGCCTAAAGGAATTTGCCAAGGATGGTGACGTCCTAAAAGCCATCAATTTTAAGGAGATAGATTAGCCATTATTTTTTAAGTGATGACGAGTGCACGGACATCAATTTTAAGATAGTGAAATAGCCATTTGCTTTTAAATTGCCTGAGCACCAACCATGAAAAGAGCTTAAGGAACTCAGTGACCCACCAAAAGACCATCCCTAAGGGCTAAAGGAGCAAAAAGAGATAAAACTAGGATGAGACAAGGCAAGAAATAGACAAAGTAGTTCAAGTGGCAAAGGAGAGGTAAGTTATTGCTAGATGGTCACCAAATGGTGCAAACAGTAAGCAGCGTGACTTATTTCTCCAGTTTGCATTTATAAGTAGACAAGCCATGCAAATGCCTTGAAGGGACAAACCACAGTCTGTTTACAGGAAAAGAGGCATGGCCCATGCTTTTACATTAATGCTTGAACACCAAAATCAAGTTCGGTGATTATACAACATGTTTCTAGTAGGCCTTTTTTTGAAGAATGACATCAGCAACAATGACTTCCTCTTCTTGATGCTTTCAGCACACATGGGCCGAGCTTGTCAAGGAAGCACCAAGTTCTCTTCCCCTTTCTCTATATATTGTCAAATTTCTCATTTGAGAAGGATCCACTCTCTTAGCCTTAAGGCAAAACTCTGCCCAAAAGTCTCTCAAGCTTGTAAGGCAGAGCTCTGCAAATTTTTACCTTGAATCA
The DNA here is from genome assembly GCA_037957365.1 of Torreya grandis. NCBI lineage: Eukaryota > Viridiplantae > Streptophyta > Pinopsida > Cupressales > Taxaceae > Torreya > Torreya grandis. The sequence continues at coordinate 1,464,959 of JARHVA010001022.1, read as the reverse complement.
GGACTTAGAATTTTTACCTCTATCTAGACTTGCACTTTAAAGTATATGTCTATGTTCTTCTTTTGTGTTAAGTCATTGTCTTTCATGCTTCTCATAGATCGATTATAACATGTCTAGTGCATTGTGAAGTCTCTTTTCTACAGGTTTGCCAGAAGTGTTCCTAGGGGAATGTAGGTGCCTGTGAATAGGCTGCCATAAGTGTGTCTGAGGATGCCTCTAGTAGTTTCTTCCTACTTGTATTTCCATGGACCCCTAGCTGACTATTGTAGAAGAGCTTCCCACTTTAGATGAAGTGTATGGGTGCTTCTTTCTGGTGAAAAGTGTATATTCAGGCTGGGTGGGTCAACTTTTTTGGTGTATCACCTTTTCATTTTTTAGGCTTAGGTTCTGTTTTCATCATCTCTCTCTCCCTTTTAATCCCCCCCCCTTTTTTTTAATTTATTCGTTAGCAGTAGGGGAAACTAGGGCCTAAAAGATACATCAAAGGGAACCAACCCTTATATAGAGACTCTCCCCTCTAGCTTCACCGGTCCCATAGGTGAGAGGGGAGTTTCCATTGTTGCATGTGGAAGGGCAGGAGATAGGCGTCCTGCCCCCAGGTGCAATCCACCGCATCAACAAGTAGGTTGCCACTTCGAAGAGGCCCATGATGCTTTTAAGTGAAACTATATCATTTTTAGTAAATTATTGTTATTATCTTTCTATTCTATGCATATTGGTTATATTATGCTATTATATTAACATTTATGCATATAGGTTTCTAAAATTTGGTATCATAACTCTTTCCAAGGCATTTTTTTGTAATAATTTCTAATGGTTTAGGGTTCTCTACTTTTGTCCACTATGTGATCTCACCTCTCCCAATTAGGATTTGGTGATTTAAAAGTGGTAACAATATGGATGCACGAAGCTTATTTATATTTTATTTATTCTCTTATTTATTCTATTATATGTTATAAAATGTGCTTTGATAATTTTAAAACTAAAAAAACATTATCATTTTGGGTTAAGGATTTCAACTTTCCCTATGGAGTGAAGGGTTATGCCCCCTTACACAAATGATTAGATAAATTTGTATATAGATTTTTTCTTACACATAACTTCAAGTATATAGGAATAAACCCTTGTTATTTTTAACATACTTGCCATAAGAAGTCTTTGCCCATTTATTTTTATGATGCACAATAAGTGGTTAGCTCTAGGAAGTTGCTTGCATTGTATTGTGGAGATAGGATATTGGGCTATAGAATGACTATTTTCGATAGTTAGTGCCCTAAATATTGGTCTAACACTATTTTATGAAATATATAATTATATTTTCAAGTTAAAAAACCCAAACACACCCTATAATATCCTTCCTTGTCATCCTAAAATTCCTACAGTCACATATCTGATTCTACTTCCTTAAAACTTGCAATCATAAAATATCATTTTTTGATAATTCACAACACACATTAAATAAAAAATTGGGAAAGGTGAGAATGTTTCAGAATAGTTACCAAACCTTGTTTTAGTATCTAAAAGGGTTATAATGTTTCATAATAGTTCCCTGAACTTGTTACAACAGCCAGTCGTTTGAAAAAAGAGTATAATTTTTTTACCTACAAAGGGTGTGATTTTTTAAATAATTATAAGGGAAATAAACCATTATTATTTTACAATTGATACAATCATTTTATCATGTATTTCAAATTTTTGGAAAAAAATTCCATTCAAAAATATTTTTTCACTTATAGCCCTGAAAACATTTTTTTTTCATTTTTATGAATTTTATACCATTGTGATCATCTCATTGAGCTAATAATTTTAACACATAAATTTAGTTAGAATTTATAGGAAATAATGAAACCATTTATTCAATGGTTTTCATCCATGTTGGAAGCCAAGCCATGGCATCTAACATTGAGTAACTCTAAGATGAGTTTGACTCTTAACTCATGGAGGTGAATTTGTGCCTATATGGCATCAATGCATAATATACCATGATCTTAAATATACTTAATGAATTAAATTATGATGGTAGATTTATATACCAAACTAACCCATGTGGCCCCAAATTAGAATTTCTAAAATTTTATAGTTCATTACCAACTAGCTGGATTATCAAATCGAACAATATTTTAGCATGCATAATACCTTGGGGGTAAACATGGCACCCATTGATTCATTTATATTATTGAATGAATCTATAAAATGGTACCAATGTTATAAAAAATATAATATAGATTCTTATTCAGATGATTTTATCAAAATATTATTGGTTATATTTGGTTCCAATGCTTATGGTGACTTCATAGGAGCCCTAACCAAACTTTGACAAACTCAAACAGTTTGTGAGTACCACGATAAATATGAAAATTTATATTAAAAAACTAAAGGGTTAAATGTTGAATTTTTAAAAAGTTATTTCATTAGTTGTCTTAAATATATAATTCACATATAATCTAAGATGTTTAAATTTGATAACATGATGGGGGAATTGGGCTTGTCCAACCTTGCATAAGATAAGATCACCTCCCAGTTTGTTCTTCCAACTTTGGTTATTTTAAGACAACTAAAATTTCATGGAAAATCACAAACCCTCTTTTAAAAGTCACCAAAATTAAAATAATTATGAAGGAAAAAATGCACACTCATCATGAAAAAGGGATATGTTACAACTATGATGATAAATGGGGTAGAGGACACAAGTACATTGAAAAAATCTGTATTTTTTGGATGTTAAATCACCTCCAATGATGAAGAATGAGAAGATGCTACAAATTCACATGATGGATAACCTAACACCATATAGTCTTACCCTAAAATTTCAATGCATGCACTAGGTAGTGTAATCACTTCTCAAACTATGAGAGTAAGGGGGTATTTTAAGAAACATCCCCTCATTATTCTCATTAACTCTAGAAGTACAGACAACTTCATTGATTCCAGACTAACCAAACTAGCTGATTATTATGTTTATCCTTGTTTAAGTTTGGAAGTCATGATTAATAATAGAGTAACCTTACCTTGTAATGGAAAAATACATAATGTATATATTTCAATGGGGGATTAAAATTTGAAATTCAACATTTTTGTTCTTTTATGAGGTTGTGATAATTTTAGGATCATAATGGCTTCAAACACTAGGCCTTATCCTATGGGAATTTTTAGAGATATGGATGTAATTCATTGATAAAGACCAAAAACACACATTACAAGGCCTTACACCAGGTTCTATAAGTATCATTAACTCTCACCACATGGAAAAGCTGATAAAAAATGATCGCATAGGATTATTTACCAACTTTGTACTATACAATTCAATGAGTCCACCAATCCCAACCACTAGGTAGACTTACAATAAATATTTTCAAAACATGCAATTATTTTTAAACCCCCATAACAACCTAAAGATTATGCAATTTAGTTGATTTTATTAAGTGTCCCTTAAAACACCCATCCTCATAGATATCCATTCCTCTAAAAGAATGAAATAGAAAAATGGTGCATGAATTGTAGGGTAGAGTCATTAGGCCTAACATTAGTCCTTAATATTCTCCTCTATTATTATTTTAGAAAAATATGGGCTTTGGTGCCTCTATATTGACTTTTATGCACTCAAAAAACTCACTGTCAAGGATAAGTTTCCCATTTTGGTGATTGATGAGTTGTTGGATGAATTGCATGAAACCTGATTCTTCTTGAAGCTTGACTTGTGATCAAGGTATCACCATCAACACACCAAGGAATATGATATGACAAAGATAAAATTTATAACTCATGATGGCCATTATAATTTTTTCATCATGCCATTTTGCCTCACTAATGATCCATCAACATTACAAGGCTTAATGAACAAGATATTTTGACCATTTCTATGTAAATTCATACTAGTGTTATTTAATGACATTATTATCTATACTTTTACATGGGAGTATCATATAATACATTATAACATACTTTCCAAATCCTTGTTAATAACCAATTATGTTCCAAATGATCCAAGTGTGATTTTGGTGAAAAGAAAATTAAGTATCTTGGACACATCATCTTTGAGAAAGGCATGAAAGTGAATCCTAAAATAATTGGGGATATGGAAAATTATCCTAAACCTAAATCAATCTAGAGTCTCTATAGTATTTTGGGCCTTATAGGGTATTATAGAAATTTTATGTAGAGCTATGAGAAAATTGTCACTCCAATAATAGTCAAATTAAAAAAAATGTCTTTTAGTGGTTTGAGGCAACAAAAATAGCCTTTAACTTGTTCAAGCATGCAATGCAAACTACTCTTATTTTGTATATGCCTGACTTCTCCTAACCATTTTTATTAGAAATTTATATCTCTAGTCATGGTATTGGATTTTTTATAATTTGGGAGGATCAGCCCCTCATATTCACCAGCAAGGCACTTATGTGGAATAACTTCACTCATTCCACTTATGATAAATATATGCTAGTTATACTTCATGCAACCAAAAATTGGCACCCATATCTAGTAGGGAGACACTTCTACATAAAAAGTGATCAACAAAGCCTCAATTACTTTTGTTAAACATGGGATATTTTAAGAGGGGGGTGAATTAGTATATCATATATCTTATAAAACTTTTACTTAATCAAACTCCACTTAACCATACATTCAATATATGTAATAGAACTAAAATAATAACATGCACCACACAAGAGAGAGATAGAGACATAAGATTTTTATGTGGAAACTCAATGTGGAAAAAATCATAGATAAAAATCTCAAGTATAATAATGAGCACCAACTCAAATTATGAATTTTTCAAGTACCAACTTGTAAGAGCACAAACCCCTTTGCCGAGCACCAACACAAATACTATTTGTGAGAACTAACCCATAAGAGCACCAACCCTTTATAAATATTTGTGAGCACCAACCCACAAGAGTACAAAACCCTCTTATGTATAAAACACAACTATCTCTCAATTTTTCTTTCTCAACAAATGATAGAACTCTATAATTTCTCTTTTTATTCTCTCCTCTTTTATTATATAAAAAAATTACAAACCATGCACTCTCTTGCATATTAAAAATGGCTTCTCAATTTTTTATTTATATCTTTCCAAATGACCTTTGGAATTTACCCTTTGTGACCCTTCACTCCTCATTGAAAATGGAGCTGAATTTGCATGACCCTTCGAATCCTTTCATTTGAAAAGTCACATGGTGACCCTTCATGAGAAAATACATCCTTTCCCCTTTTGCCTTTATCTTGGTGACCTTTAAAACTATTTAAGGTTACTCTTCATAGAAAAATGTGTCCTTTCCCTCTTTTATCTTTTACTTTTGACTCCTTGAATTCCTTATGGGCCCTCTTTTTTACTCTATACAACCAAAAATATATTTGTTAATATTAAATAAATATCAACACATTTAGCCAAAATATGAACATTAAAACACCTTTAGATAATAAATGCTATGGGGCCTTTGTCACCAACAATGCTATACCTTTAACATCAATGACAATATTTTTAATAATCTCCCCCTTTATCATTGATGGCAACCTCAAACTAAAACTGCCACATCCTAAAACCTATACTACACATGCCAACATGCACATACTACCATATAAAAAATATATAGTAACTCCCCCTTATTGTAGCATCCTATACCTATTCCTATTCTTCTCCCCCTTTGACATCAATGGTAAAGGGTCTATCCTAGAGCTAGCACTTAGCTCCCCCTTAACTGATGCTGATCCTCAATGGCAGAAAGTAAAAGAAATTACTCCCAACTTTTCCCATAGATACTCAAATGTGTCTTTTGGTAGTTCTTTTGTGAAAATATCTACAATATATTTTGTAGTACTGATATATTCCATTTTAACTTGTTGATCTACCACTTGCTTTCTCAAAAAGTGATATCTGATAGGAATATGTTTTTTTCTTGAATGCATCACTAGATTTTTAAAAATATTAATAGCACTTGTGTTGTCACAAAAAAATAGAGATAGGTTCATCATTTTTTAAATTGTTGTCTTCAAAATTTTTCTTCATCCAAAGCACTTGAGTACAACACAACACTACTACAATATATTCTACTTTAATTGTATAAAGTGATACCAAGTTTTGCTTCTTACTTAGCTAAGATACTAAGCTATCATCAAGAAAGAAAGCCTCTCCACTTGTACTCTTTTTGTCATCCAAACAAACTACCCAATCTAAATCTATATAAGTAAACAAAGTGAAATATATGCTTGTGGGATACCACAATCTATAATCCAATGTGCCCTTAACATATCTAAATATTATTTTCACCAACTAAACATGACTCTCCTTCAGAGCTGAATGATATCTCATAAGCATGCTTATTGCATGCATGATGTTTGGATTTGATGTTGTCAAATATAAAAGACTACCAATCATATATCTATACAAATATTGATTCATAATAGGTGAATCTTCATCCTTAATTACCTTGTTTCTTGTACCCATTGGTATGCCAACTAATATACAATCCTCAAAACCAAATTTTTTCAACATCTTGGCATATTTATTTTGAGCTATGAAAATTTCTTTTTTTGACTAAAATATTTACAACTCTAAGAAAAGTGATAATTCTCCAAGCATAAACATCTCAAATTATTTTTACATATTATAAAAAAATTATTTTTTCATCTTTTCAACGTTTCTTCCAAATATTATGTCATCAACATATACCAAAACAATCAACTGATGCTCACCTTTTATTTTGACGTAGAGATTACTATTAGCAAAACCTCTCTTGAGACCTTGATCTTACAGGTACTTATCAAGTCTTTCATACCAAGATATAGGAACTTATTTCAATCTATACAGTGATTTTTTCAATTTGCATACATGGCTACTATCATTTGAGAGAATAAATCCTTTAGGCTACTCGATTTAGACCTCCTATTTTAGATTCCCATTTAGGAAGGCATACTTGACATCCATCTAAAACACTTTTAAATTCTTAAACATTGCATATGAAAGAAATATTTTAACAGCCTCTAGCCTTGCCACTAGTTTAAAAGTTTATTAAAAATATATACCCTCAATTTGAGCATATCCTTTACATACTAACCTTGTTTTATTTTTGGTAACTTCACCATCTTCATTCAACTTATTTATGTATACCCATTTTATTCCTATCGCATTTTAATCTTTTGGTCTAGGCACTAATTCACAAGTATCATTATTTTCTATCTAATTTAATTCTTCATCCATTGCCTTAACCCAATGCTCATCATATCTAACTTTAAAAAAAAAATTAAGCTGAATTTTGGATAGTAAAGAAAAATTAACTTGCTCATATTCACTTACCATCATCCTTCTAGTGTGAACTCCTTAATTTATGTTCCAAATGATGTCACTCTTATTATTATTATTTCTATGAACATATTTGGATGGGGTCTTGATGTCATTTTACTCCTTCTCATCCTCATCTGATTCTTCAAAATATTCTTCTTTAATGATTTCAGGAGTGTCTACTTGATCACTAGCTCTTTGTGTTACATCTTCATCTATCCTAAAACTTACACTTTCAACAATCTTCTTAGTTATTTTTTATAACATTTATAAATTTAATTTTGATAGAATATCCAAGAAATATACCTTCATCTATTCTAGATTCAAAATAGAAAATTTTCATTAGTTCTCTTTATGAAGCATCTACTGCTAAAAACTCTAAAGTAATCAATTGTAGCTATTTTGTCTTTCTATATCTCATCAAGAGTTTTTTCACTGTTGACTCTCAACAATTATCTATTTTTAATATGCACTTTTATACCTACTACCTCTCTCTAATATTTATCTTGTATCTTAGATTCATTTAGCATTATCCTTGCCATCTCCTGAACTATTCTATTTTCCACTCAACTACTCCATTTTACTGTGGAGTTCTAGCTACTAAATAATGTCTCTTTATCCCATGATCTTCACAATACTCAATAAAATCATGTGAAATGAATTCTCCCCCTCGATTTGATCTTAGGTGCTTAATCTTAAAATCAATTTCATTCGCAACAAAAGCCTTAAATGCTTTGAAGTGGTTGAAAGCTTCTGATTTTTTTCAAAAACATCACCCAAGTCATATGTGTAAAATAATCAATAAGCAAAATGAAATATTTCTCACCTTACGTAATTTTATTTCTCATAAGTCCACATAAATTAGTGTGAAAAAGCTCTAACATCTGAGTGGTTGAGTATTCTTTTAGTTTGAACCATCTTTTGACCTACTTCCTATGTTTACATGGTTCACAAAACCTGTTGGAGGGATTTGTAATCTTTAGAAGATTTTTAACTGCTTTCTTCTTGTTGATGTTGACAAGATTATCAAAATTTATGTGTCTCATTCTCCTGTGTCATAGCTAAATTTACTCAACCTGACTCAAACAACATTTTTGAATTTTGATATCTGATAACATATAATTTTTTTTGCCTATCCTCTCAACATCTACAATCAACACATCTAAATCATTTCTCTTAATTTCACAACCTTCTGCATAAAAATTTAATGTGTGTCCCTGATCACACATTTGAATTACACTCAATAGATTATGCTTAAGACCTTCTATGTATAGAACATTTTTAGTCTTAGTTATACCATTATCCAAACTTAATGTACTTTTTTTAGCTATTCTGGTAGTGGTATTCTCTCCAAATTTCACTATGCCACCTTTGATCTTATTTAGATTTATGAACTTTCTCTTGTCTCTTGTCATGTGCCTCAAACATCCACTATCAATGAACCATGGATTTTTTTCATTTCTTGCATGCAAAGCTATCTGGACTAACATAGACTTTTTAGGTTATTTCTTCTATCATTAACCTATCTAAACTTTCTTCTTGATGAATGGAGCCTTAAAACTTTGGTCCTTCTTGACTGACTCAAACATGATTATATAATATCAAACTATGTCAAAAATTATTGCACTCATAATATATTATGGGCTCTTCATCAAATCCTGATAAAGGAGCAAAAGAGTTGTGGCTTTTACTTAACTCTGTATGATTTTCCTTCTCCTTATTTCTAAAATTATTAGCTCTTTTCTAACATTTTATTTTCTTATGACCATAACCATTACAATAAGAACAATAAACATGAAAATATAACTTATTTTTTTTATGTATCTTTGACCTGATTGTCTTTTGTAGCTTTATTTCTTCTAGCCTTCTTTGTTTGAACTATCCTTTACATTCTTAACTTCTTCCCTTTTTGTTTCTTCTTTTATAAGAGCTTTATAATAGCCATTTTTATTTTCAAATCTGATACTTGTCTTATCCGATATTGATTTTTGACTTTCTAATATCTTATTAAACATATTAGTGCTATTCTCAAATTTTGAATCATTGGCTACTTTGTCATTGACTGATTTATTTTTTTCTTAAGATCTACTTTTAAAGAGGCAATTTTAACAACATACCTTTCACATTCTTCTTTTACTTTTGTAGCTAAGTTGTTAGATATTCTTCAAGATTTTTGGCTTCTTCAATGTCTACTTATAGATATTCAATTATTTCCTTTGAATCCTTTTCTTTTTTATTGATTTGGAGCTTCAATCTTTGGTTCTTCTTCTCAAGATATTTTAATTATTCTAAGGCAAAATGAGTTCTCCTTCTAGTTTCACCTCAGCTTCATCATGTTCTTCTTCTTGATCATATGTATTTTTTCTTATGGAGGTATCTTCCTATATGGTCATGAATCGAATCTCCTCTTCATCTAAGTCACTAACTCCCCTATCTTTGACTGAGCTAGGATCTTTAGAATAAAAACTCTTCTTCTCAAATCCCTTCTTGAATTTGCCTTTGAAGTTATTCTTGTATGTAGACTTTCCTTATTCATTATCACCATTATTCTTATCTGGGCACTTATCTATAAAATGTCCAATCTTACCACATTTAAATGGCAATTTTACTTGATATTTACTTGTGCCCTTTTTTGTCTTGTAGATGAATACAACTCCATTATCATCTTCCTCATCGCTAGAGCTGTCACTTGATCCTTGAATTTTAGCCTTGTCTTTCTTTGATTTCTTAAAAGTAGCTTCCCTCTTTGAGGGTTTCTCTTATTTGGTCTACATCTCATATGCCATAAGAATACCATGTAGTTCATCCATTTTTATCTTAGTTAGATTCTTTATCTCCTCGATTGTTGAAACCTTTGTATCATATCTCATTGGTAGAGATCTCAAAACCTTTTGTACCACCGCTAATTATTTTAAATTTTTTCCAAGGCCTTGAATTTTATTAACTATTTGATAAACCCATAAAAGATAACTTGCTATGTTTTCTTCCTCTTCCATCTTCAAACTATTAATCTATCTTCTAAAATTCTAGAGCTTAACTTGTTGAACCTTTCAGTCACTTTTGTAAATATTATCAAGCTTTACCCAAGTCTCATGATCAGATTTGTATTACATAACTTTAACCAATTTTTATTCACATAAACCATATAAAATAGCATTTAAATCTTTAACATTATTTTCACTTGCCTTCTTTTTTGTCAGAGTAGTTACAAGTGTCTGTGGCTCTTCTTATTTTTCCACCACTACTTTTCAAATGTTGAATCCAAGGGACATCAAGCAAGTCCTCATCCTTATACTCCAAAAGGCATAATTTTTCCCATAAAATAAAGGTGCCTTCTTTGTATAAAAAACTTCATGTGATACAGCCATCATGCTTTCTCTGATCTACCTTTAAGATGTTAAACTCTTTACAAAAGAACATGCTCTGATACCAATTATTAAGCACAAGATATACTAAGAGGGGGGGGTGAATTAGTATATCATATATATTATAAAATTTTTACTTAAGTCAAACTCCACTTAATCATACATTCAATATATGCAATAAAACTAAAACAATAACATGCACCACATAAGAGAGAGAGACACCAAATTTTTATGTGAAAACCCAATGTGGGAAAAACAATGAAGGCCAATATCAAGTATAAGAATGAACACCAACTCAAATTACAAAGTTTTTAGGCACCAACTTATAGGTGCACCAACCCCTTTATTGAGTACCAATAGAAAAATTATTTATGAACACCAACCCATAGGATCACCAATCCCTTAAAAAGATTTATGAGCACCAACCCATAGGAGCACCAACCCCTCTTGTGTATAAAACACAACTATCTCTCAATGTTTCTTTCTCAACAAATGATAGAAATCTACAATTTATCTTTCTATTCTCTCTTCTTTTCTTATATAAAACAATTACAAACCATGCACTCTCTTACATATTACAAATGGCTTCTCAAGTATTTATTTATAAATTTCCAAATGACCTTTGACATTCACCTTTTTTACCCTTCACTCCTCATGGAAAATGGTGCTAAACTTGCATGACCCTTCAAATCCTTTCATTTAAAAAGTCACATGGTGACCCTTCATGAGGAAATGCATCCTTTCCCCTTTTATCTTTATCTTGGTGACCTTTTGAATTCCTCAAGGTGACTCTTCATGGAAAAATGTGTCCTTTCCCTCTTTTTTCTTTTGCTCATGACTCTTTGAATTCCTCATGGGCCCTCTTTTTGACTTTATGCAACCAAAAATATAAACATTAATATTAAATAAATATCAACACATTTATCCAAAATATGAACATTAAAAACACCTTTAAACAATAAATGCTATGGGAATTTCTCACTAACAATGCTAGACCTTTGACATTAATGACAATATTTTCAACAACTTCTTAGAGATAAGAGTTTCTTCATTTGAGCAACAAAAATGGGAAGCCAAATCAATGGGATATGACTATGAGATTAACTACAAGAATGGTAAAGACAATGTTATCATTAATGAATTATATCAAAAGTATTAATAATAAGAAACCTTGTGTGTAATATCCTCCCCCATGTTATATTAGGTGCATTAGGCAAAATACGAATGGTACCATGATACCTAGATTCAATAACTCATTTAGGAATTGAGCACTAACCCTTATTCTTGACCAAAGTAATCTTGGGATGGTCACTATTTAAGGCACAAAAAAGTTTGGTATTGACAACAAAGTCAAAACTAGGATATAAAATTATATTCAAGTTGCATTCCTGTCCATTCTAATTTTTTAAAAACCTATGAAAGGATTTGTATGTAATGGGAAATGCATTAGATCTACAAATCAATCCTAGCTTAGAGAGGATAAATCCTACTTACACTTATGATTGGGGATACATTAGATAATTAGGGTCATGACTAATATGGATTTATTAGACCTAATCAAGGGATCTATTACCAAAAATAATATCACTAGGGAGGGTTAAAAATCCTCAAGTCAAGCAAAATACACATTAAACTTAACTAGGTCATATGTTCTAATATTCAATAAACTAATAAAAAGTAAAGTAAAAGTCTAATCTAGTCCTCACAAAAGCTTGTGGTATAAAGTGGGGGTAATAAACATTAAAATTAAACATGGATATAAGACATATAATCATGTCAATATATACATAATATTAATGTATGGAAGAAAAGTGAAAATGCATATCTATCTACTCTTACAAATGAGGAACAAAGTTAGGAATACCTACCTTTAAAGATGAACCCATCGAGCCTCAATCTCTCCCTTAGCCAAGGTTCTTTGTTATAGGTTGTTATGGTATGTAAGGATGATAAGGATTAAATATATCTAGGTTACACAACCTATCAATGCATCTAAATGACTTCTCCACAAGATAAGATCTATATCTCCAAAGAAAGTATGAAACCCTACTCTTGTTCCTCAAGTAGAATGGTGGATAAGCAGATGCACAACATATCTTACTTATTATTTTATTCATAAATGATGGAAATAAATGTGTTTGTATAGGTGGATTTAACCATAAACCCTTCCAAAAGTTTTGACCAACAAGGTCAACCCGATTGACCTAGTATCACAATGGACAAAAACTAGCTAAGTCATGGATTATGTCAGTCATGAGCCAACCTAATCCCTAATAATTTTTATCAACAAGGATACAAGGTTGATGTGGATGACATAGTCATGTAAACTACCAAAAAGGCATTTATGTTAGGGAAAAGGTTAATGAAGATAGAAAATGACTAGAGGAGTGTGTAAAATGAGAGGCAAATCTTAGGGGAATGGTTTTTAGGAGACAAGTGTGTAGGTAGCAAGTGGAAAAAGGGACAACAATCCTATGAAGCACCAATGGTCTACCCATCCATTTCTTAGTACACCCCTTAAGGCATTAACTTAGAGATATTGAGACTCTATGGGGTCTTACAAGATAAAGAGCATTAATAATTTATCTTGAAAATATTATGTGTATACGTATGCCCCACTTGAAACTCATCATGTGTGACATAGGTGTAATAGGGGATGGCACTTTGGGAAAAAACATGATGAAACATCATGTTAATGCTAAATAAAGTACAATAAGGATAAAATAAGATAAATTAAAGGATAAAATTGAAAAACACATACCTTTACTTATTTTAGTGTAGATAAAGAAAGAGATGTGGGAAATGTGAAGGTGTCTAATGTGAATAACATTAGGCAAACCTATAGATATTAATATATACACCCTAAATTGGTCAAACAACTTCACATATTATGTCTTTCATAGTCCTTTCATAGAAGAATCCAACTAGAGAATATGAGCTTTTTACACATTTAGCCATGTCTTTTGTTTTATCTATTTGGGTCTTATTCTAAGTTTGAGTCATCTTTTTACCCATTTCTAGCCACCCCAAGCCTTTCAAATGGTCATGCCACCTTAGTTAGGTCAGGTTTTCCATTATTGTTCTATCCCTTTTGGTCTTTATCTTGTAGGATAGGAGTGCTGGGATTGGACTACAGTGTTGGAACCTAGGGTATCAAATTTTTAGTGCTTCTATCCAAAGTCAAATTGAGCTCTAATAATTAGTTTCTTTTGCAAGATGAGTCTTACCTCTTTTCTTTGCTTCATTCCTAAGTTTTCCAATGTCATCCAAATTCAAATAAAGCTCCCAAATTCAAAATAATGAGTCTCCTATATAAATTACTACACAAGGCATTTTACAACTAGCACTTACTACTTTGACACATTAGACATAATAAAAATTACTCAATAGTATAGCTTAGCTTCTCTACATCACACATAGACTTGCATGCTTAATTGAGGAAGGGACTAGGATAAAGTCATTCTTTCATCTATCATGCATGTTGATTATGTACATTCCCTAAGGGAGAACTACATTTGATATGAGACCCTAGCTTAAGGGTTAATGTAAGTAGCAATCAAAATAATAAGGGTTCTAGATCGTGTGATCATTCTTTACCTAACCCAGTTTTCCCCATTTTTATTTTGATGTATTTTTTGTTTTTTTGTGTATCGAAGAATAAAATGAACCTATAATGAGCTCTGTTAACTTTCAACCCCTAAATTTTGGTACATAGGCTCATTCTGACCTAGTGAATAAAACCCAAAAAGCTTATATCCTAAGGATAATAGCATCAAGGAAGGACTATAGCATTGAAAAATAGGGTGTCATGTCTCGATTCCTCTATCCAATCAAAAAAAATCTAGGATTTTGTTTGTGACAGTGTCCCAATCTTGATTTTTAATTACCAACTCTAGAATCATTCATTTCAGCTTATTTAAGACAAGTTTATTATTCTTCCTCTTGTAAAATTACCTATTTAAAATCTATATTTTCCCCATTAAAATATATTTTGCATATTATTATATACACTTATTATTTATGATCTAAACAATATATTCCTAAAAATAATAAAACATTTTGGTAAACATGACTTAATTTGAATAAACCTAAAACCTTAACTACACTCAGGGTTTTTCCTTCATATTTTTGTGCAAAAATTTAATCTCAAAGTTCTAATTTTTGTATAAATTTTTGTGCATTATTATTATATGAAATTATTTTTATAATTTAAAATTATTTCATAATTTTCAAAAATTCTAAAAACCCTAGATTTCCAAACTAGGCCCTCAAACCTCAAGTTTTCCTCCCTTACAATTTTTAGAAAAATAATTTGATTTTTTTGGAAAATGTTTGGATTATCCAAAGTAATTTCAAAAATTTGATGATATTAGTTCTTTGTGTATGTATTTGATTCATATTACTTTTCAAAATTCTCTTTGGTGAAAGAAATAAAATGGCCATAAAGGCAATTCCCCCTTCTCATCCCATAGATAAATTTCTAAATTTTTCTTATAATTATGACAATGATTGGACAAATTTCCAAAATTGCACATTAGATAATAATGTAGAAAATGATTTCATTTAAAATGAAGATAATGAGTATTTTTTTAATTAAGGATATGATGATATACGTAATTATGATGGTGAAATAAAAATAGATGACTCTTTTTCTCCAAAACCCAATTTTTTTAATTCCTTCTTCTAAAGAAAATAATTTTGATAAATGGGAAAGATACTTCTCACCTCATTCTCATATTCAAAATTCACCAAATAAAAAAATTAGTCATGCACTTCCAAGTGAACCTCTTATGGGTAATAATTTGCTTCCATGTGAACCTAATTTCTCTCTTTCTTTTTCTACTTCAACGTTCAAATTACAACAATATAAATGCAATAGAATCAAATTACCAGTGCATAGTTCAAATGATACATGTCATTTTATTAACTATACTTTATCAAAATAATGTTCAAATGAAAAATCTCCTTCTCTTACTTCTCATATTTCACATGGAAATAATGCATGTCTTTCATCCATGGATAATATATATGCACATGATATTCCAATTTCAAATGATAATTTATTGCATATTCAAAAGAATTAAATTCTTCTATTACACCTCTCCCTAGAGATGATGGAAGTGATAATGAATATGATAATGAACATGACAATGAATATGAAAACTAGAGTGATTATGAAAAATATTATTTATATGATAATTATGATGATACTTATGCACATAGTGAAGAAGAATATGCATCTCATGTTTCTAACTCTTCTCTCACTCCTCTCAAACATAATGCACTTCCAAATGTTGTTTCTACTTCTATGAATGATTATATTTAAAATAATGTACATGTTAATGTTAATAACACATCTTCTACTAAATTATAATGTGACTCACTAAAACATAAGGATACCAATGAATCTCCCAAGCTACCCCTCACTATAGTAGAACCCATTTCTCACTTTTCACCTAAAGATAATGGTAGCCAACATCCCTCTAGTAAGGTCCAAGTTACCATTACTCCTAAGGTTCAAGTTAGCACACCCCATCTTTATGACCAAATTACAAAATGTAACATTCCCATGGTTAAAATTAATAATTAAATTCAATTATTAAATCAACCACTTCAAGATACTAATGTACCATCCTAGGAGATCATCTCTTTGATGCATGCAGTTGGTGAATTAAAAGATCAAGTACATCTCCTTACCTTGGAAAATAAAGCTTACAAGTCTTGGATGGATGATAATGATATAAATGGTAACCATATTCTTAAGACATTCATAAAAGCTTCATTGCCTAAGCATTTATAGATACCATCATTACCTCACTTTGATGGAACTAGAGATCCATTTGTACACCTTTATGCCTTTCAAAAGGTTTTTCCATCTCATGTGAGCCCATCGATTCTACTCAAGTTATTACAATATAAATTAGTGGGGGAAGTAGATAATTATTTCTTTCATCTACTCCTAATTGGTTCATTACACACATATGATGACTTAGAGGAGGCATTTCTCAGATATTACATCATAAACATAAGCCCTCATATTACATATGAGAAATTTTCCACACTACATTAGAATTCTTTAGAGCCAGTTAGTGAGTATATCTTAAAATTTAAAGCTCACATGTTAATATTGATATACAAACAAACATATATAGAGATTCAAAATATATTTATTAAGGGGCTTCACCAACTTCTCCTTGAGCATCTACTATATTAGATAGAGTCTTGTTTTAGAAACTTATGTTATATAGTTTTATCTTTGGAAAAAAAATTAGGATTGATTGAGGTAGCTTTAATTAATTGGATCACTCTATATTTCATAGCAATATCTTTAGCTATAGATCCTATCACTCAACATCCACCATTTCCTAAACAAGATAGGAGACCACAACCAAAAAAGTAACAAGTCAAAAATAAAGAGCTAGTTTCCAGAACACAACATACAATATGCACTACTAATAACAACAATAAGACACCAATATAGTTTGATTTAGAGAAAGATATCCCATCTAACATATTATTATCACTACTAAATAGGAGGTTAATCACACTACCTTCTACTCATCGATGAGATCTACATCTCTTACATAGACAGCCACATCGACCTTTTGTAAATATCATCATATCCATGGACATAGAGATAATGATTGTTATAGACTAAAGGATTAAATTAATAGATGTGTTGATAATGGCATCATATAATTCACATAGGGGGCACCAATATATCCTCCATCATGGAACACTAGACCTCATTCCTCTATGACTGAGTCATCCCAAGACATTCATTTACAAGAATCATCAATCAGTAATCATGAGCGTAATGCAAGTTTTAGGATAGAATCTCATAAGAGATATCCTATTCCACCACCTCAAAAGGTTTAGAAACTAGTACATCAAGAAAAACCTACATATAGAACCATAGTTAAAGAAATACATAGTGTAGTTCCATATACATATCCAACAGAGTCATAGGCATCGCAACAGAGTCTTACTCATGAGAAATATTCACTATAGGTAGATTTTCTAGGTCCTATCTCATGTATCAATCCATTATGGTTAATATTAAATGACCCTATACCATAGAGTATACCTCATGAGAAATATTCATTAAAACCATATTTTTTGGGTCCTATCTCATATAACAACCCATTATGATTAAGATTAAATGAGCCCTCATCATAGGTTTTAGCTCCATATCGATATATTACTCAGTCATATACATTATAGTAGAGGACATAGGGTATTTGGTTATAGATAGATGATCCTTCTTCATAGCACATAGTTTTAGCTGCATGAACAATAAAGTTAACTTTTTCAAAATCTTCTCACATAGCTACAATTAACACACAATAAATAGTATCAGATATAGAACATATTCCTACATAGCATGAGTAGTATAGGCACTTGATGAATTGATCAATAGGGTTTATATAGTGATACAACAAATAATAATAGAATATACAATCATACTAGTTTTAGTTCATAAGCTTCACTTAATAGGGTAATGATGGAGCCAAATGTCTAACTAACCTTTGTATTCTTGAGCCACTTTTGGGGAAGTAATATGCATAGCGTGCTATCTTACATCCCCACATACTAATAAATAACACTCACATATTCAAATTACCATTTTACCTAACATATACAACCTTCAAGATCAATACCAGATCAACTACTTCTAATCAATAAATTATACTAAATTTAACAATATATTTCAAATCCCATAACATAGTATGCATGAGTAAAAACAAAAAACTAGTATCCATATATATATATAAAAGTTTCAAATACATATACACTATATCAAATACAATCAAACATGAATGGGCATCATGCCCTCACTCTCAATCTCACTCTCTCCTCCGGTACTAGTCTTATAGTCCAGTCTCATGCTCAATGCCCCCACACCTCCTCAAGCCCTTGAATTCCTCTTATGTCAACTATCTTACTCTAATAACTGACCATGATCCTCACATAAGTATGCACACTACCTTTTCAAATTTATGTACTCATCCATAATCTACATACTCATTGATCTATAATTAAGAGGAGGTATCCTATGCCTATCTCGCTCAACCCTCAGCTCATCTCTCTCTCTCATTACCTTAACATATGAAACTATAGATATAGTATCCCTAGAAAAAAATTAGTATAAATACCAGATGTAATTGTCTCTCACTCTATGAAACCCCCCTCCATAGAATCATCAAGAACATGCTATGTGAGTTCACAAAGTGTAGACTCAATGATGGTCTCCTAAAACCCATCAAATCCACCTCTTACCCTATCCTATGCTTCATCTTGAGCACATTCCAATCCACCTACATGTAAAAGTACAACACTATGTTAGACATACATTTTCAAAACAAGATAAAACATGTGCAAACTTGAACAACTCAAAAATAATCAATGATTACCTCCCATCATTTGGATCAGAGTAAGGCCCTCATACTTAGGGGAATCCCTTTCATCAAAAGGATATAATAGATCCCATCGATGCCTCACCCACCATGTGGTATATGCCTTTGTGCATCCAACATCATCTACATTAAGAATATTTATATCTACATCTCATGCATCCAAAGCTAATAATGCTAACTTAGCCTTAGTAGGCCTCCCACAAGCTCCCACTCTCACTGGTGCCCATGTACTCCTCACCCACACTCATGCTACTAGGGGTACATCTTGTGGAACCCCAAACTATCTAGTCATACACTCATATTGAAAGTGCTCATACACTCTAAGCTAATGGTCATGTAACTAATAATTGGCCCTAATATAATGTAACTACACTTCATCCTTGGGCCATCTAGGAAATCCTCTATAGGGATTCCATATGATATCTTGAGCCACCAGTCTATCTAACATTCATCTATAGTGATCCATACCAAGAGACCTAATATCCAATAAACTCATCCACCACTCCCCATATGGCTGTGGGGGTGCCCACCTCTCTCTCAATAATCCCAATGGCTGCACAACCACTATGTACTCATAGGCCCAATAATGTAATAAAGTAGCCACACTCAGACCACCACTAAATGCCTCTTGGGTAAACCTATATATATGTATATATATATAAGTGGGAAAACATAGTCCCACCCCATGAGAACATAGTTCCACATACCTCTATATTGCGTATAATCCTATGCATCCTATATTTAATTGATACCCCACTCCCATCCACTGCAATAAAATAATCCAACAACACTTCCAACCACTTTTGTAAATGTGGAGTACTCGCCCAAACAATAACTAATAATAGTATATCACTATCACTACCTCTCCTATGTATGCCTGAGGGCACACCAACAAAATACAAGGATGCATGATCAATGGCATCCACACCCATATCATCTTGTAAAGTCACATGCCATCTATTAACTGGTAAATGTAAAATCTGGTACATAGCCTCTAGAGTAATATTCATCTCTCTAATAGGAAGTTAGAAAGTATAAGTGTCTAGATTTCACCTCTCACACAAGGTGGTAAGTACATACCTATCCTATTGCATAATGATTAGGTCACACACATGACCTAATCCTACCCTATCCATCACAACCCTCTCATCAACTAACAAAGGAAAAAATATTAGAGTCTCCATCACTTGGCCTCTATAGAACTTCCTCATCTATACCTCACCCTAAAAAACATTAGAAACTAACATGTATATCATTAAACCATGTCAAATCAATAACCAAGCAAAATGATAGCAACTAAACTAAGCATCAACCCCAAAATTCTAGCCTCTAGGACAATAATGCTAATTGTAGGATAACAATGCTAGACAAGAGTGATAAAACCTAGATAGCAGTGTTGGAACCTAGAAAATAGTGCTGAAAGGGGTATAATAGTTCTATATATAGTAAAAATTTCCTAAAAAACTTTAAAATAACTCAAAATCATTAGAAACAGGCTTCCAAATAGGCCTAAATCACACATTTTAGCTACTTACTAGGGTAACCTCTCCACCAGCCTCAAATTAGGCTACCAACTACTCAAAATGGGTCACAATAGGTGCTCATCTTCTTGCCATATATCTTACTCTAGAGATTGAAATATCAAACTAGTCAATGCATAAATGAATCAAGAATCAATCCAATTTTCCTATATCAAACAATTGTCTTATTCAAAGCAAAATACTATTTTACCCATAATTTGAATCTTGTAGCTCCATTTTACAAACAATTTTATTCCATGGAACCATGATGAAAATTCATTTGATATCTATCGAACCTTTATCTTTTATTTCATCATTTCCCTATTATGGCACACACACATATCTATACCTATTTTTTACTTAGATACATACAACTTCATCCTCACTAATAATAACTTGTTCAACTTTTATACAACTTGGTCCTCACCAATCAAATATTGTTCAACTTTCAAATAACTCAGTCTAAATAATCAATCAACTTCTCAAATTAATTTTAAACTATACCAACCTTATTCTTAGCATTACACCACTAATCATCACTTTTGGCTCAACCTCTATTACAAATTTCATCCCTCTCCCCAAAAGGAGGGAATCATTACTACTATTCTTATTCCTACACCTACCCAACACATCTATCCACTCTCATAGATGGACACACCATGGTTCTTACACCTACAATAGTTATATTATTAGATTTAGCTTAGATGGGTGAAGATATATAGTGATTTAGACTACATGGGTCACTTATAAATGTTTTTACACCTCCAACAAGTATAATTATTATATTCAACTTAGATTGGTCAAGATATGTAGTGATTCATATTACATGGGTCATTCAACATTACTTAGGACATTCAGAGGGACATACCTTTAGTTTATAGATACATAGGTTACTTAGATATATAGTGGTTTATATTATATGGATTCATAGTGAATTTGATATAGATTTAGACTAAATATCATATTTAGGGGCAAGTACATCACTACATGTCTCACACATATAGCTTCATACAACATTACATAATTACAGACTAGATAGCAGATTATAAGCATAGTGTAGAGCACATTATTTTGATCTCTAATTTTGCACATGGGACATGACACGATAGCTCATTTCACATGTTGTTATATCTATTAATAGACTATATAGATGCATCATTCACATAGCATGGCATAGATGTTCATGTTATTCATCATCCAAAATTATATAGATTGGAATGGCAAGACATGCCATTTTATTTTTAAATATTTACTAGAGTTTTTAGATTACACCCAAGCATACATAGGTTATCACCAAGTTATACCATATTAAAATTTGTAGAGGTTGGTCTATAACATCACCTAGACCCAAGAGTTTGTGCAGGATAGAGGGTAGACATTGGTTTTGGATCTCTAGGCACTTAGTTCCAATTTAGATTATTCAGATTGGGGACATGATAGATTTTGTTCTTCATAACATACATATTTTATACACACATTATATATTACATGAGTTTATGTGGGATAGAGGGCAAACATTAGTTTTGGGCCTTTGAGCATTCTCATTTCTATTTAGATTCAGTACAGGGGGCATCCATTTCAAGGATTCCTTATTTTTAAGGCACTATTTAGATTTAGTATAGGGGGCATCCATTTTAGAGATTCCATATTTCTCTAGGCACTATTTAGATTTAGTACAAGAGGCATCCATTTTAGGGATTCCTTCTTTCTTTAAGAAATATTCATTTCTCCATCCACTTCCCTAGCCAGGAAGTTGGACCCTTTTTTTATCATGTTTATCTCCACATAGGTAAATTTAGGTACACATCTTATTTCTTTCTTTTAATATAGTATTTCATTTCATTATATCACTAGATTAAAAGGGGTGAAAATGTATACACCCTAAATTGGTTAAGCAACCACACATATCATGTCTTTTCACAGTCCTTTCATAGGAGACTCTGACTAGAGAATATGAGCATTTTACACATTTAGCCATGTCTTTCATTTTATCTATTTAGGTATTGTTCTAAGATTAAGTCATCCTTTTACCCATTCCTAGTCACCTCAAGCCTTTCAAACAGTCATCAGGTTAGTTTTTCCATGCTTGTTCTATCCCCCCTAGTCCCTAGCCTATAGGATAGGAGTGCTGGGGTTGGACTACAACACTGGAACCTAGGGTGTCTAGTTTCTAATACTCTTGTCTAAAGTTAAATTGAGATCTAATGGTTATTTTCTTCTACACGATGATTCTTACCCCTTTTCTTTGCTTTGTTCCTAAGTTTTATAATGCTATATAAATGTAAATAAAGACCCTAAATTTGAAATAATGAGTAAATTACTACACATGTCATTTTATATCTAGAAATTACTACTTTGGCACATTAGACATAATAAAAATCAATTAATAATATAACTCAGCTTGTCTACATCACACATAGACTTGGATGCTTGATCAAGGAAGGGCCTAGGTGAAAGTAAATCTTACATCTATCATGCATATTGATTATGCACATTCCCTAAAAGAGAACTACATTTGATCTAAGACCCTATCTTAAAGGTTAATGTAGGTAGAGGTCAAGAAAGTAGGGGTTCTAGATCATGTGATCATTCTTCCTCTAACCCAATTTTCCTAATTTTGATTTTGATGTATTCTTTCTTTGCATGTGTATAGATGGATATACGTATTGAAGACTAAAATGAACCTACATTAAGCTCTATTAACTTTCAACCCCTAAAATTTGGTACATAGTCTCATACAGACCTGAAAAACAAAACCTCAAAAGCTTAGATCTTGAGGATAACAATGCTAGGGAAGGACTATAGCGCTAGACACTAGGGTGTCCTATTCTGATTCTCCTATCCAATGAAAAATGAAATCTAGGATCCTATTTGTGATAATGTCCCAGTCCTACTTTTCAATTTCTAGCTCTAGAATCATTCATTTCAACTTGATTTAAGATAATTTTATTATTTTTCCTCTTGTAAAATTACCTATTTAAAAAATATATTTTCCCCATTAAACTAGATTTTTCCTATTATTTTAGACCTTTATTATTTAGGATCTAAACACTAGATTCTAAAAAATAATAAAACAATTAACAAAAAAGAGCAAAAAATCTAAAAATTTGCAATATTTACATGTAATAGTTAGAAATATTCTCTAAGACATCAAGATTTTAGAACATTTTACTAATTGGAAAAAGAGTTAGTATAAACAAAGATATGATCGAAACAAAGAATCTAATGGTAAATTTTTAAAGGGTAGATAATTTTAAATAGTAAACAAAAATAGGGTGAAAAGAGTTCATTTGCTAATATTTACTATTTTGTTAAAAATAGAGCTTTGAGAGACCTAGTGAGAGCCTAGAGAACTAGGATGGTGAAGAGATGACAACTAAGATGGGGAGGATGCATAGAAACATAATGAGTGCAACATATGTAAGTAATTGAAAATTTCAAAATTGTGAGCATTTTTATTTAAAATTGAGTGTTTTATATAAATTTGACAATTAGGTAAAATCTGGATACTAGAATGATCCCTAAGAAATTTTTAGAGACACTAGGGATCAAATGTGGAATTAGGTAAGAAGGAGTTAGAGTAATAAATGCCCAAAGAATTTATGGAAGTTAGTCAAAAATTCATCATAATGAATAAACAAGGTCAACCAGGCCAACTTAGATTGTATAAGACAAAAAATTTAGTGGACAATCTTAGTAGTAAGTAGCCAACTTAGTTTGTTTAGGAAGGGAGACAACATAGTACTATGTGGCTGACTTAGATATTATTGAAGTGGTTGATATAGTATGATAGGGTAGAAAGAACGCTAACTTAGTATTATATGGCTGACTTAATTGTTTTTTAAGCGGCTGATATAGTATTGTAAAGTAAAAAAGGTGTTGATATAGTATTATTAAGCCACATGGTGGCCAACTTAGTACTAAAAAGGCTGATGTATTTTGGACTATGTCAATTTTGGTATAAAATGAATAAATTAAAGAAAACCAGTTTATTTTTTTGAAATTTATAAGAATGTATTTCGATTAATAGTGAAATGGAGATCTAATACAACCTTTATTGTTTTATATTTTGTTGAGAGACTAGAGATTTTGGTGATTGGTTGATGCTTCATGGTTACTTGATCTACTGGATCACTTGATGGATGTGGATAGAGATAGATTGGTTGCATTAAGATTGGGAGGCATCATGGAGATGAGGTAGATCCCACTAAGTGTTGATCTCATTATCATGTTCTTTAGAGCATGGGAATCATTGAGTAACACTTTTATATGGGTGGTGGATGGGGATACCATTGAGGTAGGTATCACATTAGAGGACATCCATGCATTTCTTAGACTACCTATAGGGGAGACATCGATGATCATAGGGACATTAGATGATTTAAAGGAGAGATGAGCACATCCTGATGGGTGATGTACTCAAATAGGATCTACCCAAGACTAAGGGTGAGCTTGTTTGATGTGTATGTTGCACAAATTTTAGATATTTATAAGGCTATTATAGGACTTGTGATAGCATGAGTGTTGTGTCATAAGTAAAATGTCAAGGTAGTGATGTATATAATAGCCTTTTTCTAATCTATTTTAGATCATCAAGAACTCTATGAATTGGTGTCTATCATTTGGGTTCAGCTCATGCATGATATGTATCGAATGTTGTCTAAAGGGTAGAAGACCATAAGACTAGTGGTATTACTGAGTACCTAGATATATGAGGGGTTCTTGATGTATCATCTAGTTGGGTTACCCCATGTGGTTAATGATCAATTACCTTAGGTTACAAGATGAACATATGATCAGGTGTCATAGGTTGTGCCCCATGTGCTAATGTTGTAGATTGTCACATGAGGAGAGATCGTGTGGCATCCCTATGCACATATTGAGACTATTTGGCTAAGTTTGGTGACTATGGCATTAAGGCTAGCATAGGTGCAGATCATGAGCCATTGTACCTAGTGGGTAGAGTTATAGCCAATGGCATGCTTGCCATGATAGTTTAGCCTCCCACACCTAGTATCTCCTATAATGGTGCCCACATTTTGGGCTTGGCATGAGAGATAGATAAGGATGGAAGGAGGAGGAGGAATGAAAATTGAGAAACTGGAGATTAGATTACATCATGTGAGACCATAAGCTGATCGAGCATGCCAATTAATAGCTAGAGGAGGAGAGGTCATGGATGTGGATTTAGGGGTAAAACATGTACCATATCTAGTACCATAGTAGGAAGAATAATGACCACATTAGTTTCACCATTTATGAATATGTCATAAAAGATATTAGGTACAGAGGGTGGTTATCTAGGATGACCCATCAATTGGCCTAGGGTAGTGTTAATTGATAGAGGTGCAACTGAGGAGAGGCTTGAGATGTACATGGGTGGTGACTCTAGGTTTTTATTGGATTTTGAGGCATCTTAGTGATGATGTGATAGGGGGATGAGATGATGGAGGGACCATGCTTAGAAGATGAGCAGATAGGGAGATGGTGGTTGGTGACACTAAGGCAGGTAATAAATGTTTATGATTTATATTTTTTATGCTAGAATACTAGTTATATATGATTATGGGTAGATATATTTTGAGATATACACATGATAGGATATCTATATGGTTTGAATTTTTTAGACCCTATAGCCAAAGAGATCATATGGTTATCCCTAGTTATGGGAGTGTACCATGATATTCTAGAAAGGGTACTAGCACCATATGATCCCACCATGCTAGATAATCCTATGGTACCATCTACCCTAGCTCAAGTGGGCTGGCTTATAATAGTGGGGGAGGATTCAAGGAAGATATAGGCATGCAAATATAGATTGCATCCACTAGTAGGGGTGGGATCAGGAGAGGCATAGGCTTGGTAGGCCTTATTTCAGGAGATACCATGCATATGGTTACCAGTATCAAGTTGGGATAGGTACATGCCTAGGTGGCCAACCTATAGGGATAGGTAGTAAGGTTGAGATCTTGAACAACCTCATTATAGTACACTATGTAGAGGGAACAGTCTGAGGCATTATGGGTAGTGTGGTGAGGCCATGAAATAGACATGATGGACCCCAACCATAGAGCTAGAGTGTTGTATTTTTGTACTATTTTTATTAAAACACATGATAAACACACAAACACACACACACGCACGCGCGCGCGCACACGCACGCGCGCGCGCACACGCACGCACACACACACACACACACACACACACACACACACACACACACACACACACACACACACACACACACACACACACACACACATAAATATTTTGTTTTACCAATTGGATGTTTGATATTATGGGTTATATTTTGGTTATGGTTGTGAATGCATGATAGATTTATTTCTATCACATGTATTTATATTTTTTTATATATGTTATATGAAATATATGCAGGGTGTTTTCTTTTCTAGCATTTATGTAGTACACATACGTGGTAAAAAAAAGATAAAAAAGACTTGGAAAAGTATAATTAATAAAAAAAATGCATTACCCACTATATCATTATGGGAAAAGTGTAATAACAATATATAACTAAGTATAATAAACCAAAAATGTGGTATACAAGAGGGAAAAAATGTTTTGAAACCATGAAAAATCTTGGCACCAAATTAAAACAAGTAAAATCACACTAAATCATGTTGGGAAGTATGAAAATAATGTAATAAAATGGAATACACGTGAAAGAATAATGGTATAAAAACAAATCAATTAAGTCAATAAATCATACTAAATCATGTTGGAAAGTATAAAAGAGAAACAAAATTGGTAAAATGGTCTTAAATTAATCACACTAATTTAACTTGGGAAGTATGAAAAACTTAAATAAAAATAAGAAGATAGAAGTGAAATATTGATGAAGTAGGAATAAAACATACTAAATCAAGATGAGAAAAATTTCAATTATGTGTAAATCATAATTAATCACATCTTATCTCATATTTGACACATGTTATTTTGTTGTGATGTGGGTATTGGAAATTCTGTGAGGAAGGCTAAGTCCTATCAATGGTCTTACACTAAAATTCACAAAGGGAACACCAATGACGTGGAGGAAATTTTTAAAATATGGTAAAAGGGAATGTTTTGAATGATAATGTGAAAAATTTGGTAATTTGTGAAGAAGGCTAGGTCCTATGCATGGTCTTACACTGCAACTCACAAATGGAATCCCAAGGGGGAGTGATTAGTGGAAAAAAATATTTATCATGGGGAAATATTAGGGTTGTAGGGAGTGAAAAAAGGAATGTAATAATAATAACATATGCAT
Organism: Torreya grandis; assembly: GCA_037957365.1. NCBI lineage: Eukaryota > Viridiplantae > Streptophyta > Pinopsida > Cupressales > Taxaceae > Torreya > Torreya grandis. The sequence goes on along the minus strand of JARHVA010001022.1, from coordinate 1,437,108 downwards.
CTTATGAGAAGACCTTAGGAGACATGAGGCACACTAAGGACATTAGAAGACACTAAGTGACTAATGACCATGAATATGCATAAGATACCTATTCGCTATAGGCACAAAGTTGTGTAAGAAAATAAGCGTGGTACTAAGATAAAATCATGTTGGAGGTTTTGAAAAAGAAAATTAAAATGGACCTACCTTCCCATGACATGTTCCCCATTCTTCAAGACACCTTATAAAATCATCAGTCTACTTCTAAGATTGGGTACTTACATGAGAAAGTAGGTAGCACTAAGAGATTTTTTAAATTCTCCTTTTATAATCTACTAGCCTACCACACCCCAATAGACCTCAAATATGTCATGAGGATAACTTTAGATTTTGATCTTTGATTAGAGAAAGGAGATGTGCTTAATATTGCATCTTTTAGTGTGGTTTGACTTTTAAATTTTTTGAATGTTGCCTTTTAGATCATTACCTTTTGTTAAATGATTTAGCATTTGAATATTTTATGGATTTTAAGATTCCTCCTTCATAAAAACTTGGAATGACCAATCATGAGATATAAAGTGATACACATGAATGAGCTTTAGGCTTAGGCTAAAGGAAGCTAAGTATCTAAAGATATGATTGACTAGAACACTTAGGATTAACTATGAACCAACATGTTATCTCAAGTCTCAACCATGTGTATGCTTAATTTATGAAAGGGAATAAAGGGTAAGAAGGGGAGATCTAAAGTGGACTGTTAAAAGGAGATTGTAATGAGATGAATTATTTGATAACTAATCACATGGTAAATAAGGAATGATTAAAGGGAACATGGTTTGTATAACTAAGTCATAATAATAATTATCCATGCTTATAAAGATAAGATAGCAAACAATCATGAAAAATAACAAGGTAACTATAGAAAATTAACTAAATAAGAATAAGTATGTAATTATGAAAAATAATCCATAAGAGAACATAAGAAGAATAATGACATCATAAGTAACATGTAGTATGAAAAATAATCACCATGTAAGATAGATAAGAATTTGACACAATGTAAAATGATATAAAATATATAAGTGAAAAGTTGGAGCACATGTCCAATCAAAATAAGGAAATCAATGTAATAACACCTTGTTTATTCTCATAAGTATTGATATATTTGTCTACACACATTATCCACAATATTTGATAAGTCTCTATGAAGCTAAAATCATATTGTAAACAAAGTCTCATCAATATTTAGGGAATGTTGAGAAAATACTTTAAATTGTATCCTTGATAGAAAATGTAGGAATGCCTGAAATATCATGATGATGAGGGATATCATGTAGGGGATTCTTGAGATAAGGCATGGGAATGGATTATATAGGATATGAAGTGGTCACTAGTGGAGAATGGGCCACACGTGAAGGAATCATGGGTGGAGAAATGATACGTGGAGAAGGTACCATAGGTGGTGGAACCATAAGGGATGAAGGAGGAGCCTTATTATGATGGTGACCTATGTGAGGAAGGGTAGTAGGCATAGGAATGGTCATGAGGTGATCCTTGAGATGATAGTAAAGGATATGACAATAATCAGTCTGATGTGTAACACATTAGTACCAGAGATAATATACCTCTCCATATTTGGGAAGATATTTAGGTAATACTTTCAAGGTAGGTATAGCCTTGTCTATGGGTTGAGGAGTGGTGGGATACAAGGTGTTGATATATTTTTTAAACTTACAACAATGTTTGGATGAATTATTATCTATGCCATAGAATCAATAAATATGCTTATGAGTAGACTTGGTAGGTGTACTCATAAGAGGAGTGGAAATGGAAGCTAAGGAAGACTAGTATAATGGATATCCTCTAGTCTATTAACTAAAAACTTTATGAATATCACATATGGCACATTGGCCCATTTGGTGGGCAAAGAAGCAGGTCATAGTAAAGGAAGCAAACCATGACCAAGAGAAGGTGGGGCTAGTGGAGAGATTTGGCAAGGATCAAATGAAAGAACAATAGGATAAAAAATAGTAAGAAACTCAACTATAGAGGGAGTGGAAATAAGATCCAAATGGAGCTCTACTGATGGACAGGTAGGATGTATAGAAGGTTGAAGGACACTTACAAGCATCTTAGGGATAAGTTTGCTAGAGGGTTCTTGGTATCTATAAAAGTGGTAAGGACCAATAATAACATAATACATAAGCATATCCCTATGAGGTTCTTAAAAAACTGAAGGTGTGCACACCATCTCTACCCTATGATCAAGAGGAAAAATTCTAAAATTGGGAATGATAGAGGATAGAATGTTAGAAGAAAAATGAAAAGATTGAAGAAAAGAGGAATGATAATGAATAATTTTAGCATCTTGGGCCTAAAAAAGACCTCATAAAAATGGATCATCTAGGGTATAGCCATAATCATAATCAGGTATATGAATATCAATGGCATAGGTAGGTATCACCTAGTCAACTAATGTGGTGTGATGAATGAAATGTTGAGTCTTAGTCAAGACAAAATATATATCATCATAAGGTGGTTGATGGGAATGGGGTTAAAAAGAAGGGGGAAGCTAAGAAATGAGATGAGGTGAGAGATCCAAGTTTTAATCTTGAGATTTAAATCATCATGATCATCATCATCAGAATCTAAAGAGGTTAAGGGGTATGTTACCAAGGAGTTTGAGGTAACCATGGTAACCTTGCATGAAATTGATAAGAAAGTTAAATTATTAAGATTCATGAAATGGAACACTTGATAAGGGTTCAAGGGTAGGAACCTTGAATACACCATGGTCGTGGAATTGTTCAACATTCCAAGGATTACTGTCACCTTGAATATTATATATGGATCCACTATGAATAAATTTGACACATTAGCAAATGGAAGAGGCAACTTCTCTCATGTGATGGGTCCATGGCCTACCAAGAAGAATGTTATAGGATGGAGGAAAGTTGAATATCATCACATTAATATATATGGTGATAGGTGGGATGGTAATGAGGAGCCAAACACAGCCTAAATGAGGCATTTTCCTTTGGTCATATCCTTGACATGTGTTGGGTGTGGACTTAATATTACATTTAGAATATCCAAGGGTTTTGATAAAATCAAGAGAGGTAACACAAGTTCTAAATACCTCATCAATCAAATCATGATTGACTTGGATATTACCAATTTAGACACTAATAATAATAGCAGGATCATCTACTTGAAGCATAATTTCATCAAGGATCATAGAAGAAATGGGGAATTTGAGGGAAAGAGAAGTGTCCATTATTTAATCAACATGTATGGACATCTCTTTGCACTATTTTAAAATGATATATTTTGATCTAGATAAGGTGGCTTCACATCCTACTAGGTGAGGATGAGGGATGTTTATTTCAAACAAGAGATACATAAGATGATTATAATGCCACAGAGAGGTCCACATAAGTTTGAGAAATTGGATTTGAGATGGGAGATCAGTGAGTTCTGTGATAGGATCCCATTCATTGTAACCCATAAGAGGATTATTGTAAATATTTGCATAGTGTTGAAGGAGTTATTCAGAAGAATGAAATGAAGTTCATGTGAATTTATGTTGATAAGATGTGGAATGTTTAATTAGAGGACAAGTTTTTTTATTGTCTTGAGAAGATGGGTTAGTTGATATAGGTTTGGTTTGAGAATAAGTATTGATAGAAATTTGAGTATCATTGGTGATGGGTCAAGAGGTTGGAGAAATGGTAGAAATGATGTGAGAAGCATTATACAAGGGAGGTGTTGGAATTGATTCATAAAAATATATAAGGTCTTCTTGCCCCAAATCTGTTAAGTGAGTTAGAGAAGAGTCTTGGATAACATGAAATGTAGGAAGTAATTAAGGAGTGTAGATAGGATGAGGATCAATGAGGGCAATCACCCTTTGAATATTAGTCATATTAACCACATTATTTTAAAGATTTAGGTCACTAAGACCATAAAAATTATTGGTATAAGGGGTAGGTTTGTCTGGGTTGTCTTGGTGATTTGAAAAAGGATCTTTATAAATAGACAAACAAGAATTAGTTTGGTTCAAATCTTGAGATTTATTTTGTGTTTCATAGGATTTTAAGGAAATTTCATAGGATTTTTGACATTTAAAAATGATATAATCATGGTTAAAATTGGGATCAATAGGGAAATCCATAGCCGAATTATGAAGTTGCCTACAAGTCTCATAAAAATGACCCCAACTAGTGTGAAAGTAAGAAAATTTATTGGGATCATACCAAGATTTTATGGGATGAGTGGGATCAAGTTCTCATAGAAGAGTCTTTGGTAGATGTTATTATAATTATTTTAAGGATTAAGGTTTATGAACATTGATTTTATTTTTTGAAGGTAAATGAGGATTAGTGTTGTGGTTGGGAAAGGAAGCTTGTTTCAAAGTCTGGTTGGGAACAACATCTTGAATAGTATGAATGGTATCATAAGAATTGATGACACCATCATTTGTAGAATGATAAATATTATTATTTATTAACATGTGAGTACCCATATAAAGTTGAGATGGATTTAACTTTTTCATAAAGAAATCTTGATGTTTGGCTTGTTCAATGGCCTCTTCTAAAGTATGTGGAGAGAGAGAGAGTTTGGACCTAATATTTCAACTTGGGAAAAAGAGCATTGGTAAAAATATGAAAAAGGTTGTCATATTATATATTATGTTCACTTTTTTAGATAAGGTATTCCATAATTTGATTGAATCTTGTGTGGTTTTAGTCTTAATTTGCTTATAATTGATAAAATGGGCCAAGGTATTCTCATAGAGATCACTAGTTTGGAACTCTTAGACTAGATCATTAACTAAATATTCAAAACTAGTGATGGAATGATATTTGAGTTGGTTGTACCAATATAAATCATCACCCATGAAATTATTTACTAATAGATTTGTAGTGGTAAAAGTATTTAACTTGACCTAGTCTTTATATATATCTCTAAATGTTTTTAAGTCGAGAGTAGGATTAGTTGACCCATTATAAGTAATGGTAGGGGTGATACCTCCTATATAGATATTATCAATTTGAGATGTAAGAGGATAATTTTTAAGTTTCTTGATTATTTATTTAATAATAGGAGGTTGAGGGATAATATTATCATGGGAATCTCAAAGAGGAGGTGGGGGAGCATTTTGGTTATGCATTCTCCATTGAACCTGTTAAGGGTGGGTTTGAAGATGGATCAGATAATTTTTTATTTGCATCATTTGATTTTAATTATTAGTTTTGAAATAATTAATTTTATTAATATTTTTCAATAGGAGTTGATGGGTTTTATTGGTATTATTAGCATTTTGTGAAGCATTAGAATTTGTAGTAGTGGATTAGGTACTGCTATGGGTGTTAGTAGTAGCTTGAGAATAATTTTTGGTGAGGCACTAGTGGAATTATTTTCTTGTGTGGAAAAAGTGTAATAGTAGAGGTATGATAGGAAATGTAATTAGAGGCATGATTACCATGGGTATAAAATTATGCACTAGTGGAAGAATTGAGAAGAGTGGGTCTTGGAAGAGGCCCACTAAATGTAGAACCTACCATGTTAGTAGAGATACTAGGCATGAAGGTGGAGGAAATCAAAGAGAAATATGTCATGGTATGATAAGGGGTAAAAATAGAGGGAATATGCTTAGAATTAAATAAGCTTGTATCTCCAAATCTATGTGAGAATATGGGAGAAGGTGAATGGAGCTCCTTTACATGACCACTTATCATAAGATGGTAAATAGTGGAATGATCTTTTCCTTGATGTTGAGGAAAGTCATTGATGAATAAGATAATTTCTTGGGTATAATATAATTTAGGTTGATATTCAAATGATAAGAGAGGATTGTGAAGTGGAAAGTAATGAGGATGGTTTCCATAGTTTGTAGTGTGAGTGAATACGTGCACATTACTTTCATCTAGGATAAGAGCCACAAGATGATTATTGGATAACCTATTGGGGTTGGTAAAACTCATCATATTTATTGAATTCAACTTATTTTTGTCTTAAAAAAATAATTTCATAATGAAGGGAAAACAAAGTTGATGCAAAATTAGAGAGGTACAAGAGATAGATAAGAGTATAGAGTCAACTAAGTTAACTTACTACTATAAATAGGGTATGAAACTAATCCAAAAAAGATGAAAAGTTGACTAGGTTGACTGAGTACTATTAGACAAGAGGTATAAGAGTAAATATTTGATAAAGTTGACTTAGTACTATAACCTAATTGGAAGAAAGGAGTACTGAGTCAACTAGGTTGACTTAGTACTATAGGTAGGGAAAAACATAGTCTATAAGGGACTGTTTAGAATAGAATGACAGTATGATAAAAATATGGAATTTTTTTGTAATGTAATTTGAAGAAAGAAATGGAAGAAAATACACAAAAAAAATATATCAATGAGAATGATCCAATTTGAACATAACATAAAACCTTACACCAACGCTAGCCAATGCATGTTTTTGAAATACAACACACAATGAGTAGAGAGAAATCACTCAACTAAAAATTATGTGCTAAATAAGTGGTCATCCTAAGTGTTATTAGATTATTATAAAGTGTGGTAGGGAAGTTGTGCTAAAAATAGGGAACTAGAAAGAAATCTATGAATGGTTTCAAGACATTTAGGCTGAAAGGGTTCTTTGTTGGTAATGGTATTGGCTTGGTATTAGGGCCTACCCCCCCACTTCACAATCCCATAGTGATAAGGATGTCAAGTGATTTAAAAATATATACCACCAACCACATGTTTATACTTGGCCAAAAAACCAAGTCAGCTTCCCCTTTGGTGATGAAATCCAAGTAGGTAGGCCTCGAGAAGATAGATGTTAAATGCATTTTGAATATTATGTCATTTGGTAGTGTGTGTGAAAAAGAGTAAAATAGTGAAACTAAATGGTTTTTTAAAAAACCACCTATTGGACTATGTGAGATACTCTAAGCATGAAAATAGATAAAAATGAAAGTGTGAATTAATTACTATCATATAGTTGTTAATTTCAAAATTAATAATGGTACAAAGTCAATTTAGATGACATTGTATGCAAACATTATAGAATAGAGTCAACTGGGTCACTACTATTCTATAGAAAAAAGAGTCTTTAAGAACTAAGTCAACCAAGTTGACTTAGTATTTTATACAAAATATAGGCTATAGAACTAAGTCAAATAGGTTGACTTAGTTTGCTTTAGGATTATAGTTTTGAATATTGTAAACTTGCACAAAACAAAACTATAATGAAGTACTAAATTGAAAGACAGAGAAAGAAAGAAACCTTAGTGGGTTTGAAGATGTTGAGGATTGAAATTTTTTTGTTAAAGTGCCTTGACTTTTACTTGTAATTTCTACCAACTAAGTCAATTGGGTTGACCTAGTTATATTAAACCCTTTTTGTTAAAGCCTGTTAAGATGACTAAGTCAACTTGGTCAACTTAGTTTATTATCTAGATGCTGATTGTAAGACTAAGTCAACATATTTAACATAGTTTTTTATTTGGGACCAAATAAGAGTACTATTTCTATTTGATCGATTTAGTAACTTGTATTTGATGAATGCCTATATAGAAAAAATAAATTTATTTTGATGCAACTATGTGTTAAACCTACACACAAAAGTTATAACTATACCGACCTAGTTGACCTAGTATCACAAAAATATAAAAATAATAAAATGATAGCAATGAAAAGTGTGGAATAAAACTTGAAAGGTTTATATTCATGTCATGTTCACTAGAATTTATGCAATGGGAAATGCATTAGATCTATAAAATAATCCTAGATCAGAGAAGATAGATCCTACTTACACTTCTGATTTGGGATACATTAGATAATCAGGGTTAGGAATAATATAGATCTTATAGACATAATAAAGGTATATCTTACCAAAAATAATATTACTATGGAGGGTTCCAAAGCCTTGAGTTAAGCAAAACTATGTGGTAACCCTAACTAGGTCTTATGTTTTCATATTTACTAAACTAATAATAAGTAAAGTAAAAGTCTAATTTAGTGCTCACCAAAGCTTGTGGAACAAAGTAGGGGTAATAAACATTAAAATTAAACATGTATAGAAGACATATAATCACATAAATTTATACAAAATCCTAATGCATGGAAAATAAGTGCAAATGTATATCTATCTACTCTTACAAAAGAGGAACAAAGTTAGGAACACTTACCTTTGAATATGAACCCATCGAGCCTAAATCTCTCCCTTGGACAAGGTACTTTGTAAGATGTTGTTGTGGTATGTAAATATGAGAAGGATAATTATATCTAGGATTAAAAACCTATCAATTCATCCAAAATACTTGTCCATAATACAAGATTTGTATCTCTAAAAAAAGTATGAAACCCTAAGCTTTCCTCAAGTAGAATGGTGGATAAGTAGATGTGAAATATATCTTACTTATTCTTATATTATTTATAAATTATGGAAATGAATGTGTTTATATAGGTGAATCTAACCCTAAACCCTTTTGAAATTTTTGGTTGATAAGGTCAACCCAGTCAACCTAGTATCACAATTGATAAAAACTAGCTAGGTCATGGACTAGGTTAGCCATGGGCTGACCTAGTCCCTAATAAGTTTTGTCAATAAGAATACAAAGTCGATGTGGCTGACATAGTAATATAAACTACCAAAAAGGAGTTTAGGTTAGGGAAAGGGCTAATGAAGATGGAAAATGACTAGAGGAGTGTGTAAATGAGAGGCAAAGCTTAGGAGAATGGTTTTTAAGAGACAAGTGTGTAGATAAAAAGTGGTAAAAGGGACAACAATCTTGTGAAGCACCAATGGTATGCACACCCCTTTCTTGGTACACCCTTTAAAGTGTGCACTTAGATATATTGAGACTCGATGGGTTATTGCAAGATAAAGAGTGTTAGTAATTGATAAAATATTGAAAATACTATGTGCATATAGGATCCATCATAAATTTTTGGGAAGGTATTAAACATGACATAAAATATTTTATAATAGAATGTGAAATGTGTTAGCAAAACAAAGGGAAATTTTTTTACATCGTAGGCATTCACCAACCCTTGCCTATCCTTACCTAGGTATGGCTATATATTTCCATGGAATTTTTTTAGGGCCTACCCAAGTCACATAAGAAATTAATGATTCTTGTAGTAGTGGATCGACTCTTTAAGTATGCCAATTTTTATTCCCTCAATAATATTTTTATTATCTCAATTATTATTCAAACCTTTCTTGACTAGATTGGCCACCTCCATGGGATACCTACCTCCATTGTGTGTGACTGTTATTCCATTTGGTCAACATGTTTAGACCCAAATAAAACTTCTAGATCTTGATAGTAATGGATTTATTTTGATAGAATCCAAATCCATCCTTGATAGGTTTTCTCACTAGCTCTACACTCATATCATTATTGAGATTTTGGTATAATGGTATGGCATGCAACTAGAATATGTGACATGGGAACTCCTACTCCAATTACAATAACAGTTTCCTTATCTCAAATTTTAAGGACAAAGGTTGTTTAAGTGAGAGGGATTATTAGAACCCATTTATCCTAGCCACTCTAATTTGCATTAGGTATTACTAATAAATTATTGCATGAATATAATTTTTAAGTTGTCCCATTTTCTATTTATAATTATCCCACATGTATGGAGGGTAATAGTTGTCTTGAGTAGAAAAAATTAAATAGAGGGCTTGTGTAAGAGGAAAGGAAATCTACTAAATATTATTTATTGAGTTTTGATCAAAGGAGTTTCCCCCTTGAAGAGGTCTATGATACTTTTTAATGAGATTCTATCATTTTTAATATAATATTGTTATTCTCTTTACATTCCATGTATATTGGATATATTATGCTATTATATTAACTTTTCTACACACATGTCCTAACATTTGATCAATATGATAATGAAACTCTTCAAAATTATGTTCACATTGAAGATTATTTTAGTGATGAACATGGTAATCAAGATAATAAAACTATTCATGATAATAAATACAATCTTGAAATCTCTAATATAATTGATTCAATGAATTCACTGGGGTATATCTTGAGTAAGTTAAAGAGTCATCCAGTTTACATCAAGGACTTTGAAAATGTCCCAACCAAGTAGATAAAGTTATCCAATTACCCTTAACATCAAAGAATAAACATTGAGTAAATATTATATCATATCAAACACAACAACAAGAGTTTACTTTCAGAGTTGTTAATCCTCTAATTTTAGGTGTTCTAGTTTTTACTTATGTTTATATTCCTATATCAACACATAAAATTACATACATGCCAAAATCCTTAGGTATGGGGGAATCAAAAGGATTCCAATAGATTAACATGTGTATTTATACAAGGGAATCATAAAAACCTCTCTTTATTACTATAAAAGGTCTATTACCAACTTTGCCTAATGAACACTTTCTTGAACAAATTATTATATAAATGCATGCTAAGGTGTTGTAATTAGAGTAAGGTGTATCTATAGATAATCATTAAATTTACTCCCATACTTTGATTCATAATCCTTTGGCACTTGATATATCTTCTTACTCATTACCAATAGGTTTTGTAGCTCTTAAGATACCAATATATAAGGGTAAAGGTGATATTGGGAAACATATTCGATCATTCTATGCACCGTGATTATAATGAAAAAATACTAACCAATCTCTTTCCAAAAATCATTAAAGAATATGATTATGATGGTTCTACAATATTCCACTTTAATCAATTAGATAATTCAATCCTCTAGGAGATCAATTTTTAACACACTTTTCTATCAACATTGGTGAAAATCTATCTTATGCATAGATTACAAAATCAAAGTAAGGTTAAAATTAGAAAATCAATAAGTATGTTATTTGGTATAAAATTATTCTAGCTAAGATGAAAACTTATATGGTAGATAATGAATTACAATATATTCTCACACAATTTTTTCTATCACCACTCCATGAATCAATCATGTTTGATAAATTAAAATATTTTGATGAGTTATGTCATATATTTAAATAATTAGAAGTTAAGCCCATATAATTGAACAAGCTAAAAAAATCACCAAATTATCCATCTACTTTAAATGTTAATTTTAAAATCAATCCAAAGTATACAGTCAAATATAATGAAATAAATAATGAAATAGAGGTAATTGTCAATGTAGTTTCACAATTAAAAAATAAGCTTAAATTGACAATTCCACTAAGGATACAATTTGAAATGTTACCATAACCTCTTCATATTATATTATTAAAAACATTTGATTTAAATATCAAAACCTTACATCTACCATTCAATCTTGATTTGACCAAGCCTCAACCTAAGGGTTTCGAAAATAATGCATACTATGACTATAACAAATGTATTGGGTATCATACATGTATAAATGTTTCATGATAAAGGATAAGATATAAGATATTATCAATGATATTAATATCATGTTAGGAACATATATAAAGGAATCTAGACCACAACGAAATGACAATGCAAAGCTTAAAATATTTAACAATCCATTTCTCAACCATGGTACAATAAAAGATATAGATAATTTGGAGGTACACCATACATAATACATACGCGCCTCCTTCAACATAAAAGCATCCAATAGATGGTATTATTGGTACATTTATAGGCAAATCAACATCACATCTAATGAACACATTTTATGATAGTGAAATTGATAACGATGGTTAAGAGAGACATGCATTTTTTATTTGAGCTTATATTAACAAACAACCCATACACAATGTCATGATAGATAATGGGTCAAGTGAAAATACATGTACAATGACACTTTTTCATAGTCTTGGATAAACCTATCAATATTTATAAGACACATAATGAATATTCAAAGCATTTGATGGACATAAACATGATACTATTGTTCATATAGTGCTACCTCTTTAAGTTGGTTTAGGGAAAATGGATACTCTATTTATAGTATTACCAAGAACATGGGTATTTAATATGTTATTAGGATGCCATTGGATAAATAAGCTCTACGCAATACTATATATAGTACATAGATGTCTCAGGTATATATAATGTAATCAAGTGGTCAAATTTAAAGGCATTAAATATGAGTACTCTCTACAATTAATGGTAAATATTATAAATTATATATGTAATCTAAAGGAGGCCTACTACAGCCTCCTCTAATTTGATGTAACATAGAAACATATCTCAATTTTTGGGTGACCTATAGAAGAGACAAGTCTCTAGATTCAAGGGTTAGCTCCCTTACATGAGACGTACAACTAACCACTAGTCTACTTACTTTGAAGGGAAAGGGATATAAGAGATTAACACAAACCTAAAATATGTGATGCACCAATGTAAACTACACAAAACTACCACCAAATTTCACTATGAAAGATAATTTAAAAAACTGATCTTAACACCCAAGGTTTCTCTAACAAAAGTGTTTCAACATAAAGGTAAGATGCAATGCATTTCTCAAGGTAGATTAATAGGAGGTCTGATTATAGACACTATTAATCTTACTTACACTTAAAGACATAAAATAAAATAGCTAAATACAATTTATGTGACCTATTAGAGGGAAAACTACTTGTATAAAACATGAGAGAGTGAGATGAACATAAGGCAAGATAACTATCACTGGACATTCAACCATGAACTACTTCACACATTTAGAAAAGAAGTTGAGAACTCAAAACCATCTTGAAATATTTTATTTAAAGGAAAAATCAGTACTCAAACCAACAGGGTTTTGCCATACCATATGTGGATTCTTTACAAAGCCAAATGTGGCAACTTATATAGCAAATTAAGAAGAGAGGGTCATAGTAGAAGGAGACTGAAAAGTGTCCATAATGAGTTAAAATAAGAAATGAGATATATAAAAATCCTAAAAGGACTTACAAAACCATGTGTCTTTATTTTAAATATTTTCCAATCCTCCAAATGGTGTAGGAGTTAAAACTTAGCATGACACCTTAATCATCTTCTTAAAAACTACCCTTCCTTGCATAAAAAGAGTGAAAAATGGAATTATAAATCATAAATTCACCATTAATTATTTCATACCTTCTCATTTGACACTTTACCATGCAATAAAAAACTCTTTTGATCTAACATTTCATCATTCATATGCCTAAGTATCTTGAAACTCCTCATTTCCCATGCCTAGTTTGGTCCAATTGGCTCAAAACTCAAGTTAATATTATAAAACTAACTTTATCTCCATCGATTTCCTTTAAATTTATTATAAAACCTAAAAAAATCCATTTTGGTTCCTAGAAAAACTCCCAAGACTCCATTTTGCTCTTCAAGTTCTCATTAGGCCTATTTTCCTTATAGCCATAAAAACCTGTAAGCCTCCTTGTGTATAATAATGTAAAAAGGTTATATATAATGTGAGAACATATTTGAGGACCCATTATCCCCTTACAATTTCATGTTCAAATTTTGATTGGAATTCCCTTTTTCTAAATTTCTCTCTCCTTGATTAGGCCTCCTTACCTAGAACCCTATTTCTACTCCAAACTTCTCCCACATGTTTTAAATCAACCAAAATAATTTGATTAAATTTCCATGGACTATAACCAACCTCCATTTCAAATTTAGGTCCCTAAGACCTTATGAAAATATGAAAACCATGAAATGACCTTGCCACCTAGTCTCATTTTAGGCCTGTTTGAGATTGCCTTGGAAAAAGAGCTTTGTTTAACCACTTATAGAATATATTGTAAATATTTTTAGACTTTAATATTTTTAACACATTCCAAATTCCCACATCCATTGATTGGAAAGTTGACCTTTTGTCAAAACCCCTATGAAACACCAAAAATCATAAAAAATAGTGTATTTATTACAATCTGTATAACTTCAAGTATAGATAAATTATTGAATGAAAATATAATTGGAGTCATAAAAAACATACAAAATTTTTCATTGGAAAACTATGTCATTTTAGTGTTTTAAAGTCCATTTCTCTTGGCTGGTCACTATCAAGGTTTTAGGAGGGTTTATAGTGCTTTTAGTTCTTAAGGATTATTTATAAAGAATAAATATTATTTCCATATCCTAATCCATAATATTGTAGTTAGGGGACCAATACATCACCTAAAAACACCAATTAGTCCCATGAAAAAGGTAATGAAAGTTTTGAGTTTGAGAAGGTGCTCCTCGAATTACAAGTAAGCCATTTGAGAGGGGTCTGAGCTCTTAGTCCTTATTCATTCATGCCCAATAGCTTATAACATAAGAATGAGGTGTGAAAACCTTGATACCTCCGTATAAAACCACCTAGATCTATGAATTGGGTTAATTATCTCACCAATCAAGATAAAACTGCTCTTGAATGATAGTCATGTGCATAGGGAACTTGAAGAAGTCTTAAGGTGAAAATTGGCACTTTTCTTGATTTGACCTATTTTTGATTACTATTAAGGGTTTATACATTCATATTTTACCTTTAAATCTTTTTATACCTTCATACCACCCTCACCTAACCTTCTTTTCTCATGACTACTCTTAGGTCTGCCTGTGTGTGGTCTTAAGCTTATTAGGCCTAAACAGGGCTTATCAACTTTCCATCTTCTGTCACTGAGTTTGAGATTTTTATGGAGATCACACTATCACCATGAAATATTATCAATATGTCTACCTTTCCTATTTTTATTTGGTCATTCAAAGCAAACAACATCCTTCACTTGCCAAGGTAAATAGGGTTACATATATAATGATTGTGTACTGTGTAGGTAGGGTTTAGGTCTCTATTGTGAACAAGAAATCTAGTCATTAGGTCCAAGAGTTACTTAGAGTTATGTCATCACTGTAGATCTATTCATATGTTTCAAACCTTCATCTTTACCTCTTAGATCCATTCTAAACAAAAATTTTCATTCAATCAAGTGGGCATGCATGAGTATGGTACTATTGACTATTTATAGAGGTTTTGAACTCATTTTTGACTAGCCTTCTTTGTCATTTCTTCACATTTCATTTTGTCTTCAAATGACCCTATTAACTTATTTTTCATCCTTAGATAGATGTCGGTGTTCTTCATATACATTTTTCCCTTTACATAGGCTTGAAACTATCCTACCTCTTCTTAACAACCCGTAGATGCTTATTAAGATGATTTGACTTATTCTTACTTCAAGGTCCTCAATTTCAAATACATGATCATATTAATGATTTTTTTTTATATTTTTGAGAGTTTGGAAACTTCTCAAAATACCTAAAACATTACATACTTACCTAGCACACACTATCCTTGTACCTTCTCAAAGTGGCTATAGGTGTTCTTTAGGAGAAAATTTGAGCATGAGGAATTGAAAATGGTTTTCTCACTTCATCATTGTGCCTTGAAGGATTTAAACCATTATTGAGAGTTTATTCTCCATCCTTACAAGGTTTATTTGCTACTTCATAACACATTCAAACCCTTTTACCTTATCAATTTTGTACACAGTCTTGTGGATGTCTTAAGCTTATTAACTCAGTATTTTGACCATATCTTGACTTAAAAGTAGTCTAGATACATCTAATGGTTTATGTCCTCTATAATCTACATTGATTTGTGGTTCCTAATTTCACTTTGATTTTATTAATTATTTTGAGTTTAAAATGAGGACCTATAGGCTTAGGGCCTGTAGGTCTCTATTTACTTACACAGGATGTGAGAATCAACTTATTGAATTTTTAGACCATTCAACACTTTTCCACTATCAACCTTGTCCCACTTATTTATCACTCTTTCAATGGATTATAGATCATATGACCAAGAATTACATCATATTCAACTTATCTCTACAATTTGTATAGGCCTATATATATAGTCATCTTAAGTCTTTGTATGAAAGTCTATACCTTGTGGTTAGGTCTTTTTACTATGATTTTGGTGATAGCAGTGAGGAGCCTATCATGGTTAAATAAATGTATATGATTTTTTGGTTCTTTTCCCATTGTCTAGACATCTTAAACATAAACCTAGATTTATGAATGCTCACTCAAAAGTCTACAAACTTGTGAGTGACTGAAACACTTATAAATTTTGTTTGAGAGTACAAATATGGACCTCCACTCTCACTTTATTTCACCTATAGTAACCAAAGTTATCTATCATGTACACAAATTATTTATAATTACCATTCAATCCCATATTTTCATTTAGACTTGGAGAAGCTTTCTCATGAACACAAACCATGATTTCAAGGGGTACAAACATGATGTTTTTTGAAGGACTATTTACAAGGAGGTGATTCTAAAGAGGGGAAACATGAATTATGGGAGAGTGAGGAGGAGTTTCATGATAAATAGAGTGATAAAAACTCTGAAAGTGAATAACATCTTAGACCAAAACTTGCAGTAGGAGTGATTGAAACACCTTATACATTGAGACACTTTTCATCCTATTAACGACACTTATTGGAGATGTGTTAGCTGATGAAACCACCATGGAAAGGATATATTTTAACACTAAAAACATCCATATAAACCATTATTCTCCATAAAAATTTTAAGTGGAGAAATAGATACAAAATCATACCCTACTTGGATGGATAAGGCATAGTAACCTGTTGTTACTCTTAGTGATTATTACTAAATGAGGGGACATGAATAAAAAATTAATGCCAATAATTTCAATATAAATATTACCCATAATAATGGAAAAAGTTTTATCTCTTAACTCTCTCTCTCTCTCTCTCTCTCTCTCTCTCTCTCTCTCTCTCTCAGTTGTACCTTCCACTTTTAATTTTGCTCTTTTGAGCTTGTGAAGGTAGTGATGGAGGAGAGAGAATGTATGAATTATATATTTGAATTGAAACTCAATACATAGCCTAAAAATAATCTAATTAAGTTCAATGGAAACTCAAAAACCATTTTCAATTGAAAATATATCTTGCAAGCCTATACAAGTGCCCAAAAGTGCTTGTAAAGTGTCATTTATCTTATTTTAGGCATTGAACTACATATTTCATCAATATATAACCATACCTAAACATTATCAAACCTATTTATAACATCATGTATGTTAAGAGTTTTATTGAAACATTTTCTTCTTGGAATGGTATGTGCAACTCTTCCAAATAGGCCAAAAGGTGACCAAAATGTCATTTTAGGACATAAGGACATGATGAAAGGTAAATACATGACATTATGACCTTAAAGACTCATTAATTCCATTTTATAATGAATCTAAACCATATTATACCTTTGACCATATCTGATAACATCAAGACCTCATAAATGACCCCTAAGACTAGACAAGTACACATGAGACCAAACTTTGAACTAAGCTAAGAAATGACTAATATGATCACATAAAACTATTTAGGAACATTTAAGACCATGAAAATACCACATAAAATTTTGTACAATATTATGAAAGTTTCAACCTAGAGGGGTTGACCAAGTTTGACTTGGGGTCAAAATTTAGTCAATAAATTAGTGATTCATAGGGGAAACATGCCTACAATGCTAATGGATCAGTGGCCTTATCCTCTCATTGGGTAATGGAGTCACTCTTATGATACAATATAAAAATGGCATGACTCATAAAGACTTAAAACTCACACCAAACCACACAATAAGAACAAACACATTATGCCAAAGGTATATATGGAAAACCACTCATAAAAGACTCAAAACAAAACTCTTAACCAATTATGTAAAAACCTCAAAACATGTTTGAGGTAATGAAATAATAATCCTTGTTTCAACCAAGGTAAATTTTTTTCTTAGAATCATAAATTCTCCATGAAAATAAATCACCATATGATGGATGTTTGTCAAATAAAACTTGCTTATGAATGTGATCAAATGACTTACCATTAATGAGACCTCTGCTATCTATAAGTGCATCACTTTAGACTTCTTTGAATGGTCCTTTTATCTCTCATTGAGGTCTGATTGACATTACATACTAATTTATCTCCTTCATGGTCATTTGATACTTTTAATTTTTCTTCTTGAGAGTCATGAAACTATTCTCAACTTCACCCTCATATAGATTATGATATGCTTGAGGTTTAAAAGCATCAAAATTGCCTTCTTGTGGCCAAACATATCTAAAAGTGAATCAAGATCAGATTTAGGTCTATACTACTCTTCACTCACATAATATTTTGCCTTGACCTAATTGTATTACTCCAAGGCTATAGTCTACTTGATAGTGACTTGACACTCCTCTTTATGTTCACTAGGTTCATCATTAATGCTATCACCAAATTCATGTTTCATTTGAGGGAGAGATAGCTTACTTGTTCAAACTAATGCATTATGGCATGGTACTACTACCATAGATCATCATTTCCTTCTTGACTATCATATTCACAAAAATATTCTTCTTAGGCATGAAAAAATGTATCATCTTCTTCATTAATATGCTCTATCACACTTATAAACTCATCATCATCATACATATGTAGAAAATATTTACCCCATGCAACTTGTTGTAGGTGATCATCGAGATTTACCTCAATAAACTCATCATATTCTTCATTAATTATATATACCAAGACCTGATATTCAATATGATTGTATGTATCAAAACCATGTTGATTAGCTCCCCATTCATCAAGGTATAAGTTAGCTATGCCATCAAGAGGTGTTAGAGGTTCTTGATCACTAGGATAGCCTCCTTCATCATTGATGTTTAAGTTTATGTTTTAAGTATTAGGCACATGTGTATAAACATGAAAATTATCTAAGGTTTCAGACTTGATAGAAACCTTAGCACCATACCTAGTCCTGAAAGCCATGTAGGACCAATCTTAAGTCAATTACCCTCTAATCTTAGCAGTGAAGTCCCTTGATAAGCAATGGGCAAAGTGAGGTGGTGTATATAAAACCACCACATCTTGGAAGATGGAGAATGTAGGAAATCATGGAGAGTGAGATGAAAACCTTTTATAATTCCAATTGTCTTGAAAGATGATCCATCCAATTATGAAATTCCCTTAGAGGATGGCTCATACTTCAACTTCAGCTTGTCTACCACTTATTTAGGCATGACTAATGTACTTACTCCACTATAAATCAAGAAATTATATACCAATTAATATCAAATGATGATGAAGAGGTATAATGGATGGGGTTTATCCTTTATTTTATATTTTATTGGATGCCCATCCTTTGTATTTACTTCATTTATCAAAACTACCCCTCTTTCACTAGGCTACTTAAATGATGCATTGAGCTTGGAGTGCTCATTTTGGAGTAGGTAACTTTGAATAGGTATAGATAGTGTTTCCTAAATTTATATACTTCATTAAAATTCTTCATCTACTCCATAATATTCATAAGAGATCTTCCAATCCTATCATGTCCTTTAGGAGCTATAACACTACCACTAGTTTATATAACTTGATGCATAGGAGAAGGCATAAAAGGGGATCTAACATTATAAGTTTTTTGATTTGCCTGATATATGGTAGTTGTATTTGGCATACCTAATCCTTGATGTGTTTTTGAGTTCACATTTGGACCACTACTTGCTCCTTCAACTTATTCAACTACTCTCTTCTTTGACCTTGTATTTATAATTATGGAGCTTGATCCAATGTTGAGATTACCTTGCTAGTTGATTATACACGAGTCTTATTCATATTAATTCACTAAGAAAAAACCTAATTGAGCATCTAATCTAATTATTTCTTCTCAATAGGCATATCCTCTTAAGTCATGAAAGGCATTATTCCCCATTGAACCAATAGGCTTGATTGAATGCGTCATTTGTAGAGGTGGAAGAGTCATGAGGTTGGTCCCATGAATGTTTATCTCCATTTTATTATAAAATGTTGTTTTGGATAGGTAAAATTTATTTATAATTAGAAGGAACATTCTAATTTTACCCACTATTTTGCCTCATTTGAGATAACTACCCTTGTTCTTGATATTGACCTTGAAAAGGTTGTTTAAGATCTTGGTAAGAATGGTAAGGCTAGAAAGGGCCTTGAATAGATATCCATTGATGATATTGTTTTTTCATCTTAATAAATTTAACCTCTTATCTAAGATCCGTAATCATATCTTCCTCCTTTTGCTTGATTGGTTGATTAGGGGTAGCCTGCTTATGCTTGGGTGTGGGAATAAGATAAATGGTAAGCATAGGAGATTGTACATAAAGAAAAAAGGTATGGGATCTCTAGTGGATATATTACCAACTTGAATAAGGTGGTTCACATCCTTTATATTAGTCTCATAAGCATTAGGCATAGTATCCCCTCCCATGGATTGAATCATCATAGAGATATCATAATTGAAAGCCTTAAGGTAGTAAAGGAAAACATGATGGGAAATAGGCCTTACGAAGAGTTGGATCCTATCCCAAGTATTTTATAATTTTATGTTGAAGTCTTGAATGGCATCATGAGGTGTTTTAATTGTTGTGGTCAGCTACTCGGTCAAAGACAAGTGGTCAAATTTGTCTTCAAACCTCCTTCTCAAAGCATCACCCAATTCATCCCATGTAGTGATGGAGTTGGGATCTAAAGTACCATACCAATAAAGTTCCTTTCCATTGAAATATACAATTAATAACTTTATTGTAACATCCTCTTAAGTGATGTTATGAATATTATAAAAATTGATGATGTTTCTTATGTGTTCAATAGGACTAGTGGTAGCTTCTCCCATATATGAAGACACACTTTTGAGGGATGACATAGGGATGTAATTATAGTAAAATATGGATAAAGGTATATGGACATTGAAGGAAATAAAGGGAATATTTCTAGCCATGTTATCAACCTTAGGAGAACTTGGATAATCTGGAATAAAGAACCTCCTTCTAGGTGACTTGGTGTATGGGAGAGTATGAAGAAATATCTTTATTTTATATGAATTCAAAGGTAATTCAAGAAATTAAAAGGGAATAAATTTAAATTTTGATATTTTAGTCACCTTTGGAATGAAATTTGGCTCAATATTCAATAACTAAGAGTTTAAAACCTTTTGGGGTCTCCAAATGCTGCATCAAGGAAGCTTTACAACTTTAAATTTTCCAAGGTCAACATTTATCTTTGAAAACTTCTTGAACTATGAGTCCCATTGGGCATGCCAAAAATATTATAAAACAAATTTTCACCCTAAAAGAGGTTTACTCCATCCTCCTCCAATTTGATGTAACATGGAAACATCTCTCAAGTTGTAGGTGACCTATAGGAGATATAAGTCTCTAGATTAAAGGGCCAACTCCCTTACACCACACATACAAATAACTACTAGTATACTTGATTTGAATGGAAATGGATAGAAAAAATCAACACTAATCTAACAAAGGTAATGCACCAAGATTAACTCCAAAAGACTACCATGAAATTTCACTATGAAATACAGTTTACAAAACTAATCTTAATACCCAAGGTTTCTCTAATAAAAGAATTTCAACATGAAGGTAAGATGTAATGCATTTATTAAGGTATATGAATAGGATGTATGATTATATATACTATTAATCTTACTTAAACTTAAAGACATACAAAAAAACAACTAACTACACTTCATGTGACATGTTAGAGGGCAAACTACTTATATAAAGCATGAGAGAGTGAGATGAACACAAGGAGAGATAATTATCACTTGCCATTCAACCACTAACTAATTAATACATTTAGATAAGAATTTTATAACTCAAACCAGCTTGAAATATTTTTTCAAAGGCAAAATCAGTACTAAAACTAGTAGGGTTTTGCCATGCCAAATGTGGATTCTTTACAAAGCTAAAAGTGGCTGATTATATAGAGAATTAAGAAGAGAGAGAGGGGAATATTAGAATGGGACTTAAAAATATCCACCATGAGTTAAAATAATAAATGAGTTATAAAATATTCCTAAATAGACTTCCAAAGCCATGTGTCTTTCTTCTGAAGATGCTCCAATCCTTCAAGTGGTGTAGGAGTTAAAACTTAGCTTGACACCATGATCATCTTCTTAGAAATTGCCCTTATTTGCATGAGAAGAGTGAAAAATGGAATTATTAATCATTAATTCATGATTTAAAACATTCTCATTTGAAACTTTACCATGCATTAAGAAATTCCTTTGATCTGACATTTCATCATTCATATGCCTAGGTGTCTTGAAACTCCTCATTTCCCATGCCTAGCTTGGTCCAATTAGCTCAAAAATCAAATTAATCTTCTAAAAATAACTATATCTCCATGTATGGAATTAAAACATATTTTTATACCTGAAAAAATCCATTTTTGTTCCTAGAATAAATCCCAAGACTCCATTTTGCTCCTCAAGTTCTCACTAGGTCTATTTGCCTCGTAACCCTAAAAACCTATAAACTTCCTTGTGTATAATAACGTATAGAGGTTATTGAGAATATGAGAAAATATTTTAGGAACCAATACCCCATTATAGATTCATTCCAAATTTAATTTTCATATTCTAAGTGGAAGTCCCTTTTTTTGCCTTTCTCTCTCCTCAATTAGTCCTCAATTAGGCTTCCTTACCTAAAGCCCTATTTTTATACTCCAAAATTATCCAACCCATTTTAAATTAAAAAAATCATGTGATTCACTTTAAATATCCTATAAAAAATATCCATGTCAAATTTGGGGCCTTGAGATCCTGTGGAAGTATGAAAACCATGAAATGGCCTTGCCACCTAGTCTCATTTTAGGCCTATTTGAGACTACCATAGAAAGAGAGATTTGTTTGACCACTTAAAAAATATGCTATGCAGATTTATAAAATTTAATAGAGTAACACATACAAAATGGAATATTATATTTATTGGAAAGTTTCCCTTTACTCAAAACCCCTATGAATCACTAAAAATCATGCAAAATAGTGTATTTATTATAATCTGTACAACTTCAAGTACAATAAAATTACTCATGGATAATATAATTTGAGTAATTAAAAAAATATATAAGTTTTTAGGATAAAAATAGGTCATTCCATGTGTTTTATCAATAAATTTATCTTGATTGGTCAGTATCAGGGTTTTATGAGGGTTTAGTGTGGTTTTGGTTCTTAAGGATTGTTCATAAATAAAATATCCTCTTTACCTCTCATAATGACATAATATTTTATATAGGGGACCAATAAATCACCTAAAAAAACCAATGGGTACAATGAAAATCCTAATTAAATTTATGAGTGTGAAAATGTATTCCTTAGGTTGTAAGCAAGCTATTTGAGAGGGGTTTGAACCCTTTGTCCTTGTTAATGCATGTCAGAGACTCAATATAATAATTGATGCCAAAATAATGATATTTTTAGACAATAATAATCCTTATAAAACCATTCATTAGGTTCATGATATCACCAATCAAGAGAAGACTACTCTTGAATGATAGTCATGCATGAAGGGAGCTTGGAGAAGTCTTAAGGCCAAAATTGGCACTTTTATTAATTTGCCCTATTTTTGATGAATATTTAGGGTATATACCTTAATTTTTTACCTTAAAATATATTTATAAATTCATAAAACTTTCAAAAAAACTTATTTTATCATGATTTCTCCTAGGTCTGCATGTGTGTGGTCTTAAGCTCATTAGGCCTAGACAAGGCTTATCAACATTCCATCTTCTGTCATTGGGTCTAAAGGATTTATAGAGCCACAATATCACCATGAAATATTATAAATAGGTTTTCCTTCCCTATTTTCATTTTGTTTGTCAAAGCAAACATCATCCTTCACTTTCTAAGGCAAACAGGCTTATATATACAATGATTGTGTATTGTATATGCAGGGTTTAGGTCTCTTTTGTGACCAACCACTCTAGTCATTAGGTATGAGGCTTAATTAGAGTTGTGTCATCACTGTGGAGCTCTTAATATTTTTCAAAACACCCTCCTTTCCTCTATTTTCCATTCTAAATAATAATTCTCATTTAATTAAGTGGGTAGAACTAAGTATGTTACTATTGCCTTTGTATAGAGGTCTTGAACTCAATTTTGACCAGCATTTTTTGTCATTTATTAAAATTTAATTTTGTATTAAAATGATCATATTAACTTATTTTTAAAATTGAGATATACTTCAATGTTCTTCACATAACTTTTTCTCCTTTCTTAGGCTTAGAACCAACCTACTTCCTCTTAGCAACCTATAGATGCTTATTAAGATGATTTGACTGCATTCAAGATTTAAGGTATTAAATTTCCAATCCATGATCATATACATGATTAATTTTTGTTTTTTATAGTTTAGAAACTCCTCAAACTACCCAAAAAATTACATACTTACCTATCACACATGTCCTTATACCTTCTCAAAGTCGCTGTAGGTGTTCATTATGAGAAGGTTTGAGTATGAAGTCTTGAAATTGGTCTTCTCACTCCATCATTGTGCCTTTAAGTATTCAAAAAATCATTGAGAGTTATTTATCCATCCTTATAAAGTTTATTTTCTACTTCATAACACATTCAAACCCTTTTTCCTTTTCAATTTTGTACATAGTCCTCTGTGTGTCTTAGGCTTGTTAACTTAGTCTTTTGACCATCTCTTGACTTGACATTGGTCTAACTAATTATAAATTTTTTTTTTCCTTTATAATTTTCATTGAGTTGTGGTTCATTATTTTTATTTTATTTTTTTAGTTTATTTGAGTTCAAAATGATGACCTATAGGCCTAGGGCATATACATCTCTATTGCTTACATAGGCTATGAGAATCAACTTCTTAAATTTTTAGACCTTTCAACACTTTGCCACTATCAACCTTAAACCACTTTTTTTCACTCTTTAAATGGATTATATAGACTATGAAAAAACATTACATCATCTTCAATGTATCTCTATAGTCTGTATAGGCTTGTGCATATAGTCATCTGATGTTTATATGAAATTTTGTGCATAGTGGTTAGGTATCTTCACCATGCTTTTGGTGATAATAGTGAGGATACTATCATGGTGAAATTAATTTATATTCAATTTTGGTTTCTCTCCCATTGTCTAGACATCTTAAACATAAACCTATATTTATGAATGCTCACTCACATGCCTATAGACCTATGAGTGACTTAAACACTTATAAATTTTGTTTGAGAGTAAAAATATGGACCTTCAATCTCATTTAATTTAAAATATAGTATTAAAAATGATATCTAATGTACATAAATTATTTATCATTACCATTCAAACCATAATTTGCATTTAGACCTAGAGCAGTTTGCTCATGAACATAGACCATGATTTCAATGGGTGCAAAAAAGATGTTTCTTGAAGAAATGTTTGCAAGGAGGTGATTATCAAGAGATGAAATATGAATTATGGGAGATTGAGGAGTATTTTAGTGATAAATAGAGTAATTAAACCTATTAAAGTGACCAACATCTTAGACAACCAAAATTTTTAGTAGAAGTGACTGAAACACCCTATACATTGAGACACTTTTAATCTTTTTGAAGACATTTCATGGAGATGAGTTAGTTGATGAAACCACCATGTAAATGATACATGTTACCTATATAAGCATATTTCAAAACCATATTATCTATATAATTATGAAGTCGAGAAACATATGCAAAATTAGACCCTGTTTGGATGGACAAAGCATAATGACCTACTGTCACTCTTGATGATTGTTCATAAAGTATAGGACATGAATATTAAAAATAATTACACTAATTTAAATCTTATAGGACCCATAATAATTTCCAAATTTTCATCTCTTAACTCTCTCTCTCTTGGCCATACATCCATTTGAATTTTGCCTTTTTGAGCTTGAAAAGGTAGTGATAGAGGAGAGATAATGTTTGCAGTATCTATTTGAATTGAAACTTGAACTAAAGCCTAAAAATGATATGGGGAACCCTAAGGAATAATTTTAAACAATTTTAAACTAAAAATTGATATTTTAAGGCCATAAAAGTGCTTGTAAAGTGTCATTTTGCTCATTTTAGGCATTAAACTACATATTTTGGCAGTCTTTAACCATACCTAAACATTATCTAGCCTATTTATGGCATAAATTATGTTATGAGTCTTATTTAAATGTTTTACTCTTGGAATGGTACATGTAACTCATCCAAATGGGCTAAAAGGTGACTAAAATGTCATTTTAGCACATACAAACATGATAAAAGGTTAATACATGACATTTTGACCTTAAAGACTCATTAATACACTTTTATAATGAATCTAAACCATATCCAATGTTTTAACATGTTTAAAAACATCAATACCTCATAAATGACCCCTATGACTAGACAAGTACACATGATACCAAACTTTGGACAAAGTTAGGAAATGATATGACCACATGAAACTATTTAAGACCATTTAAGGCCATGCCAAGACTACGTAAAAGTTTTTAAAAGCCTATGAAAGTTGAAACCTAGAGGGGTTGACCAATTTTGACTTGTGGTCAAAATTTGGTCAACATTAACTCCTACTCCCCCACCATTATTTCACTTTGTTGTGGAACCTATTCAAGAATATAGTTTAAAGACAATTATTTAACCCATTAAAGAGCACAGTAAAAATATAGTTTCACTCATTCTAGATCATAGTGGAGAATCAATTACTGCACTTATATATAATCTTTCTATATATTCAGTTCTAATAAAAGTGGTACACCTTCCTAAAAAATAAAATTCATATCAAAGAGCAACTCAAGGTTCAAAGAAATCTAAATATTCTATAGTATATCGTAAAGTATCATCATAGATAGTTTAGTGTTTTATACATCAAACACAAGTAATGAGACTTTTTCTTATTTTACATTACACTACATGAAGTCTTGGTTACAAATTTTTAGAAATACACTATGAGCAATGATCAAGACAATTATGTTACACTACCTGATGAATTTATAGATTCAAATGGCCAACCAACCTATTTCAAATCTATTTTGAAGTATTTTATGCTCTTACTTGTCCCTAATATTCTTTGGTTTGAGTAAGGAAGATGTGTTTGACTGAGTGCCAACCTGAATCTAAATATCTATAGCTATACCACACCCATTTGTATTTATCCTATAATCAATTCTCTAGTGTCTTTGATCCCACTTGGTGTCCCCTTCCTATTCACTTCCAATGGTTTGAATAAATCATAGAAATTATATATATGGCCTATATCTATACTTTCTATGGGGTGGGGGGGCCATTTCTAGGGCATATATATATATATATATATATATATATATATACATATATATATATATACATATATATATATATATATGTATATATATATATATGTATATATATATATATGTATATATATATATATATATATGTATATATATATATATATATGTATATATATATGTATATATATATATATATGTATATATATATATATATATATGTATATATATATATATGTATATATATATATATATATATATATATATACATATATATATATATATATATATACATATATATATATATATACATATATATATATATACATATATATATATATACATATATATATATATATATATATATATATATATATATATATATATACATATATATATATATATATATACATATATATATATATACATATATATATATATATACATATATATATATATATATATATATATATATATATATATATATATATATATATATATATATATATATATATATATATATATATATAGGTCCCCATTCAACTCAAATCAACTTATATGACCTATGGGCCTACATGTAATATTTCTCATCCATGAAAATTCATCCTCCAACTCCATGACATAGTCACACACTATGGTCCTTCCATTTATGGGATCATCGGCTAGTTTATTTTCATTTTAAAAATATATACAATAAACCATATATATATATATATATATATATATAATATTTAAAAAATAAAATATCTCAAAATACAAAGACATTAAAAATATTCTTAAAAAATAAAAAAATGGGACCTAAGCATGACATGAGTTGGTAGTTACTTATTTGCATATGTTATTTATCATATATTTTGGTAGATAACATATTAATTTTATAGATTCATTCATTTCATGAGGTATACAAGTGTGATGTAGTTAATACTATACATGAATTCTTAGATGTTCAATTCCCTTCTACCTAGTGGCCATGCCTATGCTAGTGGCATCTAAATTCTATGGGTAACATTATACATACATACATACATACATACATACATACATACATATATATATATATATATATATATATATATATATATATATATATATATATGTATATATGACCTTGAATTCCATGTTGAGCTACATATATTACAAGTGTATTGTTATTTCCCATATTTTACATTGTGCTACATATGATACTTTGATAGCAAATGAATTTAATACATGTGGATGGAATAGACTAATTTCCCCTTATTTTATGCTCGTTTTATGCTATTTAATTTCTTTCAAGATAGGCTAAACATTGCTTGATTATTTTGTGTGGCCCTTGGTCCTTGTGTAAAACTTTCTTGAACATATCTATGAGTTTTTTTCTTGGCATGTGTGACATTTCAATATGTCCATTGCTTGTGGTCCTTGGACCTAAGTGTGTAATGTTTGTTTATATACAAAAAAATTTAAACATGTCCCTTTTATGTTGCCTTGGCCTTATTGTATGACATTTTGTGACATTATGTGTTGCACTTGCTAATATATATATATATATATATATATATATATATATATATATATATATATCACTTGTAATATATGTAGCTCAACATGGAATTCAAGGTCATATATATATATATATATATATATATATATATATATATATATATATATATGACCTTGAATTCCATGTTGAGCTACATATATTACAAGTGCATTGTTATTTCCCATATTTTACATTGTGCTACATATGATACTTTGATAGAAAATGAATTTAATACATGTGGATGGAATAGACTAATTTCCCCTTATATTATGCTCCTTTTATGCTATTTAATTTCTTTCAAGATAGGCTAAACATTGCTTGATTATTTTGTGTGGCCCTTGGTCCTTGTGTAAAACTTTCTTGAACATATCTATGAGTTTTTTTCTTGGCATGTGTGACATTTCAATATGTCCATTGCTTGTGGTCCTTGGACCTAAGTGTGTAATGTTTGTTTATATACAAAAAAATTTAAACATGTCCCTTTTATGTTGCCTTGGCCTTATTGTATGACATTTTGTGACATTATGTGTTGCACTTGCTAATCTTGATTAATAGTGCCACGATACATATCATCAAATTTTAATATGTAGTCCAATTCAAAGATGGTTACTTTGCTGCATGCTTCATTGCTAACTCTATTTATACATGACACTTGTATGCCTCTCATTTAATATGTTACATACATGCTTTAATAACAATTACATTTCTATGATAACACACTCTCCACATACTAACATAATTACTACATGATTATATCTTTATCATATGATAAAATTAACTCTTATTTTTAGATGAGTGAATTGTAAGCTATGTCATTCATCTCAAAGGGGGGAATCATAGTGGGCTTGTATTATAGATCCAATCATCCATCAATAGTCAAAAATTAGATTTGAGATAGAGTACAAGGTTTAAAATGCTCAAAGATTCAAAGTAATTCAATAATAAAACATATGACATATATGGGAATATTGATACATATTATGGGAGCATATGTAATGCATATGTACTCAATTTTCAAAGACTCAAACTACATATTCATACACACTTGAATGCATATGTATGGGAATATACAAAATAGTTACAAGATAAAGGCTATAGGTTATAAATACAGTTATAACTAAGCATATAGTTACATAAAATTATATATCACTTGGAAAAAAATTCAAGGAATACTTATTCATACTCATGATTTTTCAAATTTAAAATTTACATTTCCAAAGTTCAAATTTTTGAAGTCCAAAAGGCATGATACTTGTTCATACACATTCAAAGTTCAAAGTTATAGTTTCAAAGGATTTTTTTTTTTTTTTTTACTAAAAATCTATGAGCAATGTAGTCATGATGAGGTCATTAATATTATTCATTCTCTTGAATATAGATCTATCTACAAAACTATGCTTTGATATTTATGGGTAATGTACATTGAGGTTCAATAAAGCTCAAAGGCTATGACATTACTTCTGTTGAACCCAATGTCTGGTTCTATCTTTTGATGTGGGTGATGTATATTTTAGTATAGTGAAACTAAATGAATTTTGCATCACTTTTAATAAACTCATCATGCTTCCACCTTTTCTAATTAGTACTTTGGATAATACTCCCTATCCATGAGAGTTGGAAAAATGCATCTTTCCAACTAAAAAAATTGATTATTCATTTAAAATTAGTACTTGATCACTCTTAATTCTACATTGGGTGAAATTATCTAAGTGATTTAAGAAGGGGGCATATATATCCATCATAAATTATAAGTTACACAAAAATTTGGTTTCACCCCCATATAGGTGTACTCTTTCCTTGCTCTTATTTCATTTTTTTCAATTTTCAAAGTTCAAGTTTTTCAAATTTCAAATATGGACAAATGACTACTTCATTTACTATTGTAGGGTTTAATGAATTTGAGTGCTTAAAAAAATTGGAGTATCTTCTCAAATATAAAGTGTGTCATATACACTTAGGTTCAAATTATTTTTCCTTTACTTTATGATGGTGGTGATGAATGGAAAGAGATCAAACTTACAACCTTACTCAAAGAGAATAATAGGCTTACAAGCATAATTGAGAATAAAATATGACAAAAATTTATTATTATTATTAATAATACCTTATTAAATTCATTTAATGATAACCCAACTTATTCAACTAACCTCTAACCATGAATTTTCTTGAAACTTCAAATTATGACAAAAATTGGGTTTTATGGATAAGTGGACCTACAAGCCTATTCAACTATAATCTGAGTTCAAGAAAGGATTTTTAATGTTAAAAAACCTTTTAAACATTAAAAAAATCTTATCAAAATTAAATAAATCTAATTCTACCTTTAGCAAACCTGGAAGTTCAAAAAAATTACAAAATAAGGGTTTAGTTGCCTTATAACTAGGCTTAATTTCTAAGAATCATTAATATCTTCTCCTTTAGGTGATAAAAACATTAAAAAAAAATTAATATATTAAAAAAAAATCTTAATTCTATCTAAAATTTTTAACAAAATTTTAATGGTTCGTTCTCCTTTTATGAAAGTTTTTATCTTGAAACTCTACCTTTTAGGTCTATAGGCCTACAACTAGCTGAGAAACTTCAAAAGGGATAGTTTTAATTTTAGTTATTATTTTTCAAAAATTAAAATTTCACAAGGTTATACCCATCAAAATTCACCTACTCATTCAATTTTTATCCTTTATCAAACATAAAACATGAATAAATGACTCTTTTCTCAGTTGTATTTGCATGTTTTTTATACTGTATATAGGCTGAAAGTGAAAATCAATGAAAATTCAAATTCTAAGACCTAAAGTGAAGTATTTATGATTGTGAAAAAAATAAATACATTTATAGTAATCTTTATTTTTTTTAAATTTAACCAATCTCAAACATATGATGAAACACAACTATTATTTACTATTTTTGGTATATGTATAGAACAACACTATCAAAACCCTACCAAAACCCTATTTTTTGAAGCTTTTATTTCCTTTTTCTTCAAAAAATTGGTATTTATTGGTATTCAATTATAATTTCACACACATGATAACTCCATTTCCTATATCTCTTCAATAAATAACACCTCTTTGTACTTTTCTCATGCATAATTACTCCTAATATTATCTCCCACGTTGCAACCACTTACCAACCTCTCTTTTTCTTAATTTACTTGAAGGTTTATATGTTTATTCATTAGTGAAGGTGGGTAAAACATAATAAATACTTATTATAACCTATTTACCCCCTTTAATAAGAATTCCCTACTATTACATTCCATTTAAAGATGAATATACACCTACAAAGGATCAATAGAAATTCAATTTTTTGATTACGTAGATTTTGGTGGGAAAACTAATTACAAGAACTAGAGGCCAAAGTTAAAAACAATTAAGACTAACACAATTAAAAAAGGACATAAAAACTCTACCTAAACCTAAAAAATATAAAAATTGACTTAAATTTACAAAAAATACCCTTTCATGCTCATGCACATGCATCAAACTTTCAAAGAGCAAAAAATATTCATGAGCTCCTACTCATGATATCTTCAATACTAATCTAGATAATGCAAATTAAATTATTATTGTATGTCCTCTTTAATTTATTTATCGTAAACATGTACATTAATCAAATTTATATATCTTCTTGGATATATTATCCAATACTTTACCTGCATAGAAAACAAACTCATTAAGGGAAACAAGAGCTTCCAAAAACACTTCTTCATCCTCTGCATTGTGCCTTTGAGGTATCTTCAATTCTTCTTTAGTTATAGCATGATGTTCATGCTTTCCACTCACACTATAAGTTATCAATGCTCCAAATCAGCTATTTACTTATCTTCATATATATTGGTTTCAACTTTATTACTTGACTAATCCTTAAACACACTCTCTTTTTTATTTGTACAATCTCATTCTCATGTCCACCAATATGAAAATTCTTGTCAATATTTTTACCTTTAATATTCACATTCTCTATATATACACATAATATTTTAAAAATTTATCAATCACTGATTCTTTCTCTCTTTTGGTAACCAATCGAGTCTTAATCTCTCTGAATGCATGCCTTAAAGGGTACATCATGAAAGGGGTGGGTGTACCATTGGTGATTTATAGGATTATTTTCCCCTATACCACCAATTACTATCTACAAAACCTTCTCCTATGTACTTCCCTAAGCCTTATCTCCTCTCTTGAACACTCCTCCAAGTATCAATCACCTTCATTGTCTATTTTCTATGCTTAAAACCATTTTTCATGGCTTACATTACAATGTTAGCTTCATCAATCCTATATTCAAATTGATAAAAGCAAGTTATAGGTCCAGGTCAGCTATGGATGACCTAGATTGAGACCTAGCTTTTTTTATTAAATAAAGATATAGATTCAATTGGGTCAACCCTATTGGCTAAACATTTAGAAAGGTTTAAGATTATATTCAACTATAAATACACATAAATTTTTTCCATTAATTATAAAGAGAATAAGAAGAATATTATATTGTGCATCTACTTATCCACCATTCTACTTAATAAGCATAACTTAGGGTTTCAATAATTTATTTGGAAATATGAATCTTATCTTATAGATAAGTCTTTTGGATGCATAGATAAGTTATGTGGCTTAAAGCTCACTTATCTTTGTTATCCTTACATACCACAATAAGCTCTTATGAATCACCTTGTCTAAGGGAGAGATTGAGGCTTGACAGGTTCATCTTCAAAGGTAAGTATTCCTAAATTTATTCCTCATTTATAAGAGTAGATAGATTAGCATTTGTACTTCTCTCTCATTCATTGGGATTTACTATACATTGACATGAGTATAGATATTCTATTCATGTTTAATTTTTATGTTTGTTACCCCCAATTTGTTCCATAAGATTTGGTGAGCACTAGATTATATTTTAATTTCCTTCACAATATACTTTGTGAATATGAAAGCATGAGACCTAGCTAGGGTTATTACATAGTGTTTCTTGACTATAGGCTTTGGAATCCTCTCTAGTAATGTTATTGTGGTAAAATATCCCTTGGTTAGGTCTAGTGGGTCTACCTTGGTCATGACTCAAAATATATAATGTATCAACAATCGAAAGTGTAAGTAGGTTTTATCTTCTCTGAACTAGGATTGATTACTAAATTAGTTATATTTCACTTTGTATGCATTCTAGTGAACATGATGTGAAGAAAAATATTATAGGTTTTCATTCACACTTTCATTTTATCATTATATTATATTTTTCTAATTTTTTAGTACTGTATCCAACTTATTATTAGAGTTATAATAGTTTATGCATAGGTTTAAGACACATTCACTCCAAAATGAATCTATTTTATTTGTGTAGGTAATCTCCAAATACAAGTGATTGGATCAATCAGTTCAACATAGTATTCTTCTTTAGTTCTATATTTTCATACATAGTCAAACAAGTCAACTCTATTTTCAATTATCTTCTTGTAGAATATAGGTCTATAAACATAGTTTAGCTAGTTGACTCTATTCGTAACTTCTTTTTTAGCACATAGGTTTTACAAACTTCATCAAAGTAGTCAAATCTACTAGAAAAATTGTTGAATCAACATTTGAGCATCATAACATAAAATTTTACAATCTAAACATCTTTAAACCCTCTAAGGTTCATTCTTACTCTCTCTATTATTTCAATTCTTCCTTTTTAGTAATATTTTTGACAATTTTATAGTCTATAAAACCGTAGCCCTATAACAAACTAAGTCAATCAACTCGACATAGATTTGTAGTCTATCTTATATCTAGAAGACATAGTCAACCTCCTCAACTGTGTTCTTATAGATCTTGATTATTTAGAATAGTATAAATCTAGTTAACTCTATTTTTTATTGTTTGCATATAGTGTCACCTAAATCAACTCTATACTCTTCATAATCAAGGAATTAACCTCTTTTTGATAGTAATTAATTCACCTTTCCTTTCAGTTGCTTACATGCTTAGAGTAAAAAACATAGATTAATTATGTGGTTCAAATTACCATTTTAGTCACACTATTTTTTCTCTCTTTTGCATACTCTTCTAAATCACTTTACATATAACAAATATTAAACATTTGTCTTCCTAATGCCTACCTACCTGGATTTCATTACCAAAGGGAAAGTCAACTTGTTTTTATAGCCAATTATATACATGTGGTTGATGGTATATATTGTAAGAACACCTTACACCCTTATTAATATGGGATTGTGAAGTTAGGGGGTAGGCCTCAATACAAAGCTAGTACAATCACCAATACAGACCCCTTTCATCCAAAACTTACTAAAACTAGTCTTAGATTTATTTCTAGTTACTCATTATAGAAAAATTCCAAATAACATTAAAATTTAATTTCATAACACTTAGGAATGAACAATTATTTAGTATTTAATTTCAAGTTACTACTTGATCTTTGATCATTGTATTTTGTATTGCAAAACTTGCATTAGCTACGGTTAGTGCAAGGTTTATATTGTGTGTTCTAATTGGATCATTCAAATTGATCTAATTTATTGTTTGTTTAAATTAATTTACTTAGATATTATCTTGATAAACCTTTACCTATTTTTATAACATTATCATCCCTATCGACATAGTCTCTTATAGACTGTTTAGCCTCTTTACTTGCAGTACATAGTTGACCTATCTAACTATGTATTTTTATCTTCCTATTTAGTTCCTTTTATAAAAAATACATAATTGATCTATCTATTTGTGTATTATTATTTATTTTCCTATTACCTATTCATAAGTACATAGTTGAACTATATGATTGTGTTTTCTTTTTCTCTATTGTGTTCCCTGGTTTATAGAACATAGTTGACTAGTTCGATTCTATATCCTATTTCCTAATTTTGATTTTCATCACCTCTTTAGCATATTTTTATCATCATATATTTTTGTTTGAAGATAATATATATTTTAATCTATTAAAAATGATGATCCTTACCCATCCCAATAGGTTTTCCAAAAAATATCTTGTGGCTTGCACTTTAGATGAAAGCAATGTGCATGCTACCACTCACACTACTAATTATGAGACTTGTCCTCATTCATCATTATTTAATAATCCTATTTTATCATTATAATATGAGTACACACCCAAAATTATATTATTCATTAATTAATTTCCTCAACATAGAGGAAAGGACCCTTCAGCCATTTATAATCTGATGATTGGTGCTGAAGTAGAAGAATCTCTTTCACCCTCCCCTACATTCTATCATGGATTTGGAGGTGACATTTACTTTACTTATCAACATTTAAATTATATTTTGAATCCTTAAAAACAATGACATATTATTATATTAAATATTCAACATCCATACCAATTATCTCCAATAACATGGGCTCAACATCTAGTGGGCCTTTTATAAAGACATTCCTCAATCAAGCCACTAGTGCATCCTTTGATACCAATGATAATCATGATAAAAGTGAATATTTTTATTAAAATAATAATTATTAACCAATTTATATTAATATACCTATAAATGGGTCAACCTAATGTCCTTAAAATTTTATCCATATTTAGTATCATGATTGTCATTCATTTTATGAGTCAGGAAGATGTTTAAGCACTTCATTATCTTATCATGATTACAAATTTGATTTTTTAGTATTCATTTCTCATTTAAATATTTATTAAATTATTTTAATGATGATAAAACATGATTCGATGGTGCTTTATTACCTTGATGGAGCCCCAATAATTAAAAATGCCATGGTGAAGCCAAATGGAAAAGATAGTCTAGTGCCAATTCATGAGCACCCTGATCTGTCTAAAAACATGAGGTATGTTATTTTTAAAGTTTAAATAACATTATTTAAGGTGTATTAATATTAATTTGAGGTTTCTCATAGGTCATAAAGGTATTTTATATGTATTGACATGATAATTCAGTTGATATGCTTCTTAAGGTCATATATGTGTCTCAAATTCAAAGTTTTTGGTCATAATGAGACCTAATTGGGACTTTATGGATGAATAAGTCACTAAAAATGACTATAATTGACCTCATAAACCTCATAACTCCATCACTACAATATTTCATACATTATTGAATCCATTAGCATAATGGTCAATGACTAATTCCTCCCAAATGGGCCCCACACATGCTAAATAATGACTTTTTAACTCCCTCAATTCATACCATCAAGTTAAAAGTATCATATTACTATTTTTTACCTATAAAACACCTGATAATTATGTTTTAGGTTTGAAACAAGAATAGTTTAATATAAAATGGTAGGTTATAGAGGTTTCTTAAGTAGTACAGATTTGTACAGTATGAATTAGCTTAGGTAGATTCATCATTTTGTAGAGGGAGGTCAAAAATTTAAAGTGGAAGAGAAAGTAGTGTTTTTTAGTGCCATGGAATCCCAAAACCATCCCATCTCTCCCTTGAGATCATTTTCAGATTCAAAGAGCTCATCAGGTTTATGCTTATACCATACAAAAGAGAGAGAATGGGGGCCCAAGCTCATAACCAAAGGAAGTACACTTAGGAATATTAAACCCATGGGACTTTTTTTGAGGATTTGTCTCATGAAATTTGTGAACATTAATTAATAAGTTAAGGAATTTGTATGCCCTTCTTATTTTCATAGGCCAAGTTGGACTAAATGGTTTTCAAAGATTTTTAACTTATCCACTCAAAACAGTGATGAAATTTATTTACTTGGGTCTGGAAGGTTACTTCCATATCATTTTTATAACTTGACTCACATGTGTGAGCTAATATCACTAGAAAAACTTCAAGACTAGTTCTTGTGTGTGATCTATAGACAAGTCTATGTAATGGATAAAGGTTTAATTCTTTCATCAAAGGTTGTGGCTAGGTTGAAGAGTTTGTAGAAGTGTTTCAATGTTTCCAATGCCTTCTTGCTCAGGTTAAAGGTCCAATGGCCCCTTATCATCTGAGAATATCTCAAGGGGAAATGACTTGTGCATACTTGAAGGCCACTATGCAATGAGCATTGTGTATAGCTTAGTGACATCTATAGAGTCTCAAATGTAGCTAAAAAAATGTAATAGGGTGTTATGTTGGAGTCATAGTAGAGTGTCATCATAGTCTTCAAATAAAACTTCCCAAATTTCATGGTGGCCTCAGAGGCCTATAAACCATCTTATTTTTATACAAACCCACATAGTCACTTTTAGCAAATTTTAAGGTCTTTTACAAAAGTTAAGGTTTTTTGAGTTTTTAAGGATTCACTTTAGGGCTATGCATGATTCATCTCTACCTCTAAAGTTACATGTTTGCTTATTTATATGTGTGAGGGTATTCAATATCCATTTGGTTTGTATATTAAGTATTTTTATTATCCATTTCAAAACATTTTCACATCCTTATAGTTTCATAGCATTTCCACTACCATTCATGTTGTGTTAACCCTAATTTCATGCACCACACTCCATATATCTCCACTACGACCCTCCTTCATTCATCCACCCTTAAATATGAGTATAAACCATGAAATATACCTCCATAATACCTTATAACAATCAAAATAAATGAATCCACATGATGTTGGACCCATATAGTCATATAGTGAACTAAATAGGTAAATAGCCACCTACAACTAACCCTTTTAGTTACTATAGCAGGGTTTCCAAAAGGCACTATGTATACCATCCAAAGAATGAGGATTATCATGAGTATAAGGGGATGTGAATTTTAAATAAATGAATTATGATATGAAATTATTACATAGGAGTTTTAAACAATATGTATACCACCTCTTCTCATATAGGCCTTATAACCAAACCCTTGTAGATAGTCATACTAGTTGATGAATACATGAGACAGTATTGATGTATATAAGTGTATTCATATTTATTGGGATAAAAGGTAATGATCATATAAGAAATGGATAAGTTCATAATATTTAATTATAACACAAACTTGATGGTCATCACCATTGAGAAGGTAGAGTAACAACTAAATAGGCTTGAAACCACATAGGCAAATACATACTTGAGCCTTAAGTATAAGGAGGGTAAGGTGTAAAAATAAATAAACATTATAAAATCATCACCTGAGCATGATACTAACCTTGAGGCATGTTATGGACATTCCATGGTCATAAATACCTTAGGAAACAATCATGAGATGACCATACTAAAGCACATAGTCAACAGGTAGTTTTCTACTAGTTTGACCTAAAATGGTGGTTTGAGACCTTTATGGGCATGATAAAGCCCCAAAAATTAGTAAAAATTATCACCATTACCAATTTAAGAAACTAATGTATTCAATTGGATTATATAAATAGTGGGTATACCCACTATTTTATCTTAGCCCAAGCCTTATCTATCATAGTTGTTTTGTGGGTTAGAAGGTGCATTCATACCATATAGGGTCTATAATTTTTCTTGGATCCATAGGAGGTTTTATTTTAATGAGGGATGATGGTTAATGGTTACCAAACCTCCTCAAAAATATTGGAATTTAAATCTACAATCAAGAGCCTTGAAGATAGGCTAATAAAGTCAAGCACACAAGTCTGCTCATAAACCCTAGTGTTATCTTAAGATACCTCTAAATACTTAAAATAATTAGGATGGTAAAGGTGAGGTGTATGAATATGTATGAGACCTAAGATAGATTTTTCAAGTGTAGGTAAGTGAATAAAATGATTTAGGTTCCTTTAAACCTTACTTGATCTAGTCAGCCTACACATAGTCAATTCAAAGATAATCTTTAAATGCTCACTTACTCCACCACATACATGATAAAGGCTAAATATCCTAGGGAAGTTTAAGTATCCATATGGAATAAATATACATGAAATATTGTTTGGTAGTTTGGGGCTAGTCTTTATGAATGAAACTTAAGAAAATAAGCACTCAGATTTACCTGTAGACAACCCCAATGTCATCTTCCAATGTTCATATCTATACACATAATTTACATGGGAACCTAGGATATTCATGGAAGATGATGAGGTAAGTTCCCTATATGTTCATGGAATTTGTTCCTAGTTTGGATGTGCATACTATATGAACCATCAATAAGATGGTGGATGTCTCAAACCCTGCACAAACCCTAGAAGTGACCCAATGGTGGAGTTTAACCTCAAAACTAATCCAAATGAGACAATTTAACACTAAAATGACCTTTGAAGTCTCATAAGGTCCTTCATTCATCACATTGACTTACTAGGTGGCATGTGTAGGGGTCAAACTATACAAAATGGGCCTATAAGTGCTAGTTTGAGCTCAAAAGCAAAGAGATTGGGATTTTTTGTGTGTAAAATGAAGTTGGATAATAAGAATTAGTCATATAACATCTGATCAAGCACTCTAGTAGTCACTAAAGTGGCCTCCATGAATAGTTCAATAGGTAGATAAGTATAGGTGTTGGAATTCATGATTGTGTGTTTTTAAAGGAAATAAAATGGCCTAATCATGCCAATGATGCTACTTCATAAGGTCTCTAAGGTGATGTTTAGGTTATAAATGATGAAATATTTCATTTAAACCTCAAGGTTTGGCCAATTATCATGATGTAGGTCTATAGATAGACCAATACATAGCCTCCACTATGGCTATGTTACTAATAGGTGGATTATAGGCTCATTTGAGTGTAAATAACACTTCAAATCTTTAGGAAAGGAATCATTAGGATGATCAAACACATTTTTGTCACCTTGAACCTTAGGAGAAGTCTTTAAAATAGATCATTATACCTAAAAACATAGAGGGGTTACTCAAAAGGCATGTTCTCAACATAAAGAACATATTAAAATTCTCATCATAGCTTGAATACTATGCATGAAGATCCCAAAAATATAGGGAAGGTGGGGAGTTTTATTGGCTTTAATTTGAAGCAATTAGTTTAAAGATCCAAGATTTGATCTCTATGAACCATCCCTAAGACCCCCAAATACTCCTAAACCTCCTTTAAACCCAAATAGTGACTCAAATTGAGAGTTTTAATGAAAAATGAATTAAAATTCCCAATAATTTCTTATATAACACTTGTATCATGTTTCCATCTCAGAGGGGCTCTTAGCCATGGCACCTGATGGTACAAAAACTATATGGTCACATCTTGAAAGTGCAAGTTTGTAAGGTTTTGGGAATAATATGGGTTACAAAGCCTAAGTAGGAGTTATAAATTATATGAGGGGTAAATTAAAGTCATACTCTACATCTCTCATGTCAAAATTATGCATGAAGGTTCATTCAAATATCTCTACAATCTCATCCCAAATAGTTAGTTTGTGAAGCAGTTCAAGTGGCCTAGTCATGTAGAACTAATGTGTTTTTAAGTGAAGAACACTTGAGAGATCTCAATTACAATACATGGGGGTTATTATAAGAAGGAACTAAGTATTATTAGAATAATTGGGATCTTATTTAACCTATTTGACCATTCAATCAGTGAATATGAGTAGAAAGATCAGGGACAAGCAAAATAGATCTACTTATCTTGCAATTATAAGAGTCTAATAGTCATAGATGGCATGGTATCATTGATGGATCATATTTAAGAATTGGTAACTATTATATAGGTGAGTATATCCTAAAATAAATGCTAATATGATAGGGTATAATTAGATTCAAGGACCATTCTATATGCACATTGAAGGAGAAGTTGTCCAACTCCTCTGGGAGGCCTACCCACCCTCTATTTGTGTTGTGTAACTACAATTTGAGGTAACAATAGGCTATTTTAATAAATTTTAAGGCCTATTTAAAGTCAAACTTTGGATTTATAGCCTCCATATCTTCCCAAAATGCCAAAGTGGACTTATTGATGGCATGTCAATGCTTGGGGATGACGAATAGGCCTATTGTAAATGACATATACCACCTTGGCCTGATTCATGTCCTCTCCCACACTTGGAATCTTCTCTCTTCTGATTAAAAATTTATATTTAAGTAGTCATTTATCTCTTTCTTTGGCATTCCTTGGTTGAATATAGCAAAGATCTGCCAAAATTACCTTGTACTCTTGAATCAATAGAAAACATTTACAAATTTCTTGTTAAATGCTTGTGTGATCCATGAAAGTTTGATTTTTAGAATGTATGAATTATGTTTTCATATATAGGTCATTTCATGAACCTAAGTTAAATTTTCTAGTCTATTGTAGGTTGTATGGAGTATTAGCAAGTAGGAATGTTTTTGAAGTGTCATAAGTCAATAATATCTCATGCAGATTTAGGCCTTGGTCCTTGAAGTTGTAAAATCCTACTCAACCTCCATATGAAATATTAATTATTGGAACACCATAAATAATTATTATTAGTTTTAATATCCATCAAATTCCATTGTGGTTCCAAAGGAAATGACTAAGAGTGGATCTCTAATCAATTAGTGTATCACCACTCAAATTAGGTTCTTTCATCAATTTTCATCTCTTTTCCCTTTTCATTGTGATAAGATTAGGTTTTAGAGAGAGTTTTTGTGATAAATCAGGGTATAAATCCCCATAAAATTTAAAGTTTTGACCTATATATTAGGTAGCTAATAGCCTATAGGTGACTCCAATATTGGTCTAGGTTTGAGGTAGACATAAACAATCTTTTCCTCAGTAAGGGTGTAACCTAGATTCATAAAAGTTCTAGAATGCCTGATGGGACCAAATATAAAGGGACATATATACCTAGTTTGACAATCTTGATAACATGGGAATACATTTGGAGGACTAATAACACTTAGTGGTAGATTGGAAGGTAGTTTCATGCAAAAAGTTTCCACAAGGTCAGCTTTCAAAGGTAAGTAGATTGAGTTTGTTGAACTATATTTATATATTATAAGGATAAATAGGTTTATTAGGTTTAAATAAAACCACACACCCCAAAATTATCCCAAGTCTCCTAATTCTACCAATTCTATCCATACATAGCCTATTATAAGTCCACCAATTCCAATGGCAAGGTTTATAATGCAAACAATTTTACCCTTTAATGGTGGAATCCCTTTAAACCTCAACTAATTTAATGATATCTTATCTATTTACTTGAATTTTTTTCCATATTTAATAGGGGAAAACTCCACCACTCATATATAACACATAGCTAATATAATCAACCTATGTTCAGTTTATAACATCACCCAAGAAAATGTAACCATGAGACTCTTAGTAACCTCCTTGAGAGACAAAAATATTTAGTGGTATAGAGTTATCACTAATACCTTCATAAAAACATGGGATGAATTTGGTGAGTGCCTTTGTAAACACTTTGAATACATAAGTGACCATGTGTCACTAGTTGAATAAATCACCTCAATTAAGACGGCACTTTAGGAATGTATGGTTGATTTTAACCATAGATTTCAAAAGAATTGGGATAGGATCCTTATCATTATCAAACCTACACCCAATTATTCATTTATATATTACCTAAGGGCCTTAAATTCATATGTTATTGTAATGATATAGTCCATGGGTGGGACCACAATGCTGGAGGCATATAAAATATCCATAAGAGTAGAAAATTGCTTGATACAAGTAAGAAAGTTGAAACTTAAGCCCCTCATGCCCATATTCCCTAAGCTCCAACCTACTTCCCACACCATTGATCCATTTACAACTCTAAGTAATTAAGACCAATTTGATGGTAGCCAAATAGATAGGCTTGGAAAAATTCAAGGTTTACTAAAGGCATAAAATAACAAACTAAAATCCTTAGAGAGGAAAAAACATACTTCTTATAGACCATATCAATCCCCATATTAGGATCCATATCCATATTATCCCTATAATATACCCCCTTATCCACCCAATGAATATGCCTAGGGTCAGATCACATAAGCTAGACCCTACAATAATTATAACCCCAATGCTGCAAGTAGTATAAGGGCATTGGTGCCAAGACAAAACAACCTTGCATACGAGGGCAAATGGTATACTCCATGGGGGAAATTAAGTGAGATGGTGATGTCTACAAGTGGGATATTATATCAAAATTATTTTTTATAGTAAGCTCCTACATGTCAAGATCATGACACCATGCCTACTCCACAACAAGGTCCTCTAATGCCCCATCATGATATTCCTGCCATGACACCAACATACATTCCAAGAGAACAAGGAGGGATTGTGAGTAACACACATACTAAGACCAAATTTTCAAACTTTCAAGAAGGTGATCACACTTTTAAACAAGTGGAAGAAAACTTGGGGTAGAATGTATTAAAGTCAGATGATTCAATTTTAGCCCACACAAGGGCTAAATGGAGAATGATTGATGATGATTTAGGACAATATAAAACCATTCCAACACATCCTCAAGTGACTCAAAAACTTACCACGAAAATTATAGTAAACAAGACCTCTCCAAATCAACATACATCTTAAGCACATGGGAAACAACAAAATATTCCATTCATTCCATAAGTTACTCAAGTCACAAGTGATGCCTCCACTTCTAAGTTAAAGCCCAAGAGTGCTAATTCTACCTTAAATATTATGGATTACATGAATAAATCCAATGATAGAATTACTATGTGGGATTATCTACTCATTCTAGTATAGAAATAACTTATCCAACAAGATCTATCCAAACTCTCTCTCATGAATAAACAAGTTGACAAGGTGAGTGTAGTTTATGTTAATGATAGTCAACCTAGTGAAGTCCAAACTCCCAAGGTAGT
The DNA here is from genome assembly GCA_037957365.1 of Torreya grandis. NCBI lineage: Eukaryota > Viridiplantae > Streptophyta > Pinopsida > Cupressales > Taxaceae > Torreya > Torreya grandis. The sequence continues at coordinate 1,392,972 of JARHVA010001022.1, read as the reverse complement.
TAATCCTTCTCCATTATCATTATCAGTCATAATAAGAGATTATCTTGTCCACAATTTCATGATAGATAGTGGTGCCTCTACCTCAATTATATCAAAGGCCATAGCTAATAAACTAGACCTCAAATATGAACCCAATGAGAAAAGGAGTCTTGTAATTAGATGGGTCTCCCACAAAGATAATAGGTATTTTAAAGGATCTCAAAATTGTGTTATTAACTTGTCTTAATTATACTATCTCATAATATGCCATGGTTGTTGATCTACCTCCATACTTTGCCATATGCCTATCAAGGGCTTTCACGACAAAGATTGGGGGATACCTTTCATTTGACTAGTCATACATGGTATTTAGGCCCAGATATGGGACTAGGGTCACTATTAGGTCTGAACCTATTTATAGGTTTCACTTAGAATCATATATGCCTAACCTTTCTAATGTTAACTAAAATATACTCTATTAAGATGAGAACATAGTGAGTAAGAACCCAATGATCATCTTGAAGGCATCTCAGATCTGCTCCTTAATGAATGTGTAGTTGATAACCATGGATTAGGTCCCTATAATACTATTGAGGAGCTATGCCCAGGAGTATACTACATGCATGAAGAAGGAGCTATTATTCCTAGTCTCACAAGCCCAATTCAAGAGCATGATGGCATATAAACATTATTCCTTGATGGATCAAAGTTAGAGAATGGTAGTGGGGTTGGAGTAATGCTTGTTTCCCCTTTAAATCATAGGTACTACTCAATAATGAGGTTATACTTTAGTTGTACTTCAAACACAATAGAGTATGAAGCCCTTATACATAAGCTACAAGAGACATAAAATTTATGCAAGTGAAAGGTGATAGCGAGCTTATAGTGAAACAAGTGAGGGGAGTTAATGGAGTTAATAATCATATTTTGAAGGCTTAAAACACCTAGTAGGAACCTCTTGGAGGAATTCTTAGCATTTGACATCCATTTTATACCAAGGGAGTCCAATCACCATGCAGATAAACTTGCAGTTATTGGTTCCCAATATGAAATTATTTATGGAGTCAAGGGCACTCAAGGAAAATAAAAAATCAAGGTTATATCTAGGCCATATGTACCTAATAATGAGGTTAGTTGGTAGGTATTTGATAGTGATGAGCAGATTGTTTGATTTCTCATGCATGAGGCATAATTTTGTCAAAAGAATTAAGGTAAGTTGCAGCATTAGTTTTATGATGAAGTAGTGAATATAAGGTATAAAAAATTACCCAAAGAATTAGTGACATTAGAGAGAATATTAAATGAAGATGATTAGATGAGAATGGATAAGGTAAGTGTCTCACTTAAAGAAGAGCATTATGAGAAGATAGTCATCTTTAATGACAAATTACTTAAGTTGGGAAAAGTAAACACACCAGAAGGGAGACTTGGCTTCATTTCCTTGTGTCAAAAATATGTTGATGTGTTTATATTTGAATGCCATGATCTAAAAGGCTTTGACTCCAAGCTATCCCAACACACCATAGAGTTGGAAAACAATGCAAATCTGGTAAGGTAGAAGCAAAGGCCAATCAACCCTAAGGTAGAAGAACTCATTATAAGGGAATTTTTTAAGTTAATAGAATTTAAGATCATATTCCCCTTTAAGAATTCCTTATGGGTGGAAAACCTTGTGCCTATGAGGAATAAAAATGGAGAGATATGCTTATGTGTTGAATTTAGGGACCTTAATAAGGTGTCTTTGAGGGACCACTACCCATTAACCTCCATGGATCAGATCATTTAGAAGGTTTTAGGATCTTAGAGGTTTTATTTTCTTGATGGTTACTCTAGATATAATCAGATCTTAGTTAAAGAGGAGGATAGACATAAGATTACTTTCACTACAAAGTGGGACACCTATGCATATATGCAAAAGCCCTTTGGATTGTCTAATGTAGGGGCAACTTTCCAAAGGGAAATATGTGTTGCCTTTGAGGGGTTAATTAATGAAATAGTGATCATATATCTTGATGACATCATTATGTCTGAAAAGGATCCAATAGATCACATAGCACATTTGAAGTTGGTCTTTGATAGGTGCAAGTAGTTTGGAGTGTCCTTGAATCCCAAGAAATGCATATTTTTCATTCATGAGGGTAGATTGTTTGGGAATGTGGTGTCAAAGGATGGTCTCTCTATAGAACCTAAGAGATTGGAATTGATATTCACCTTACCCCTACCTAAGTATAATAAATGCTTGTAGATCTTCTTAGGGAAGATCAACTTCATAATGAGGTTTATTCTAAGTTTTTTAGAATTAGTCAAGCCTCTTACTCACATGCTTAGGAAGCACAAATATTTCACATGGAACAAGGAAGGGAAGAGGAAATTTGATGCCATAAAATAGGCCATATCTCAAGCCACCACACTCTTTAACCCTAAATTTAGTAAAGAGTTTTTCTTGTATGCATTCTCCACATCAGATGTAATTTATACTATGTTTATGCAACATAATGTTGCAAGCCTAAAACAACAAATTGCCTTCTTTAGTCAGGCCTTAGAAGGATATGAGGAAGGATCTAAATTTGTGGATAATCATGTAATTTATGTCATGAGAGGATTGAATAAGTTTAGGAACATGGTGTGTAACAAAAAATTTATAGTGATGGTGGTGCACCCAAACATCAAAGAATTCATTATCAATAGAGATTTGAGTGAGAAGAGAGTTGGGTGGGTAAAAAAGTGCATGGAATATGACATTGAGGTGGGATTTAACAAGTTAATTATAGGTAGATAATCTTGTAGGATAGATAAATGAAGACAATGACAAAGTGTTGGTAGTCCATGACAGTCAACACGTAGCTACAAGTACCACTCCCCTTAGCTGAACCAATGATGTGGTCAAATTTATTCAAATAGGCCAATGTCTTATGTGTTTGTATAGGAAAAAAAGAAGTCACATTAGACTATAAACCATACCTTATTTATTTATAGATGGATTGATCTTGAAGAAATATGTAAGAGGCATACTTTTGAGATGTGTTGAATCAAGCCAAGTTAGCAAGCTACTTGAGTAATTTCATGATGGACCTACTAGTGGGAACTTGCTTCCAAGACCATAACCTCCAAAATCATTAAATATGGATAATTTTTTCCCATATTGTTTATATATTCACATAATTGGGTTAGAAGGTGTTTAAAGTGTGCCATGTTCATTGGAAAATAGAAGTTTGCTACCCTTCCCTTACAACTAATCTAATTTGAACAACCCTTCATGAAATAGGGATTAGACTTTATTGGCATGATCCATCCCCTATCTAGTGCTAGACATAAGTGGGTCATCATAACCAATGACTACTTCACAAGATGGGTGGAGGCATATGAACTTAAGGAGGCCAATGAGAGCTCAGTCTTAGAGTTCTATGATAATCTTGTGACCAGATTTGGTGTACCTTTAACAATCATCTCTAATAGTGCCATGGCCTTTGATAGTATTAAGTTATGTTAGTATTCCATTAGAAATGACATCTACATCAAGGCATACTCCAACTATTACCCACAAAGAAAGGGACTAACAGTGTCCACAAATGAGAACTTGATAAAGATCATCAAAAGAACCATGGAGGATAGTCAAAGAGAGTGGCATAAAAGGTTGAGAAATACCTTATGGGAAGATAGAGATATACTTAAGAGGTCCACTAGACACTCTCCATATGTCCTTATCTATGGTAGAGAGGTAATATTTCATATTACCCTTGAACTGCCTACCTTAGAAGTTTCTTATCAACTTGAGCTCCTGGAAGATGATACATTGCAAGTGAGGATGAATGAGTTGAGATAGATAGAGGAGACAAGGGATAATTCCATACATAACATGTGGTCTAATCAGCATCAAGTCAATAAATTACTTGACAAAAGGGATTCATATAGGACATTCTAATAGGGAGATGTAGTCATCAAGTGGGATGATGACTGACTCCAAATTTGATAGCCTTGAAATGGACCTTACATCATCACCATCTATAAGGAAATTAATGCTTGTAAAATTTATATATTTAATGGTGAGGAATTCCTCATCCTTGTCGATGGGAGGTTCTTAAAATTCCTCTATTAGTCTCCTTCATGTTCCTATTGTACATAATTAATTAGAGTTTGTATTTTCCCTCCAAGTGCTTCTACACATGTGTTATGTTTATTATTTGGTCTTGTTTTTAGTTATTGTGTTGTCTTTATTATTATTATTATTTATTTTAATTTTTTTCTCTTTTGTGTCTCATTATTTCAAAGTATGGAAGGTATAAGGTAGAATCCGTGTGAAGTCAAGTCCCATCTGCTAAAGCCATCAAGAGCAGGTTTAAAAAATTCAAAGTTCTTTGACCAATAAGATAGTCAAGATATTTGAGTCACCAAAAATTTCAACCAATTTCTAGTACCAAACCTAAAAAGGGGTCATCATAATGTCCTTAAACTATTATCCATCTTTAGTATCATGGTTATCATTCATATTATGAGTCAGGAGGATGATTAAGAAGTTCACTAGTCATGATTACAACTTTGCTTTGTCAGTCTTAATGTCTCCTTTCCAAATTGAGTCAAGTATTTTCATGATGATAAAACATGATTGGATGGTCCTTGATTTACTTGATGGATCCCCAACAATTTAAAATTCCATGGTGAAGCCAAATGGAGAAGATAGTCTAGTGCCAATTCATGAGCACCCATGATCTATCTAACAACACAAGGTATGCTATTTTTCAAGTTTCAAAACATTTGTGGAAGGTGTCTTAAGAGTCATTTGAGGTTTATCATAGGTCATAAAGGTATTTTATATGTATTGACATGATAATTCAGTTGATATGCCTATTAAGGTCATATATGTGTTTTAAAGTCAATGTTTTTGGTTATTATGAGACCTTATTGGGTCTTCATGGATCAATAAGTCACCCCACACACCTCTAATGGAAAAACCTAATTAATCCATTACTATACCATTTCATACCTTATTGAAACTAATACCACCATGTTCAATGCCTAATTCCTCCCAAATGGCCCCCACACATGTTAAATAGTGACTTTTCAACTCCCTCAATTTGTACCATTAGGTTTAAAGTGTCATATGACTCTTATTTTCAATCCAAAACACCTGATAATGATGTTTTAGGTCTAAAAAAAGAATAATTATAGAGAAAATGATAGGTTGTAGAGGTTTCTTAAGTAGTATGGATATGTATAATATGAACTAGCTTAGGTGTAGTCATGGTTTTATAAAGGGAGGTCAGCAATGCCAAGTGGAGAAAAAAATAGTGTTTGACAATGCCATAGAAGCCTAGAACCATCCCATCTCTCCCTTGAACTCATTAGTAGACTCAGAGAGCTCATCAGGGTTATGCTTGTATTATATAGAGGAGAGAGAATGGGGTCCCAATATCATAACTAGAGGAAGTAAATTGAGGAAACTTCCACCCATGGTAATTTGTCTAAGGATTAGTCTCATGAAATTTATGAACATTCCTTAAGAAGTTAAGGAATTTATAAGCTATTTTCATCAGTATAGGCCAAGTTGGGCTGAATGGTTTTCAAAGTTTTTTGACTTGTCTACTCAAAATAATGCTGGATGTTATTTCCTTAGGTATTAAAGGATCCTTCCATAGAATTTTTAGCACTTGACTCACATGTGTGAGATTATCTCACTAGAAAACCTTCAAGACTAGATCATATGTGTGATTTACAGACAAGTCTATGGAATGGATAGAGATTTAATGCCTTCATCAAAGATTATGGGATGGGTTGAAGAATTTGTAGAAGTGTTTTAAGGTTTACAATGCCTTCTTTCTTAGCATTAAGGTACAATGGATTCTTGTTATCTCAGAAGATGTCAAGGAGAAAGGACTTGTGTAGACTTGAAGGCCACTATGTAATGAGCACTATGTATGTCTTAGTGACATCTAAAAAGTCTCGAATGTAGATCAAAAAATTTAGTAGGGTGTTGGAGTCATAGTAGAGTGTCATCATAGCCTTAAAAGTAACTTTCCTAGCTTTCATGGTGGCCTCATAGGCCTATAAACCATCTTATTTATATATAAACCCACATAGTCACTTTTAACAAGTTTAAGGTCTTTTGTAAAAGCTAAGGTTTTTTTGAGTTTTCAAGGTTTCACTTTAGGGATATGTATGCTTTATTTATGCCTCCATATTTCCATGTTTTATTAGGTATATGTGTGAGGGCCTCCAAGATTCATGTGGTTTGTAGGGGAAGGGTATTTATTCTCCATTTCACAACATTTTAATATCCTTGTCTTTTCATAGTGTTTCCACTACCATTCATGCTATGTTAACCCTATTTTCATGTACCACACTTCATATATCTCGACTACCACCCTCCTTTATTCATCCACCCTTCACTCCAATTCTAGACCATGACATAGACCTACATACTCCCTTGGAACCATCAGAAGAAATTAAACCACATGATGTTTGACCCATATGGTCATATAGTGAACTAAAGAGGAAAATATCCACCTATAGCCAACTCTTTTAGGCCTACTATAGCAGGGTCTCTAAAAGGCATTGTGTATACCATCCAAAGAATGAGGATTAGTGTTAGTATTAGGGGATGTGCATCTTAAATAAATGAATGATGATATGAAATTATCACATAGTATTTTCAAACACTATGTAGACCAGCTCTTCCCATATAGGCCTAGCAACCAAACCCCTGTAGACAATTATACTAGAAGATGAATACATGAGACATTATTGTTGTATATTAGTTTATTCATATTGCCTAGGCTAAAATTAAATGTTCATAAAAGAAAGGGAAAAGTTCATACTATTGAATGAGAACAAAAACTTGATGTTCATCATTGCTGAGAAGGTAAAGTAACACCTAAACATGCTTGAAACCACATAGGCATATGTAGACTTGAGTTGTAAGTATGAAGAGGGTAAGGTGTATAAAGAAAGAAACATTAGAAAATCACCAACTGAGCATGATAATAACCTTGAGGTATGTTATGGACATTACATGGTCATAAATATCTTAGGAAACAATCATGAGATGATAATACTTAGAATGTTCATATTGAAGCACATAGTCAATAGGTAGTTTACTGCCAGTCTGAGCCACAATAGTGGTTTAAGACCTTTCTGGGCATGACCAAGCCCTTAAAATAGGTATAAATGGTCACCATGACTAGTTTAAGACACTCATGTTTTCACTTGGGCTAGAAAAATAGTGGGTATACCCACTATTTATTCTCAGACCAAGCCTTGTTTGTCATAGTTGTTATGTGGGTTGAAAGGTGCATCCATGCCATATAGGGTCTGCAAATAGTTTGAGATAAATAGGAGGTTTTATTTTAATGAAGGATGATGGTTAAGGATTCCCAAATCTCCTCTATGGGTTTGAAATTCAAATATATAGTCAAGAGCCATGGATATAAGCCAATACATTCAAGCACACATGTCTTGTCATAGACCCTAGTGCCATCTTAAGATACCTAAAAGCCCTTACAACAAGTAAGATGGTCAAGGTGAAGTTTATGAAGATGTATGAGACCTAAAAAGGAGTTTTAAGTATAACAAAGTGAATAAAATGGTTTAGGTGCCTTCAAACCTTGCTTGAGTCAATAGGCATACCCATAGTCAATTCAAAGAACATCTTCAATTTCTCACCCACTCCACTACATACATGCTTAGGGATAAATCCCATAGGGAAGTTTAAGTATCCCTATGGAATAAAGATCAATTAAAGATTAGTTGGTAGTTTGGGTCTAGTATTTATGAATAAACCTTAAGGAAATAAGCACTAAAAATTTCCTATAAACAACCCTAATGTCATATTCTAATGTTCATATCTATACACATCCTTTGCATGGGAACACAGGCCATTCATGGAAGATGAGGAGGTTAGTGCCCTATATATTCATGGAATTTTTTTCTTGGTTTAGACATCTATACTCTATGAACCATCATTAATATGGTGGACATCTCAAACCTTACACAAACCCTAAAAGTGACTTAATCATGGATTTTGGACTCAAAACCCATCCAAATGAGATAATTTAACCATGAAATGACCTTTAAGGTATCTTAAGGTCCTCTTACCATCATAATGACTCACTATTTGGCATGTGTAGGGTATAACTATATAGAATGGGCCTAGAAGTGCTGGTTTGAGAGTAAAAGCAAAGAGATTAGGATTATTTATGTGTACAATGAAGTTAGGGAGGAAGAATGGGTCCTAAAAAATCTGGTCAAGCACTCTAGTAGTCAACAAGGTGGCATCCATGATTGGTTCAATAGGCAGATAAGTATAGGTATTAGAATTCATGACTGTGTTCTTGAAGGATATCAAATGGCCTAATTATGAAAATGATTCTACTTTTTAAGGTCTATAATGTGATTTTAAGGCTATACATGATGCAATAGTGACTTGAAACCTTAAGGTTTTTTCCAATGTTCATGATTCAGATATTTAAATAGACCAATCCATAGCCTCTACTATGACTGTGTTACCAAAAGGTGGAGTAAAAGATCATTTGAGTGTCAATAACACTTAAAATATTCATGAAAGGAATCATTATGATGTTTAAACACATTATTATCACCTTGAACATTAGGAAAAGTATTTACAATAGATCATTGTATCTGTAGACACATAGGGGTTACTTAAAAGGCATGTTCTTCACACAAAGAGCATCTTCAAATGCTTATCACATCTTGAATATTATGCATGGAGATCTCAACACTTTAAGGAAGGTGGGGAGGTCTATTGGCTTGAATTTTGTGTAATTGGTTCAAATATCCAAGCTCAAATCTATATGAACTAACCTTAAGACCCCCAAACACTCCTAAACCTCCCTTAAAACCTAATAGTGACTCAACTTGAGAGGTTTAATGAAAAATTCATTAAAATAATTATTAATTTATTATCTAAAACTTGGATCATGTTTTCAACTCAGAGGATGTCTTAGCCATGCCACTTGATGGCACAAAACTATACAACCACTTCCTAAAAGTGCAAGTTTTTAAGGTTTTGGGCATAATATGGGTTACAAGGCCTAACCAGGAGTTAAAAATTATAAGAGGGATAAATTAAAGGCTTATTATACCTATATAATGTCAAAATAATTCATGAAATATCCTCAAAATATCTTTATCATCTCATCCCAAATAACCAGTTTGTGAAGCAATTCAAGTGGCATAGTCATGCAAAACTAATGTGTTTAAAGGTGAAGAACAATTTATAGATCTCAATGCCAATGAATATGTGTTAGTAAAAAAAGGACCTAAGCATTCTTAAAATAATTTGGATCCTAGTTCAGCTATTTGACCATTCAAGTAGTGAATATGACTAGAAAGATGAAGGACAAGTATAATATATCTACTTATCTTACAAGTAAAAGAGTCTTGTAGGCATAAAATGGAATGGTATCATTGATGGACCATATTTAAGAATTGGTAAGTATTATCTAGGTGATAATATCCCAAATTGAAGGCCATTATGATAGGGTGTATGTACTTTAATGGACCCTTCTATAGGCACATTGAAGGAGAGGATACCCAACACCTTTGAGAGGCCTATCCACACTCCATTTTCATTGTGTAACTACCATTGGAGGGAATATTAGGATATTTTAAGCATGGTTAAGTCATAGGTAAATTCAAAATTGGGAGTTATAGCTTCCATATCTTCCTAAAATTCCAAAGTGGACTCTTTGATGGCATGTTAATGCTTGGGGATGAGGAATAGGCCTGTTGTAACTGTCATACGCCACCTTGGCCTCATTCATGGCCTCTCCCACACCTAGAACATTATATCTTCTCCTTCAAAATTTATATTTAATAAATCATTGAGATATTACTTTGGCATCCCTTGGATGGGTGTAGCAAAGCTTTACCAAAATTACCTTGTACTCTTTTGAACCAAGAGAAGACATTTGCAATTTTCTTGTTTAATGGTAGTATGATCCATAAAAGATTGAATTTTAGAATGTATGAATTTTGTTGTCATCTATAGGTCATTTCATGCACCTAAATTCAAGTTACTAGTCTATTACATGTTGTATAAAGTGTTATCAAGTATGAATGTTCTTGAAGTATCATAAGTCAATAGTCTTTTGTGCAGATTTAAGCGTTGGTCCTTCAAGTTGTAAAATCCCACTCAACCTCCATATGAAATATTCATGCTTAGAACACCATCAAGAAGTCTGATGAATTTTAGTCTCCGTCATATTTATTTGTGTTTCCAAAATAAATGAATAAGAGTGGTTCTCTAATCAATTGGTGCATCACCACTTAGATTAGGTTCTTTCATCAAATTTCAACTCTTTTCCCTTTTCATTGTGATAAGACTAGGTCTTAGAGAGAGTTGTAGTGATAAAATAGGGGAGTTATGCACATAAAATCTATAGGGTTGACCTAAACATTATGCATCCCATAACCTATAGGTCACTCTAATGTTGGTCTATGTTTAATGTAGACATGAACAATCTTTTCCTCAACAAGGGTGCAACCTAGATTCCTATCATTACACATGCTAATTATTATTACAATGCTAATTATTATTACAATGCTAATTATTCCACTAGTACAGATTTTTATACACATTCTAATCATGCTACTAATGCTTCTTTTTCTACCAATGCTTCTCACACCACTAGTGTCATTCATGCTAGTACTCATAATGCAACCCAAGAAACTAATACCAATAACAATACTTCACATGCTGCACACACTAGTCAAAATATTTCCCAAAATCATCAAATATTATTGTAAACACTTAATCAAATGAATAATTTTCAAACCAATAATGCCAATAAAATGACGCAGATGTAAAAGCATCTCATCCACCTTAAAAATCAACCCCAACAAGTTCCATAGGGAGTGAAAAATTGAAATTCCCCCTCCCCCACCTTAGGTATTATAATTCCTCAACCACCCCTCATTAATAAAATGATAAAACATCTCCAAAATTAACCTATTACCCCTAAAATTTCCAATTTTTACATAGGAGGTATCATACCTACCATTAATTATAATGGGTCCATTGATCCCACATTACATTTAAAGACATTTATCAATCATTATAAAGATTGGGATAAAATTAATACCTTTGTTTCTACCAAGCTAGTAGATAAAACACTCTCCAAAAATGCTTTAAATTGGTACAATCAACTAAAACCCCATTATATCACTAGCTTGGAAGATCTGGTTAACTCCCTAGTATAATATTTTTAAATAGTAATTTCCCTCAAAATACCTTAACTCACTTCATAAATTATAAGAAAATTGAAACTAAAAAAACATAAACTTTCATCAAATGATGGAATAAATTATCTAATAAATGTGATCATAAAATGACAAATGATAATATCTTTCATGTATTCACTAATGCTCTCTACCCCAAGTTGCAATATCAAGTTAGGACTCTCTCTCCCAGAGATTTGGAAGAAGCCCTTAACCAAGCTAAGTTCCAAGTTTCTCCCATGCACCAATTTGAACCATCCTAACCTCCCATAGGAAATCACATGCTCATTAAAAACAAAAACCATCATGCTACCAATGATGGTGTCATCAATACTTATGAACCTATTCAAAACATCTAGGCCATCACTCCCAACAACATTGTGGAGCATGCTTCCCCTCTAAATAATAATCCTAATCATACATTTTCCCAACTAAAGAACATTAATATCCATAAACCATTATCCTTATTCAATATTCAAAAGTATCTTCCAAGGCCTCTACCATGAGATCTTAACCCCATCATCCTATGAAATAATGTTATGCTCTGAAATTTTTTTGTTGGTTTCATGCAAGATGAGGTCAATGTCATGAAACTTGTAGAAAATTACATAATATAGCTATGAATTTTATTCTTGGCCCAAAATTGGATCATGAATCACTCATTCACAAGTGCTAAAAATCATATGACATAACATTTAAAGCTCATGAAACACAAAACAAAAATCAATATTTAAACCAAGCTAATTCTCACCTAGATATATAAAAATATCCTCTTCCTAATCATCAAGATATTAATGAAAAGACTAATCCTTCCAAAAATAATGTTAACAGTCTTATATACCTCACTAATAAATAAAATGTGGTAAAAATGACTAACATGCAAAGGGTAGTTGATTTTATTAATTATAATCCAACCTGCATGCACCAAACATCCCAAAAATCCCATGTCATCTAATACTCTTCCCCATCTCATCTAATGGAGTTGGGGAAAGAGAACTTTATATCTTTTTATGAAACACTTCCAACATATTAAATGGATAATACATCTCACACTATCTCTACCATTCCTCCAACATCTAGACACATCAACAACATTCATCAACCTTCCAATAGTATTTCTTCAACTTAATTACAAGAAATACCTAAATCAACTATCCCACCATCTAAACACAACAACCTATTTGTCCTCAAACTAAACCAACTACATCTTACCAACACAAGTTTGATTTCACTTCTAATCCTCCTTCTTAGGAGATCCTACAACATTATGCACCTTTATTTAGTAATCTCCCCATATGTTATGATGAATGCAACCTCATTGCATAAATTTCTCATCTCCCATCTCAAATAACTTTTTTTGAACTAATTTTAACTTCCACCATCATCACAACCATCCAATGCAATTATTGTTTGAAATGAATATCCCTCATCCTCCCCTAGTAGTACATGAAGCTACCTTGTCTAGGTCTAAATATAGTATATTGTAATAATGTGAAGAGATGTCCATACATGTTGATGAAACAATGGACACTAATCTTTTCATTAAGTTTCCTATCACTTCCATGATTCTAGATGAGATTATGCTTCATACAGATGATCCTCCACTATTTATTAACATCCAAATTAGTGATATCCAAGTTAAAAATGATTTAATTGATGAGGTTTTAGGTGCTTGTGTCATCTCTATCAATTTAATTAAAACTCTTCAATATTTTGAGTGTAATCTCAAGTCCCCATGTAGTACATGTAAAGGTCATGATAGAAGGAAAATGCCTCTTTTGGATTGTGTGTGGCTTCCTATTACCATCCCTCTTATAATCATTCACATGAAATTGATGATATTTAACTTTCCCCTTTCTTATAACATCTTTATTGGCAGACATTAGACTCATCTTACAAGGGTTTTCACCTCATCTACCTACCAATGCATCAAATTCCCCCATAATGGTGCTAGTTATAAGATTCAAGAAGACACAAACACTTAAAATTTTGAACAATTCCAAGACCATGGTGTCTTTAAAATTCCTAATGTTTAACCCTTGCATAATATCCCATTTTAAGAGTCTCAACATTTTAATTATCCTATAAATTCTACCTGAGGTTATAATGGTCACCTTGAACTCATTAAGAACATACCACCTAACCTCCTCAATTCTAATGATGATGAGATTAAACTAACTATCAAAACTTTAGATCTATTCCATCATCTCATCACCTAGCTTCGAACATATTTGAAGCCATACTCATGTCAACCTCCTATAGATGACATTCATATGGTCTTAACCAAGACTAGGCATTTTTTCATCATGAAAATTCTAATGAAAATATCATACCTACCTATATAAGTTACTTACATACACCTAATTATGATGATGGTTATGCTTTAGATGATCCATTTCTATGAGGACTTGTCTAGGCTAGAGATATTGAGATTTTTTAGTATCATACTTATTTATTTAAATCTTTCCATTTGTCTTATTGTGTTCCTTATTTCATAGTGATTAATTCTATTATTATTCTTATTTTTCATAGGGTAGAGATGGAATGATCACATGGTACACCTCTAATTTTAGTATAACCTCTTAGAATCATGTTCATGGATCATGCCATGATTAGTCCTTATCATTTTTATAGATACTAGGATCCTTCTAGTTTTCTTCCCTCAGGGATGTTATCTACTTCTCTTAAACCTTCTGCATGTCCCACCTCACCTTCATCTGAACCTAGTCCAGTCCATACTCCTACTCTACCTTTAGTGGAGCCTCATCCTATATCTAATTCTACTTTACCTTTAGATGAGCCCAACCTAGTCTATATACCCACCCTACCTTCATTTGGAGATGACCTTCTTCCTTTGTTGTAATTTGATCCCATGCCCACCCAATGGGCTGATCAACCTTATTATGATATTCAAAAAGTTTTTGATCATTAGACTAGAGACTACTAGTTATCTCAACCTTCTTAGGATTCTACTTCTACCTCTTCCATTAATAAACCCCTAAAGTATACTAACAAGCCTATCTATTACTTCCATACCATAGATAATAATTATTTCATCCATTTTTTAAAGCTTCATTAATATATTAACACATTATATCCTACCCTTGCTTAGACCAAAGACAAGTCTATACTTCATCCCAAGTTATTACCTGATTATATCCTTAATTATGGTGAGGTATATTATATTTGGCACTAGTGCAGTACCCATCATACCAATAATTGATACATTCTATAGAAACACCTTCATGATCACCTTATTATGATTCTTGCACTTACTATTCCTCCTTTCATAGGTCACCCACATAAGAATGCTACTCCTTATTCACCTGTGGTTGTTTCCCCACCCATGGTTCCTTCTCCACTAGTTGTTTCACCTTCTCATCCTACATATACCATTCCTCTTATGGAATGTTTTCCCCTCCTTGAGTATTCTACACATAAGATCCCTCATGATTGTGATCCTTTAGCTATTCCTATATTTCTATTGAGAATATTAAGTGAGAGGTCCTTTCACAACTTTCTCGAAGGATAGATGAGACTCTGGTTGACATTAGGATCCAACTTCATAGAGATATTTTAGATGTCATGGATAATATTTGTGGATAAATTTATTAGTGTTTGTGAACACACCATGGTGTTATTTCAATTTTTTATTTATTATGATTTTGGATTGGACTTTTGATCCCCTTTTACACATCTTATATCATTTGACTATGTGTCAAATCTAGTTTCACTTATCTATTTCATATGGATATTTATATTATACATTATGTGTTGTATATGGTTTAATTTTATTTCATCTTTTATTATGGATTATTTTATTTCTTTCCATGATTTTACACTTATATTTATGAGTTCATTTCTATCATGGATGTCTTTATCTTTCCTAATGATTATTTGCTACCTTATCTCAACAACTCGAATAATTTTTATTGTCACTTGGTTATAAAAACCTTGATTCCCTTATCAATATTTATTTACCATGTGATCATTTAGAAAATAAGACATCTAATTTTAATCCCATTTTATTGATCTACTTTGTATCTCCCTTTATTCACTTCTCACATTTTGCATACTAAGCATACATACAGTTGAAACTTGAGATAACATGTTGGTTCATAGGTAAGCCTAAGTGTTTGGTCAATTATATCTTTGGATATTTAGATTATTTTAAAAAAAGTTTAAATCTCATTCATGTGTATCACTTCCATCACTAATATTGATTATTACAAATACGTATGGAGTAGGAATCAAATCCATAAAATATAAAAGCTAAATCATTTAAACAAAAGGCAACATATAAATTTTAGAAGTCAAATCACAATAAAAGATGTGATTCATAACACATCTCCATTTTATAATCAAATATAAAACTCCATAATTGGACTCATGATAGAGCCAAGATCTATTGGGGTGCATTAGGCCATTATATTAGGAAAGGAGAATAAAAAAATATTTTCGTGCTACCTACTTTCTCACACAAGCACCTAATCTTTGTAGTAGACCGATAACACTGTAAGAGGTCCTGAGGAATGGGGAACATGTTGTGGGAAGGTAAGTGCATTTTTATTTTATTAGTAATATAACTATCATGATTTTATCCTATTATCTCACCTATTTTCGTATATAACTTTGTGCTTATTATGAGTGGGTATCCTTTGTATCTTGATGGTCACTATACTCTTTGTGTATCTCTTGTGTACCTAGTTTGCCTCATTTTTGCTAAGGTATTCTCATGAATTCCCATGTCATGATTTTTTACATTACCTCTTTCATTTAAAACATTCCTAATATTTTCCCTTGAGAAACATTATTTTTTTAACTGATAATTTCCCTAGGGTTTCCCTTTATGAGCTACAATGTAAGACCACAAATAAGACCATGGCTTCCTCACAAATTGACACATTAAAACCATATTTTAAAATAATTCCCACCATTATTTCCACATCATTCATTGGTGTTCAATTTGTGAGTTGTATCATAAGACCATGGATAGGACTAGGCCCTCCTCATAAAATATTCCAATACCTAGTTCCTATTATAACCAAATCACAATGAAATTACATGTCAAAGTTGAGATAAGTAGTGTTTGATTATGAGTTACATGTCATTAACATATTTCCCATCTCAATTTAGTATGTTTTATGATTAATTAATTAATATTTCACTTTTATCTTTTGATTTTATGATTGCATGCATGCTTACAACCATTTTATTAAATTTTTCATACTTCCTATCTTGAATTAGTGTGATCAATTTAATTTCATTGTACATTTTTGGATTTATTTTTATACTTCACAATGTGATTTAGTATGATTGATTGACTTAATTGCTTTTGTTTTTATACCATTATGTTTTCATGTGCCTTTCATTTTATTATAGTATTTTCATACTTCCCAACGTGATATAGTGTGATTTTTATTTGTGTTAATTTGATTCAAATATTTTACATTGTTTAAAACCATTTGTTATCTTTTTTACCATTTTTGGTTTATTATATTTAATCATCTTTTGTTATTAGACATTACTCATCATGATATAGTGTGTACTACATTTGTTTTGATTAAATATACTTTTCCAAATCAATTTTGCCTTTTTCTTTTTAACCATGCATGTGTATCACATAATGCTAGAAAAGTAAACATACATCACATATTTTCCATAATATATGCAATAAAATATAAATACATGTGCTAAAAAGGAAATATATCCATGCATCTACATCTAAATCTGAGTAAAACTCACAAGATACAAATATCAACATCAATATATATAATATCATGTGTTTTATACAAAATACAAAATATAATAGCTCTAGATCTAAGGCAGGGCTCCATCATGTCTATCTTGCTACTTAGCCACACTACTCATATATGGATATGACTATCCCCTCTAGATAGTGCACTATAAAGAGGTAGTCTATAATCTCAATCCAGTAACCTATTCCTATAGATTTGCCACTTGGGCCTGCACCTATCTTAGCTAGATGGTGGTTTTCATGTGTGACTCTCTTTTATGCTAAATCCTACTAGGCTTGTGCCTCTCCTACTCTAACCCCTATTAGTGGATGTAGCCTATCACCACATGTTTTTATCTACCTCATTGCCTCTCCCACCAATATAAACCATACCACCTAGGCTGGGGAAAATGGAACCATAAGTTTATCTAATGTGTTGGGGTCATATGGTGCCAACACCCCACCTAAAATGCCATAGTGCATAGCCATAACAAAGACTCCCCATCTGATCTCCTTTATAATAAGATCTATAAAACCAAAACTAGATAGGCATCATATCACACATATATATCTTAAAGCATCTATCTACCATAATCATAATGTAAATAGTGTCTTATATCCTAAAATTAAATCATTTCTCACTAGTGCTAGTGTCATATATCATAGTCTCCCCATCTACTCACCTGCCTAGCACCTCCTATATCAGCCACCTATGCACCACTACAAACCAAAGAGTCAACACTCAATCTCATCATAATCCTCTCTTCAAGGGTGATTATATGGACTAAATATGTCTTGGCATGGCTTCTAGGTCCCCTTGTGCAATAGATAGCATTTTCATCTCCTCACGTCAATGGTGCCTCCATATCATATGAGGATGCAGTGGCTACTACTACCTATATTACGGTGCCTATTATTCCCCTACATCCACATACATCACCTCTCCCCCTGTTAGATCTACTACCACCTACTATCATTATCTACTAGTCCATGGTATAACATGTTGAGGCAAATCACTAGTATCTCCATAGGTACCCCTCTGCCTCCCCTCCCTCTTAGCTCTCTAGCATGTCATGCCTAATAAGTAGGCATTATTTACATCTAAATTTGGACACAAATGGATTATAACCAAAATTCATATTGATTTCGACCAAAAATTGTAAATTAACCTTAAAAATTTCTAAATGTTCAAAATTTTGTTGTGCATCATTCATCAAAGCTCAAAATCATGTTGAGGCATCTTTATTTGTGGTACTAGCCTGTATACAAAAATAACCTCTCACATATTCACCCCCAATAACCTTATGACACAAAAAATGTCAATTTGGCCTATGGACCCATTGAGTGGGGCACTTAATAAAATATTAAAAAAGAAAAAAAGGCTAATCATAATCAATTAATTAATTAAATAAGATTAAATTCTTAGTTGAATTATCCATTTTATAATTAATAAATATCTAAAAATAGAAATTTCAAAAAAAAAATATCAAGCCTTTAATTATTAACTTTATGAGTTGTAAAAATATCCCAAAATATCTTGAAATATCCTAAAATATCTAATTTGAGAACTATGACCAGTAATTAAAAATCATAATTACATGATAACTTTTAACTCAACTATAATTAGTCTCAACTCAACCTTAACTCACCTTGGGTGAGAGTTAATTCTTGAGGCTATAAATAAAAATCCATACCCATTTATGTTTAATATATCTTGGTGTAATATTATAATGCATAAATAGATGTAAAGAAGCCTTGCATGTAATGTTACCATGATAAATTCATGAGCTAAGCAACCAAACCAAGGTGCAAAGGAAAGGTGAAGCCAAAAAGCTCTATTGATGAAGAATTCTTGATGCAAAAGCCAAGCAAGTAATTTATAAAGGCCATTTGTAATTCCAAGAAAGGTAGAAGAAGGTTTTATTTTCTATTTTAGTTGTGTTTCATATGCATGCTTGTTACTTATGCTCTCCCTAGTGTCTAAGCTAGAGGTGTTAGTATTTAGTGTGTTTATTTGGATTTGCTTTTATCTTAATAACACAATACTAATATCCCCTCTTTGATTCCTTGTTCACATATTGACATGCTTGGTGGGACTTGATTACGCACCCTACATCTTCATCTTCTTTCTTCAATTCTTCTCTTACCTTTTATTTCATTAAAAAAATGGTTGTTAAAATAGTTATAATTTTTAATTCGTTTACTATTTTTCTATAATTTTTAAAAAAGTTTTTCTTATTGGTTTTAGCCTAATTCTCTCAAACTTTAATTTAAATATAATATGTATTTTAAAATCTATGACTCTTTTAGTAATTGTCTATTTTTTTGAATAAATGATGATTAAAATAATCATATTTTTTAATCCAAAAACTATTTGTTTCTAATTTTTTTAATAGATTATGAGCATTTGTATTATCTACATTATGTATAAGTTTCATAAAAATATGACTTATAGTTTTTTATATATCAATATTTTACTAAATGTCCCTTTTATCTATTATTTTTGTTTTAGTTATTTTTTAATTTTGTTTTAAGTTTGTAAGTTTTTTTTGTATATATTCTAACTTATAGATATTTGGTATTTGGAAGATTTCTAATATTTTGATTTTTCAGGTTTTGATTTTCCAATATTTTCCAAAAACAAACAATATATATATATATATATATATATATATATATATATATATATATATATATATATATATATATATATATATATATAAAAACCACCTAACACTTTTTGTAGGACCCAAAGACAAAGAAAATACATTTTAAAACACTCTAAAGTTGAAAATCTGACATTTGAATTTGGTTTTTTAAAAATCTTTTGCTTAAGTCATTTTAATCTTTCAAGGTTTTTACACAATTCCAAAGAGCTAAACTTCATGACATATCTCATTTAGTGCTATAAAAATGAACTCTCACTTTAGTTAAATACTCATAAGGGTTTTCATTTTTATGTTTTTTGATTGAGTGTTTGTTTGGCAAAACAAGTGTTTTGTGTATGCTCTCCCCCCATCCCCCTTAGGGAACTTGGGTGATTAAAAATGGTCACTCCTTGAATTTATCACTTTTGTCTTAAGCATGGAAGGAAAGTATCTAAGGTCCTCCCCAAAATTTGAGTGATTTGGTTGACCCCAAAACAACCCTAAAGTCCTTCCACTTTCTTTATTTTCATGTATTTAGTATTTTTGGTAGGAGCTCACTTCTCCTTCACAAGTTATTTAGGGGTGCATTTACCTAGGGCTTCATCTCCCAACATCATACTAATGCTATTCCATGGTGGGATATATAAATTGAGGGTGACCTATTTGGATGATTATTTGAGCATTTAAAGAATATTTTTTAGTGGTACTCAACCTCAGAATGTAGGGGAAACTTGGACATCACACTACACTAAGTAACTAATAGATGTAGTGGTTAAGAAAAGGACTAGACCTTTTCACAACAAATTAGTTGACATATATCTAAATGAAATGATTGTTCCCTAGTGTTTTCCACACATATGAGACCATTTAGAAATGAGTGAAAATTGATAGTTTAGACAACCCCACTTGCCATAGACATACTATTGATACAAGGTGAGTAGCCTAAAGTTCCATGTCACCATGCAAAATATTGAGATAAGAGGGTGCCTAAAACCCATACTTTTCATGCACTTTTACTTTTTGTATTAATAACTTAAAATCCTCTCAAGAGAAAGTATATAGATGGAATTCGATAGTATGATGAAACCTTGTCATTTTTATGATTTAGGACATTATAATTAGGTGTTTATGTCATTTTATCCATTTTTTTGGCATGGTTTTGATTTTATCTATTTATTTTTCATACCACATCCAAAAATGAGTCTTTTGTACACATCATGCATTTATTTGAAGAGGCATGACATGACACCTTTACCTTAGTTTTGTATTGAACCTTTGTGTGTGTATGCCACTTGATTGAAAAGGGTGTCATTACTCTACCCAATTTATTTAAAATCACATGCCTTTGAGTCTTGAAACAAACCTTTTTTCCACACCTTTAGAACAAAATAATATTGTTACACTACTAAAATCATTTCAAAGACTTATTACCTTATGCCCAAAATTCTAATTACATTTTCAAAAACCACATGTGACTTTTAGGTCTATACCTATTACTGTCATGCCATTTGTTCTTATCTAGCTTTTTTTTTGAAAAGCCTAATATTTTAAATTAAGTTTTAAATTAGCCTTGGCAAGTTCAAATCCAAACATTGTTTTATTTATGCCTATGCCTCATGTAATTTTGGCCTAGACATCAATCTTTTAATATTGGGTTTTGTAACTTAGGTTAAATCCTTCCTCCATTTAAAGACTATTTTTATGTGTAGATTTGGGGAAGTGGTCTATCATACATATGCCTAAATATTCATGTCTTTTGCCAAATGATCAAGTGTGTGTCTAAATATGAATTCCTAGTTTGTTTCAAAGTGTTTAAAATTTGTTAAATTAAATCTCTTGCCTTTTAGACCTCATTTTGTTTAAAGTCTAGTTTTTGTGCCTTATTCTCAAAAGACCTAGTAATATTTATTTTGATCCTAAATTTTGTGCCTTTTTTTATAAAAGAACCAGTAACCTTTTTTTTTTAGACCTATATTAGACTTTATTGAAGTAATTTACACCTAAGTTTGGCATTCTAATTTTTTTCATCCACTTAACCCTTTTGTTTAAGAAATTTGATGTTAGATTGTTTTAGCCCAAGTTTTAACACTAACCATTTTTGATATTTAGCTCCATCCGTAGACTAAGTTATACCAATTTTGGACCATTTGTCCTTTAGTCCTTGTTTTTTAAAGTTTGTAAAATTCTAGACCCTCTTTGTGAAACATTCATCATTGATTTGGATATGTCTCATTACACTTGTAGTAGAACCACATACAAACCAGGTTATGATAATGTGGTCACACATGATGATTTTTTTCAAGACCCCTATGGTGAATATGTAGTTTTTGAGATGGATCCTTATCCACTTTACAATACTTAACCTAGAGAAGAAAACCAAGATCCTCAAGCATAGTATTCAGTGATACCTTCATTAGGCCAATTAACCTAATAAATTTTCCCTTTAATGCTAATGATACTTAATCCCCTACCTATATCATTAACCCTCCTTTGGTCTGTGTGAGTAACCAAGCTCCACAATTTCTAAGGATTACCATTTTAGGACCTAATTCTTTGGCTCATGAAAGAAACCAAGCTCCATAATGCCCTATCATTACTATTTCAAGACCTTATCTTTTGTCTTGTGAAAAAAACCAAGATTCACAACTTCCTACCATTACCATTCCAATACCTCATCTTTTGGCTTAATATAACAACCAAGATTTTCAATGCCCTATCATTACTATTCCAAGACTTCATCTTTTGGCTCATCATAGTAACCAAGCTTCATAATTTCCTACCATTACCATTCTAAGACCTCTCCTTTGGCTCATGATAGCAACCAAAATTCATGATGCCCTACCATTACCATTCTAGGCCTTTCTAAGTATGGTACCTCATTATCACAACAAATTTATGAAATTACAACTAGATGGGTCATAATTATCATCATAGACTAGCAACTAGTCTTTGTTAATCCCATCTTAGATGAGCGAATTTACAAAGAGATTATTACCCAACCACTGAGCCTCCTTCATCCATTGTCAACCTTCCCCTATTTTATAAAACTAATGCTAGTATTTGAGTCACACTAGAGCCAATCAGTACCTCTCCAATAGAGCTAATCTTCAAAGACCAAGATATGTTCAAAACTAGTATTTTATAACTACTTGTAAACCAAGGCTAAGAGAATCAACAAATCCATGATGTTTTTGTTGAAACACCTATTTGTGATGAGTTAACATATGATGAATTACCTTTTGATACTATCCATGTTATCAATGAGTCTCACTTTGACAAGCCAATATTTACTAAGTCACTTCTTAATTATTATAATCACCTTTAGGAAAATCATTATCTTGAACACTGTACTATTTTTAAAGAGCCTCCATTTGACAAGCCAATCATTATGGAGTTATCTCTTGACCTGTTCCACCTTGTTGAGGAGTCTCACATTGAAAAAATAATCTCTTTGGAGCCCATTATGGCATCATAGGTCGTTACTTATCCAATACCAAAAATTCAACAAGACATCAATGTAGCAACATCCACACCAAATGAAGAATCAATAATGAACTTAGGTTCTATTCTTGAAATAACATCAAATTTATCATCAAAATTAGAATTAATGTCATTCTCAACATCAAATTTAGAGTCCCTTGAGCTAGATTTAGCTTCAAAATTAGAATACATTCATGGATATTGCAACATTAGTTACACATGACTTGTAGATCAATTTGAATACATTTGCAATCTTTATATGGTTTTCAAGGATGGTTACTTCATCATAAACACAATTTATCTTATTATATTCTATAAAGATTGTGCTACCTCTTTCCATTATATTATTGTTCCACATACCATTACCACCACCCATCATAGCCATTATATTATCATTCCACCTCCCACAAGTGTCAATTAGGATTGAAATAATCATACCTTATTGAACTATATCCAAGGTGACATATCAATTGAAGAATATTAGGGGGACCAAGACCACATTCATATAGAAGAACAATCTCCTACTAAAACATTTTTGGAGGTGATAGGAGATAATCAAAGTCCAAAATTTAAATATTATAGTAAAAACTTTTTGAAGGTGCTAGAAGATAATCAAAGTCAAATATCAACATTCATTAGTGAAACCTTCTTAGAGGCACTATGGGATAATCCAGACAACTTTATTGGTGAAAACCTCCTTAAAGCATCAATCACTATGCACAATAATTCTTCACTACTTTATGAAGACATTATTAAAGTTAACATCAATACAACTTCCCATCTACAACATAATCAGATGGTAGCTACTTTCAGGCCCTAAAAGAAAAATCTAAAGGTCCTATTAAGAGCATATTTAGAAGTCTTTAAAACCAAAATTATGTCAAATATAGAATCAACAATACTATGTGTGCCTAAAAATATTGATCTTCATTTATTTCCTATCCATTATACATTCTATTAAATTCCATCTCTCCATCACCAAATCAGACCTATCATCCAATATTTATCTATGTTTACCATCCCTAGCAACGCTTTCCTTTATAGAGGCTATAAAGATATCTTGTCTCAAAGTTTGTAGGAAATGGATTCAAAGACAAATGAAGATCACAAAAATATTATTGGAGTCCAAATATATGGTAGATTCTTGATAAAATAACTATTTAAAAGAAGTGTGGATATCAATTTCCATGACTGATTATTTTGGTTGTATCATATGTTGATCAGGATGTGCATCTCCACATCATTAGGAATAAAAGCATATCTTTACCTTGCCATTTACCTTGACATTTTTGTTTGCCATTAATCTTTCCATTATTTCATACCATTCCATTTACCTTACCTTATAAATTGGGGGAAACCCTATTTCCATTATAGCCAATTTCCCTCCTATCATATTATGTATTCCATATCCTATACCATTCTACCTTACATTCATTATTGACCCAAGTTGTTTTTAAATGCCCTCACAACCCTTTGAACTTAGTTCCATTCCATTGGTTCTTCAGACACCTTTAGTGAGGGAATTTAGACCAAGTTTTAGTATTCTAGATAGAGGTAGTATTTTGGACTAGTATGATAGTGGTTTGGTAGTTGTCTCCTTCATTTATCATTTCATTTTATTCTAGATTCTCCTAATTATAACTACCTTTAGGCAAACTAGTATCTCACTTTGTGTTACCAATTATAACAACTTGTGGGAAAATTATTATCATGGACCTCTACCATTATCCCCTAATTATAAATACTTATGGGAAAATTCATAACAACACTTTTATCATGCCTTGAAGTCCCACCTTACCATTATTATGTCATACTATGTCATTTACCTAATTTGAGAACTTTCTACTACCTAGTCAGATTCCTCCACTGTAAAGAAGAGCTAAAATGAAATGAGCTCATAATGGGATTATGTAGACAATGCTTAATTTATGTTGAGTCATCTTAATCGCCATTTTCCATAATCTCACCATTTTGTGAGCAATTTCAAGTTTGCATGCTCTCAATATTTTGCAATTAATTTCAAGTCTGAATGCTCTCATTATTTTGTGAGTTGGTTTGTTTAGTATCTCATCATTATTGAGTTAGTAGAGATACATATAAACTTCCAAAAACATTTTTAAAAGATCTTAGAAAATCCTAAGAATCATTTTTGACCACTTCTTTGCCTTCAAGATTATAGGAACCTCACTATTTCATAAGAAACCACTTGTCATTTAGTTTCCCCATCCTTTTTGGCCTTTAGCCTTACACTCTCTTAATTTTTCACATTCATGTTTTGCACATTATGTATTCAAATTTGATACATTAATGAATGCTAGGCTTCATCTCATGCTCTCATCATTTTATGAGCCCATACACATATTTCCTCTACAACATCAATCATGTTTTCTTATCATCATTTTATTCTATCCCATATTCTAGAAGGATTAAATTTAACCTGAAGTTTATATCAGAACTTGCAGCTATGGAACTATGTAGGCAACATCCACTTTCTTAGTGCATCTGGAGTCAGCTTGGCTACCCCTTCCTTTTCTTCTATTTCCCCCATCTTGTTTGTTTGTTTCCTTGTCTCCTATAACTTAGGGGCAAGGTTTGTATTATTATTTGGGTCATCTTGTTTTCACTAACATTGTGATTCACCATTTTTTGTGTTTGTTTCATATATTTTTATTATGTTTGTTTGTTTTTTGTTTCTTGATGTTTTGTTGTGCCTTTTGTTTATTAGTGCTTTGTATTTCTTTTTCTTTTTTTATTTACATATTTTTTTATTTAATTATTATGCTTTGAATTAGTATATCTACATTAATTTTTTTAATTCCTTTCACATTATACTTAAGTCCATCCATATTCATACATCAACATTATCATCATGGTTTTTATCATTGGTGTATTATTTTCACTTGTCTATTGAATTACATGTCAATCCTTATGCATATTTTGGTTTAGTTATCATGGTGTTTTATATCATGGTGCCTACCATCACATGATACAACAAAATGTGGCTCAAGAAATATTATAAGCAATCATTCCACAATACTTATCCTTGGCACTTGAATAATTCCAAATCAACCCAAATCATTTTCTACCAACAGATTAATTAAATCATGAAATAATTTTACTCCTTTCTAGTTAGGATGTGAATCTCCATACTAGTAGGTGGACCAATTCATATTTATCCTCTATAATGACTTAATTTTACTCTGTGAGTATGGATTCTGTATGCCATCCCCCTTCTCTAATTTTCCATATTATTCCCATCATTTTCCCAATGATTCTAACCACCATTGGGAAAATCATTATGTTTTATCCTACTTGTCATGCTGATGATTATAACTGACTTTGGTTAATTCATGGTGTTTTGATCTATCATTGTGATAATTCTTATATTATCCTTTGGACAAATTATCTCTATCCACCCAACTAGGGCATGTTTTTATCTTGCCAATGATTATAACCACCTGTAGGAAAATCATTGTTTTACATTTTAATGATTATAAATACCTTTAGGAAAATAATTATCTTAACCTTATCCTTTGGATAATGATTATAATCTTCTTTGGGAAAATCATTATCTTTTTACCTTCTTATGTTGATGATTATAACTACCTTCAGAAAAATCATCCTATTTATTTGTCCAACTAGGGAAGCTCACTATCCCACTAATTATAATTGCCTATGGACAAGTCAATCTTTTCCAACCCATTTACCTTTAGGTCCCATCGTTTTCCTTCTTTTAATGGACTGATCACCAACCTTTTTTACCAACCACTCCTTTGAGGGGGTATCTATAGATCATCTAATGCCATTTAAGTAGTAGGCATACAAGACCTTTTCATTATTTGAGAAGACATGACTATGCCTATAGATTTATACACTTTCCCAAATAGGGGAAAATTTTAGACACCTAATTCTAGCAATAACTAGCTTCTGATCAGACTTCATACTGATTCCTATCAAACAATGCAAATTAAGTCTAAGAATCACTAAACATCCCAAATTTGGTTGTACATTATTCATCAAAGCTCAAAATCATGTTGAGGCATCCCTGTTTGAGGTAATAGGTTGTATGTAACAATAAACTCTCATGAATTCACCCCCATTTACCTTGTGACACAACAACTATCAATTTGGCTTATGGACCCATTGAGTGGAGCACTTAATCAAATCTTAAAAGAGAAAAAATACTAATAAAATTAAATAAATTAATTAAACAAGATTAAATGCTTAATTTAATTATCTATTTTTTTAATTAATGAATATATAAGAATGGAAATTCCTAAAAATTAAAATATCAAGCCTTTCATTATTACCTTTATGAGTTGTCAAAACATCTCAAAATATCCAAAAATATCTCTTAATATCCCAAAATATCTCAAATAGATGCAAAGAAGCCTTCCATGTAATGTTACCATGCCAAATTCATAATCCAAACAACAAAACCAAGGTGCTAAAGAAAGGTGAATCCAACAAAACTCCATTGATGAATATTTCTTGATGCACAAGCTAAGCAAGCCATTTATATAGGCCATTTGGATCTCCAAAGAAGGTATAATGAGGTTTTATTTTATTTTTTAGTTGTGTTTCATATGCGTACTTATTACCTATGCTCTCCCTAGTGTCTAAGATAGAGGTGTTAGTGTTTATTTGAATTTGATTTTATCTTACTAACATAATACTAATCTCCCCTCTTAGATTCCTTGTTCACATCATCTAGAGCTCATCTAGTACCATTGAAGTAGTAGGAATATATGACTTTTTCATTCTTTGAGAATATTTTACTGTACCTATATCTTACAACACCTTCCCAAATATGGGAAAACTATAGACACCTAATTCTGGCCACAACTAGATTTTGACCAGACTTCACATTGATTCTTACCAAACATTGTAACTTAAGCCTAAGAATCATTGAATGTCCCAAATTTTTATATACATCATTAATCAAATATTTTAATCATGTTGAGGCATCCCTATTTGGAGTAACATCCCATATGTAATAATAACCTCTCATGAATTCACCCCTAATCAACTTACAACATAATAATTGTTAATTTATCCTATAGATCTATTAAGTGGGGAACTTAATCAAATCTTAAAAGAGAAAAAAGGATAATCAAAATAAATAAATTAAATTAAATAAAAAAGATTAAATGTTTATTTGAATTATCCATTTTGTAATTAATGAATATCAAAAAATGGAAATTCCAAAAAAACAAAATATCAAGATATGAATAGTAACTAAAAAACATAATTGCATGACAACTTTTAACTCAATTGGAGTTAGTCTCAACTCAACCTTAACTCACCTTGGGTGAGTGTTAATTATTGAGGCTATAAATACAAGGCCATACCCATTTATTTTTAATCTATCTTAGAGTAATATTATAATGCATAAATAGATGCAAAGAAGCCTTGCATGTAATTTTACCATGCCAAATTCATGAGCTAAGCATCCAAACCAAAGTGCCAAGGAAAGGTGAAGTTAAAAAATCTCCATTGATGAAGATGTCTTAATGTACAATCTAAGAAAACCATTTCTATAGGCCATTTGGAGATCTAAGGAAGGTATAAGAAGGTTTTATTTTATGTTTTAGTTGTGTTTCATATGCATGTTTATTACCTATGCTCTCCTTAGTGTCTAAGATAGAGCTGTTAGTGTTTAGTGTGTTTACTTGGATTTTATTTTATCTTACTAACATAATAGTAATCTCCCCTCTTGGATTCCTTGTTCATAAGAACTAATATAGGGGTCACTAGATGATGGAGTCTAAAAAATCACAATAAGAGTGCCATTGGATGTGGATCCACCTATGATGTATAGTGGCCCGTGATCTGCACCCATGCCAACCCTATCACAAAAATTTACCAATTAGGCCATTTAACAACTAATTTATGTATAAGGATACCACATAATCTCCCCTCATGTGATTATTTTTAATGTTATCACATGGGGTATGGTCCATACTACATGGTCCTATCTCCATTGCAAGACTTGAGGCAACTTATTGATTTACCCTTTTAGGGTTTTATAATGAAAATTATATGTTTAGATTAAAGGGATGAGATGTCTAAATTAGTATAATAAATATGAAATAATTAATTACTAATTTGTTATAGCATTTGAACTTTTGAATTTATAAAAATAACAATAAATAGGCATAAATATATACTTATCTAAAATTTGATTATCATAGATGATCTGGGTTTTAAAAGTTAATTTTTAAGTGTCATCAATAGGATTCTAGTGTTCATTTTCTCAATGCATAGTAGTGGCTAGTATGGATAATAGTGACATATTTACGTAGTTTCCTCTTGGTGGTGGTAGTTCCCCCATTATTGGACTATTCATATTTTTTGGGAGCACCTACGCTTGTGTTGTTAGGTCTTATTCTTGCATGCACAAAACTTGGAGCTCTGTGTTGTGCCTAGAAAACCTAATTTAGTGTACAAACCCTAATATTCCTTGAAATTTAGAATGATAAATAATTATGTATTCATTAGTATAATGTATTAGACATCCTCAACACCCCACTATTGAGAGATTTTCTTACATACCACTACTCCAAAGAGGGATCAAGATCGATGTAGCTCTCCCACCTAGTGCTTAATGCAAGTGCAAATAAATGCTAGAATGAGTGTGGGCTTGGATACCTTGAATGTTCTTGAGATTTGAAATGTTTTAAAACTAGGATTAGGGATGATTTAGATGGTAGTATGCATAATTAGTGTAGAATAGGGATCAAATACCTTGATTTTATTCAGCTTTATCTTTGATTTGAATAACTTTTACATCTATTTTCCATTTAGTGAATAAAGCTAAATTAGACTTGTACTTATAGGGTTCTATTACTTGTGAAAATAATAAAATGTGATTAGTCTAACCTTAGGAGGGGAACACATTTGAAAAATTATCCTTTGGGAAGAAATAGGGCCAAGGAGAGTAGCACCCAGTTGGGGACACTAGCGCCATGTAGTTACAATGTCCCAAATGTGGTGCTATTGTCCACTTGGTAGACTACTAAGAAATTTAGATTAGGGTATGAGATGATAGTTTTTAGACTATGTTTTGACTAATTATAAGTTATTTTGGTATGCTCTATGATTGAAAAAGTAAGTCTAATTCTCAAGGATAGGTCTATGGCTAGCCTAGGGATAGGTTAACTCAAGTGACACTCTTAACATATAATTACCACTTTTAGGTGATTACATTTACCCCACTTTTATGTTAATAATGTAACAAAATGAAATGACTAGTATAAAAGAAAAATAAGTGTACCTGGACTTACCTTAGAAGTGAAGCCCATATAGATGAGTTTGAGTATGAAAATGTAGGTCTGTGTATGTGTAACATGATAAAAAAACTCTTGCAATGAAACATGCTAAAAATCAATCCTTACTTAAGAGATGATAAAAATAAAAGACTATGATAAAATAATGTAATTGAGTAAAGAGAGAGGAAATGAATGAATGTAAATCATTGGGTACGTAAACAAATGAATGAAATTGGTGATAACCTTTATGTGTGAGTGTATATAGTGATCATATCATTCAATAGCTTGAACAAAGCTGATGGCTTACTCAATCCCCATATGGGTGGCTCAAGAACTCAATTAGGCCATGAATCCATCATTTACCACCTATGTGAAGTGGATTCATCTATAATTTTACTATGTAAAGTGCTAAAAGTATCTAACTAAGTAAATCTAACTGTGTATTTAGCTTTATGGCCACTTAGGTATATTAGGCAGCTTTAGGC
This sequence comes from Torreya grandis, assembly GCA_037957365.1. Classification (NCBI taxonomy): domain Eukaryota; kingdom Viridiplantae; phylum Streptophyta; class Pinopsida; order Cupressales; family Taxaceae; genus Torreya; species Torreya grandis. Next base: position 1,362,140 of record JARHVA010001022.1, on the reverse strand, counting down.
CACTCAAGAATGCCAACCACTATAGATGGAGTAAGGCATGAATCTAGTGATAACCTAGAATGTGATAAAAAGTGTATATAATGTAGAAAATGACATGGAGGTCTCCATTCCATTTGATTAACCTATCTATAGCTGAGTATATGGAAATTATGTGTCATGCACATGCCCCCAATTTGGTACCTGAGTATATTGAATCCAAACTAAGTATGTAATAGCTGAATCTATGTAACTATAATTAATGAAGAAGTGATCATGCTACACATGATGCCACCAAATCTAAGCAAATAGTATGAATCTAAGCTAAAATGAATGAATCTGATCAAAATCTAAACATAACTATCAAACCTATTACATAATCTATGAATATCTATATTGTACCTAGTGTAATAGTTTCAATGATCTGGACTATCCTGAATCTAGGGCTACTAGATAGTAGAACCCTATGGTGCTAGTATCCTAATATGGCTGCTAATGTTTACCTAGTCTAATTTTTGTGTGATCTAAATTGAATTTTGAGCCTCTATTTTTTTTGTATCTACCATGAGTCTAATATTTGAAATTGAGCCTATGTGCTAAAATTTGTTTATGAAAAGCAAAGTATGAGCTTGATCTCTATACAAACCCCTATGAATACCCTCTATTTTGAGGGTAGTTATGAAACTTATTTAATAATTTCACTCTAAATAAGTATCTCTAAAAAATATGTTATCTAGAGCATGTGCATGATATTCTAATATAACATACAAACATAACATCAAAATGTAAATAAATCTAAGCATAAGTAATGTAAGATGTATGTTGTAATATAACATTTCAAAAGGGTGTCAAGATAAATGTATTAAATGTATATAATAATAAAATATGAGTAACTACCTAGATGTATGGGGCATGATGTCCATCATGGCTCTCACATATGAAGGGTGGATGCATGAGATCACTCATGGCATCAAAAACTAGTGTGTGTGTGTGTGTGTGTGTGTGTGTGTGTGTGTGTGTGTGTGTGTGTGTGTGTGTGAAACACATATAAGTGTCATGGTGTAGAATCATATAAAGAATAAAACATACAAGCATATGAGGCATACAAAATATAGGAAAAGGGGACATAATAGAAGGGACATGGGCACATGTCACTAAATTTTAAAATGAAGACATATAACGACATGTTCAAATTTCCACATATGCAAGCAACAATAAATGTCATTATACAAAATCAAGTAAAATCACACACAAGGGACATAGGCACATACCCAAGGTATACAAACATAAAAGTGACATAGAGCCAAAGAATAATGGAATATTAAAGTGCCCTTAAAGATGGAATAAGTATAGGAACACAATCAAGTCTAATCTAGGAACTATAAATGAAAGCATGTATAACCATGTAGTAAAAATATACATAGATACTAGGATGTATATTTACTAAGTTTAATAAATGATAGAAAAATATGAGTGATGAATATCAATATAAATTAATGCATAAATTAGAATGTATAGTATATAAAGATAGAACCGGGTAGTAATATTATGTATGAGATTCCCCTTAGTGGGTAGATGTATCAAATGTATAAACTTGGATCATTATAAATTCCACCAATGGGTATATGATAGCCAGTTTGGATAAGTGTAGTGGACCGAAGTCCTATCTAGAATTTACAAGTACTTGACAAGAAAAATTGAAGTATATATGTATGATAAAACTGACTATACTAGGATACCTAGTAATATGCAATATATGGAAGGTAGGAGAAATGTAAACATAACAATGCATATAATTTGTTTTTTTGAAATATTTTGAATCTTTTTATATTTTGACATGTTATATTATTTTTGTGTTTTCTGAGTATAAGATACAAGAAAATGAAAATAAACTATGTACAAAGAGCAAGGGATTAGGAAGTTGTATAAGAGTAGGAACCATAGTAACCAATGAGTCTCATGGGAGACTCACTATCATTATGGCTTGTGTTAAAAATAGGAATGGTAGTATCTCATGAAATGTGATTGATATGCTACAGTTGAATGTTTTTGTAGTGGTAATCTAAGTATTGTTCCTCATCAAAATCATTATATTATTCAACATCAAAATCATAATAACCTATAATGCTAGGGGGAATTGTCTCATATTGTGAAGTTGAACTTTTTGAATTGTTCTTTAGAATATTTATTGTGATTTTCCATTTGAAACTATGTTTTTTATACATATGGTGTTGTGGAATCTCTTTTGCTAGAAAACCTATTTTTAGAATGCTTGTTGGCTAAGCATGATTTTGATTGTGTAACTTAGGATCTTTCTCTTTTTATAACATGTCTTGTGTGTATCTGGATGTTTTGCCTTGATAAACTATATTTTTGATAGATGTGTCTTAGAATGTTAAATAAATCCCAAACCCTATTGACCAATATTATTAACTTCTAGAATAGGAGAAGTGATGCCTTGGGCCTATTTACCCAAACCTTGACCATGATAATCAAACTGTTTTAGATATTTGTGACTAAAATTATACCATATTGAACATTGAGCCTCATTTTGGAGAGGTGGACTTGCTTGATTTATCTATGCTTGTTGCACTATTTCTTGATATGATTGTGCTTTTTGAACCTTTTATTGTCTTGAGTTGTGCTTTGGCATCCATTTTTGTACTATTTCTAGATTTGACCCTTTTCAAATTGATAGATGTGCCATTATATGTTGTGTGGATGATGTGTCACTATTTGAGTCATCTATATCCATTATATATTTTATTTTCCTTTTCAATTCTAAACATGAATCTGTGTGGTGCCCATGCATTCTATGATATGCAAAAAAATATCTGGATCTCCTCATTGAGTATAGAGGAGGTAGGTTGATCAACTTAGATTTAATCATGTCCCTTAATATCTCATTTTAAATCTTATTTAACCCTTGAATTCTTTTTGAATCATGAGTTTTAGATATACTTTGTTGTGATTTTGTGTTCTAATATATAACATTGTTTTCCATAAATTGACTAGTTGAAGATGTATAAACATGATTTACATTATTATACCCTAGAGGCCCTTATCTTGCAAATTGTTTTTCAAATATTTTAATATTTTCATGTAGTAGTTGATTTTGTAAACTTATATTTATATTTATCATACTGATAAGTTGATCACATAAAGTATCATAAGTGTAAACCCTTGTTGTTTTCGTTTTAACATGTAGGCACACACCTTGTAGGGAAGAGGTGTGAATAGGTTGAGTAGGTGGATTAGTGATAGTTTTATATTTTTCATCATCTCATGTAGGAATGATATCATGGACCTAGTTAAAGGAAAATTAAATATCAACCTTTTGGAGATGAGGAGGAGAAGGAGATTCTTTCTTGTGCATAAGACATGACATTTAAGCTTTAAACATAGTTTTTAGCTTATGTGCTAAATCCTCTATGTGTCTATAGGTTTGCTTATTAATGGAATTCCATATAAGAGAAAGATAACATGCTATGAGATATGAAATATATTGAAATTGATATAAAGCATCATCTATACATGTGTTTTTGTCTTTTTTGAGTTCATTTCGAATTAAATGGAATAAACATGTAAATGAGAGTATTAGACTTTGCAATAAAAAGTGATTAATTTCTTCTATCATTATGATCATGATGATATGAATTAGAATATATATGAATCTAAAATCTGAGTTTTGGAAATAAAAATTGAGTATAAAAATATAAAGATACAAACCCTAAGCGTGTCTAGGGTTAGGGTTTTTAAATGTAGGGTTTATTTGAACCAATTTAAATTATATGTAAAATAAATTGAAACCCTAATGTGAAATTGATTTAAATTATCTAGGTTATCTAAGAAAATTAGAAAAATTAGAAGTAGGTAGATCTAAATTATTACACAAAAATTTGGATTAATGCAAGCAAGGGTTTGAATCAATATTTGAAGTAAGATGGGTTCACAAAATGATTTAACCTTTTAGGGTTTTACTATGTAAATCTTATGTTTAGATTAAATGGATAAGATGTTTAAATTAATCAAATAAATATGCATTAATTAACTATTGATTTTTTATAGCATTTGACCTTATTTTGACTTTCTAAAAATAACAATAAAGAGGCATAAATATAGACTTATCTAAAAATTAATTATCACAAATGATATGGGTTCTAAAATTTGAGTTCTGAGTGTCATAAATAGGATTCTAGTGTTCCTCTACTCATTAAATAGTAGTGTCTAGTATGGACAATAGTGCTATGTTTGTGTAGTGTCTTCCAAGTGGTGGTAGTGTCCCCTTTATATAACTATTCCTATTATTTGGGAGTACTTGCACTTTTTTTTAAGTCATGTTTCTATGTACATGAAACTTGGAGCTCTGTGTTATGCCTAAAAAACCTGATTTAGTGTACAAACCCTAATCCTCCTTCCAAGTATGTCATGAATAATAGTTGTGTGTTCATTATTGGGATGGATTGGACATCCTTAACACCCCATTATGAAGAGAGTTGAATACATACCAATACTCCAAAGATGGATAAAGCTCAGTGTAGTTCTCCCACCTAGTGCTTGATGTAAGTGCAAGTGAAAGCTAGAATGACAGTGGGCTTAGATGCCTTGAATATGCTTTAGCTTTGAAATGTTTAAAAACTAGGCTTAGGGATATTGTAGATAGTAGTATGCAGAAGTAGGGGAAAATAGGGATCAAATATCTTGATTTTGCTCAACTTTGACTTTAGTTTGAATAGATTTTGTATCTATTTTCCATCTAATGAATAAAGGTGAATTAGACTTATATTTATAGGGTTTTATTGCTTGTGTGGATAAGATAATATACTTAATCTAACCTTAGGAGGGGCACACATTTTAAAAAGTATCCATTGGGAAGAGCTAGGGCAAATGATAGTAGCACGTAATTGGGGACACTAGCACCATGTGGCTGTAGTGTCCCAAATGTGGCACTATTATCCATTTTTCAAATTATTGATCAATTTGGATTAAAATATGAGATGACAGTTCTGGGACTATGTTTTGACTAACTCTAGGTGACTGTGGTCTACTTAATGACTAGAAAAGTAAGTTTAATGCTCAAGGATAGGTTTATGGATAGCCTAGGGATAGGTTAACTCAAGGGACACTCTTAACATTGAATACCACTTTTAGGTGATTACACCTATCATTGACCACATGGGGTAACCCAATTAGTTACTACATGGGGAACCTCTCATATATCCATGTGCTTAGTAAAATCATAAGTTCCATGGTTTTCTACCCTTTGGATAACATCCATACATATCATGAATAAGTTGGACCTAGATGATATCCCCATAATAATAGAGTGATACTTGATTGAATATGGACTAGCACAAGAGTATTGCATATAAAAGTACTTTTCCATCTAAATTTTGACATAGTAATCATGTTATCACAAGTCCTATCACTACCTTCCAAATGCCCATAATAGATAAAATATAATTGTAAATAAATATCATTCTTAACCTAGGTTGAATCCTATTTAAACATGTAACCCATTAGGCTAATGATCATCTCTCATACTCATCCTATGGTGTATTAGTAATCATCAGTGTCTCGGTTATCAAAAGTCCAATAGATACATGTACATCCTCTAGATTTATACCCACCTCATTGGTGTCCCCATCCAACTCCCATTGGAAAGTGTTGGTCAACCTTTCCCATGCTCCTAAGAACATGAAAATGAGATCAACACTCAAAGGGATCTGTCTCATCTCCATGATGCTACCAAAACCTAAGGTGACTAGTCAAGATCTATCGACATCCATCCAATGATCCAAAAAATATAGTAGTCATGATGTATCTACTAGGAACCAATATATCTAATGTCTCTAAAAAATATCAAATAACAAAGGATGTATCAAAACTCCATGTCATCAATAATTACAATACATTCTTAAAAATTCACAAATTAACTACTTCATCAGTTGGTTTAATTTAGTTGATTATATTTTTTGATTTTTTACACATTCAGCCCATTTGATACTAAATAGGCCCTATACCCATGATGTTACACATAATCAACCCATTTGATACTAAACTAGCCCTATTATTTCCAACTAAATCATCATATTTTATATTAAATCAGCACTTCCTCAAATCTATTTTACTACATTGGCCCTTTGTTACACAATCAAGCTTATTAAACAAATTGTATAAACCATTTACTACCAAATACATCAATTAGAAGGTACATAATCACTCATCTTTTCATTTCAAACTATGTCAGACCACTAGTACATAGTCAACCACCTTTAACAATATTATGTTGCCCCAGTACTACGTAGTCGACCCCCTATTTTTTGCTCATCTTATGAACTAAGTCAACCAAATAGACTATGTTCTTTCCTTTTAGTGATTTTTTAACCATTTACCATAAATTACTTAGGTATTTATTTTTCTAACTTATTTCTATTCATTACCCCATTTTATCCTTAGTCTAACTAAAAATTTCCTAGGGTTAGTTTCAGTGTCTAGATTTTGTCTACTAATCAATTTTCTATATCTAGCTCAATTTTTTATAGTTACTCAAAAAATTTGAAATTCATGTTTGCTTACTTATGGTGCACCTACTGTGACCATCAGGCATCCTCCTTATCTCATATTTTACCTCCTCACCATGATTGCTCTCTAGTCTCTCACTAGGTCTCTCAAAGCTCTATTTTCTTAGAATAATAAAAATAACAAATGAAATATTTTTCATCCTATTTATAATTACTATTCAAATTTATTTACCTATCAAATATTTATCTCTAGATTTCATTTTTTTATCATATCTTTTTTTCTACTATCTCTTTTTTCAAATCATAAGATGCTCTAGAATCCTGACATCACATAGAATATTTTCACATATTACATGTACATTTTTCAAATTTTCCAATTTTTTGATCTTTTTTGATAATATCTATAGGTTTTCCTAATTTTACCTACATTGGACACCTTCAAATTTCTTTCACTTCATTCCTTATCTATAACACTAAGTTAGTAAAGGTATGTGTTTTTCAATTATGTCCTTTCATTTATCTTACTTCTTACTACAATTTATTCAGCTTCAGTGTTGTGTGTTACCTCATCTCTATAATTTCCTATCTAAAATTCAACTTCACATTACTCATTTACCAAGATTTGGTGTCCTTTTTGTAACCATGACACCTTACAGGGTGTAAGGTGTATTACTCTCTTCAAGCCTAGTTTTTCAACCATTTTAAAAGAAACTAAATTGTCAGTACTACCACTATCAATGATTACTTTTCAAAACTTACCTTTGGATTTACATATGGTTATGAATAAGGTATTTATTCAAGTTAGTTCTTTTATATTCTTGATTAATTTTAGAATATTTTCTTCATCAATAAAGATTCTATCACCTCATATTCATAACATGATCCTACACTCTCCTCTCTTTCAGTTTGAACCAATTGATTACTATGACTTGATTGTAGATACTCTAGGCATTCATAAAATTTATGGCCTACATATTCATTACATTGGAAACACTTACCCAAATAGTCATCCTCTTTAACTTCTGAATATGGCCTTCTTCTTTTATATCAGTAGTCTTCTCTTGAGCTTTGAACTTGGTCATGAAAGCTAGTTTTTTCTTCATCATGTTATTGGAATTGAGTTTTTCCATCTTTAATCTTTGTACCTCTAAAATTACCACTTGTTACCCTATAATATTGAACTTGCTTTATAGACATTTTTTTATTCTACTTTGAGTGCTAATTGGTATTCTTCCTCAACTGATCTTGGGAATAAAATATTAATTTCATCTTGTATATTAAATGTTAGACCATTGATATAACTTGAAACCTTTTTTTCATCTTCCTCTATATGGCTAACTCTGATTGTTAACCTATATAACTCCTCTATATAGTCTTTCACTATCATATCCATTTACTTTAGGTTTTTAAGCTTATTGAATAGATTATTCTAGTAATATTTTGGCATGAAATTATCTTTCATTTTGGCTACCATTCTATCCCAAATCTTAATATTTGGCTTGTATTTTTATCTGCTCTCATCTTGAACTCCATCTCACCAAATTTTTGGATGAACTCTCAATTTTCTATTGGTAATATTATCATTCAAAACTTACACCCATGGATAGTTTGTAGTGTGGGAGGTTTTATTGTAGGGCATAGAGCATGAATGCATTACACAGAGCACATAAGTGTTCAACACTATGCACAAAATTTTTATCACTCACTTGCATGTGTAGAGCATCAATTGTCTCATCATAATGATGGAAACATTCCTAAGGTGTGGGACCCTTGCAATCCTTGGGACAAACCTTGGGAGTATGCCGATTTCCTTCTATTCTAAGTACACTAGGTTGAGGAACAACATGCAAACCTAAAGAGAATAAAGGTAAATTTACTGCTAATATTAACCAAATATTTCTAGGGAAAAGGGAAAGAGAAGGTAAGATTTTGATGGAAAGTGAAAGGTGATGCACCAAAAATAGAGCTAGTACCCCTATTGCCTTGGACACACTAAAAATATTTAAGAATGAAATAGTATCAAATAGAATCCACCATGAACACTCCAAATGCTCATGTATTTTGCATAGAGGCATGTGAATATAATGTATCATTGATATGGATTAACTTTATCCATAAACAAGGTCTATGAAAACTTGAATGCACACAAAATATGACTTGAAAGTGAGTTCTGAGTTCCACAAGAGGTGATGGGAATCAATGATGATGAGAGGGGAGAACATTAACTATAAATAAAGATCAATAAACACAAATCATACACATATTTTAATAATAATGGAGATAGGTGCACTCAATTCTCATTAAAGTTCAATGTGTAACTAATAGAAGTGATCTTAGAGAGAAAATTTTGGTAATGTGAGGTTGCCTAAAAAATATATCTCTTCTTACATTGAAGAACCATGATTTTATATGGCATCAAACCTTGTACAATTAATTCCCCCCTTGGGGTGGAATATATAGTCTTTTAATTCTATTTTGGCATTGCATTCATGCTTTTTAAATTTTGCCTGGTGATTTAGATTTGAGAGTTGGTGGCAAGATTATTTTGGATCCACATGCATGTCTAAGAATGGAAGATATTTGGGATAGTTAGATGGGTGTCATGTGATAATATTTCTATGTATATTATCCACTTATTCATTTACTCATCTTGACAAGGCCTTGAACGCCACTCAATTGCTTTTCAACTATCACTTTATAGTTTGATGCCACTTGTCAATTACATAATGTGGTCCTCCTTTAAACTGACATGTTTCTACTACACATCTAATGGGAATTAGTGCCTTATGACTTTTGGGGATATATCTACACTTAATACTATGTAGTGATTGTGAGTTGGTGAAGGATGCAAATGTATAAGTTCTCTGCAAGGTTGTATGAATTTTAACCCTTTTGTACCAAATCCCCCTTGATAGTTATCACAAGATTTTGATTCATAATTAGGGCTCATATTAGTCTACAAAGTAGCATGTGTGAAACATAGATTGTAGCCTATGATTTATGAGAGCATAGAAGTGGAATTCTATGATTTGGTGTGAAATTTCAGCATGTATGCATAAGGAGTCTTTTAAATAGGAGTGCATGATAAGATTAAAGATCTTAGGTGAATTCTTCATGATTTATAACTACTCCTTGGGCACTTCTTCTTATGCTATCTAAAGACTAATAAATTTGTGCTTTTGAACTTGTGCAACATTTGTGCCATGAAGAACCTATATATGAGGTGCACATGTGGAAACATCAAGAGCATGAATTGACACTTAGTCAATTTACATATCTACATTGATTGTTTTAATCATGAGCATAGATGGGAAACATCTATATATAGGATTTATTTAAGGAACTCAACACTTTATAGGCACAAAAACCTTCTATAGGATCCTTATGAGTTATTTTCAAGATAGAATCAACTTATAAAGTCAAAAATTTTGGCGATATTTATGAGTCATTCACATACTAAGAAGGAATCTAGTAGCTTTTGAGGAAATCCATTGGGTATAGAGTCATTGAAATTCTTAGTAATTCTATTCTTGAATGCACAGGTTATGTGTTTTTGGATTTAGAATAAACTCATATTTCCTAACAAAAAGAAATAAATATGTCAAAGTCACTTAGAGGAAATATGATCTAAGCTAAGCAGAACACTATGCACAAGCACTTAGAGGAACTAAAATTTATCCTCAAATAATGTGTATAAGGCACCTAAGGAAATGAAAAAAAATCTAATATAATTATCTCCAAATTATACATGAATAAATAGATATAATGATTAAGATAGATACCATTGATTGGGATGGGTAGTTCTTCTCCATTCAATTTTGTGAGTTGGAAAGTGTTAGCTTGATTACAGTTAATTATGGTTTATGGACCATTCCATATCATCACATAAAATTTAGTATGCCTTAAATATCTATCTACATCCTATTTGAGAACTAAATTTATATCCTAAAAACTTATGTTAGTGGCCTTTTTATCAAATTTCCTCTTTATTTGGGCTTGTTAAAATTCCATCGTATGCATAACTTGTGCTCTAGTCTCTTTGAGCTCCATTAGCTCTACTAACCTTACTATGAGGGGATTGATTTTGAGTAGATATAATTGATGGGAGAGTTTTAATGAGGTAAATTCAAGAGACATGGTAAATCTATCCTTAATTATATAAACTAACATGAAGGGTGAATTTACCAACACTCTCTTGGGCATGATTTGATTGGCCTAAAGGGTGCTCTTGAGTTTAGTGTTTTAAGCTCATTGATTATCCTCCATGGTCCTCTTTATAATGTGAATCAAATTATTATTTGTGGATTAGGCTAGACCATTACCTTAAGGGTAATAATTCAATGAGCTATTTAGGTGGATGTTATGCTTGATGGCCCATTCATTGAACTTGGTTCCAAGGAAGGCTAGTACATTGTTAGAGATAATGGTGGCTGGAACACCAAATCTCATTACAATGCCATCATATAAAAATAGAATTAATGCCTCATTATCTTCTTTAAATGCCACTTACTTTGTCTACTTTGTGAAGTATTTGGTTTCCATGAGGATATATTTGCTCCCAACACTTGAAGGTGAGTTGATCATCCCTATGTAGTCTAGGCCCATTATGTAAAGGGCCATTCAGCTTGTATTAAGAATAATGGTAAGGTTACCATCTTCTATTTCCTTACAAAAAAAGTGCATTTATTAAAAATTCACCCATATTCATGTTCATCCTTGAAAAAATTTGGATAATATTATCTTATTCATGTAATCTTTATGGTGGTAGTCTTGGGTGATAAATGGCATCTTAATGGACCATCATGGAATTCTTGGAGAATTCTGCTTACCTGATTGTGCTCTATACACCTCAAGAGGACTCCATTGATGTTTCTTCTAAATAATGTACCATTGATGAGCACATAAAGGATGGATTGTAATCTTAAGTGCCTATGTTGAACCTTGCTTAGGCTAAGGGGATATATGCCATCCTAAAGGAAGGATTTCATATTCTTGATCCAATTCAATGGGATGCTCTAGTTTATTGATTGATCTTTGGAAAATGTGATAATTGTGTTATCACCATATCTCACACTATTTTCCAATTATTTTCACATATATTTTACTCACATAAGCTTGGTAAATTATATGTCCACATCATATTCCATCACCTTTGTGATCCAACTAGCTCTTTTCTCATTGATGTCATTGCTAAGTAGGAACTCTTTGATGCTTGTGTGTGAGACCATCTGTTGAATATTGTTATTTAAAAACATGTGTAAAAAATTATTGAGAACCCTTATAACTATGAGGGAGTGCTTTTATACAAGTCTATAATTCAGCTCATAATTCTTTATTGCATGGATAAAAAAGGTAATTGGCTGCTCCAATTGATCATTATTTTTTGGTGTAAAAATACCTAAAATGCCTTAAGCCCCATTGAATACATAAAGGATAATATATTTAATATAATCTAGGTTGATAAAGGTGGAATATTGTGTTATAATTCACTTGATGTCTTTAAAATAATTCTTACCTTTGTAAGTCCAGCTGAATACAACATTCTTCTTAAGCATCACAGTGAGGGGTTTGGATAGATTATAAAAATTAGGGACACAATGTTTATCCTCCCTAATAAGCTTTGAAGACTCTTATTATGACTTAGGAGAGGGGATGAAATAGATTTGACTCACTCTAGATCAATTACAATCCCCCTTTTGGGGACAATATGCCCTATTAGAGATCCATCATGAACCATGAAGATACACTTGATAGGGTTAATGGATATTCTAACCTCTTGGCACCTTTAGAAGACTTGATCTAGATGGCTTAAGTGATATTATATGTGCTTAGAGAAAAAATTTATGTCATCAAGGTAGACTAAGATGATCTTGTTGATGATTTTATTAAATTACATATCTATGGATCTCTTGAAGGTTGTTCATGCATTTGTTAAATTAAAGGGTATCCACTAGTATGCGATGGTTCCCCACTTAGTCATAAATACTATTTTGCAATGATCACACTCTTGTACAAGAATCTAATTGTATGTTGAGTAGCTATATAGAAACAAGAATCTCTCCATGCCTATAACTATTTTTAGGATTTTATCCATTGGTGGGAGGGGACTATTTTCCTTAAGGGATGCCTTATTCAAATCTCTAAAGTTTATACATAAATGGGTTTCCCTATTATTATTTCACACTAGGAATAAATTACAAATGCACACAGAGTGTTTGATCAAGAGTGTTATGATGGATTCAATGATCTTTGAGAGTTACTCTCTCATCAAAGGCCCAATCTTTAGGTTGATGGGTCTTTACTTTTGGAAAGTTGGTTGTGCACCAGGGTTGAGCTTAATGGCATGTTATGTTAAGCCTATGTCAAAGCCTCTAAGTTACTTATAAGTTTATGAAAAGATATCATCATATCTCTTAATGATATTTATAAAGTTCTTAATTTCTAGTGGGGAACATACCTTTCCAACTTTTAGGGTTCTACCTTCATAAATGGTCACTTGCATAGAGATCCCCTCCTTAACTGCCATGTTTTACCTCTCTCCCTTAAGATAGTCATAAGAATTAAATATGATGATTTCTAATCTAACTATCCCCTTAGAATAATTTTTCCCTTTTAGTTAGATGATCTAATCCCCATATTGGGTTTAAAGCTATAACTGTCTCCCAACACTAAATTTAGCTTCATCCTATAAGAAGCTACTAATTTTATCATTTCTCTTAAACACTTGCCAATTTCATGTATTTTTAGGGGATGTTGGCCTAATTATGATCTTGACAAGTTGTTTAAATCCTTTTTTACATTACATAAGATGTCATACTACACACCTATTGTTGTGAGTTAATCATATCCCACACCCTATGATTTTAAGCTTTCAATGAGCCATTTTTGGTCATGCTTTGTAGTCTAATCTAGTTTACAACCAATTAACTATCACCAAATTATTGTGTCACCTTGATTCCTTTCTTCCACACAAGTTGGAGGCCTTAGATCAATGCTTCATATTATTCAACATTATTCATGTAACCAAAGTAAAACCTAAAGGCATGGAAATATTTCTCATTTTGAGGGGAGACTAACATCACACCAAATCTAATGCCATTTTTGCTCTAAGAACCATCAAATTATAGTTATCATGTGCCTTCAAGATCCTCTTATACCTTTATGCTCTTGGGTAACATAGAGTCCTCCTTAAAGATGGAATAAATTCCTAGCCTTATCTCTTCTACATTTTCATATGGGTTGCACTTATAATGATCCAAAAAATCATCTATAACCTATTTAAGTGGCCTTGTGGCTTCATGGAGAATCAAATTATCTTCTTGATAAAAAATACATAGTTTAATTTAACTAAGTTGGGAGAGCATGGCTCAACATGAATTTTGAATATGGGTTCATCTTTAATGGTCACCTTAGTTTTGTATCTAGTTCTAAGAAACATATGTGACTAGTTTGAAGATAAGTGTATCCATGATCTTCTATGGCATCACTGAGTTTCTCATCCCTGACTTGACCATGAAATTATGTACTAGGTGCTTTTCAATAATCAATGATATGTAAAATAAGGGTGGTTTAGCATTATTTTGCACCTATTTATTTGGTTGAAATAGAATCATATATATGGAAGGCATAAATTATGATGTCTTGCATGCTTGAAATACTTTTAGAGTATCTTGTAGTAAATTTATTTGAGAAGGAATAAAAAGAACATCCCACATGGTTACATTGAGACTCATCTTATTCATTTATTTGAATATGTTTAAAGTAACTTGGGATACATTTTGTTGTGGTTTTTGTATGGTAACCTCTTCTTGTAATTTTGTATTGGTATGAGGTTACTCTTCTCTTTATGTGTACTGAAGGTTGTGTAGGCACTTTGGTTCACGTACTTGCACACATGACCTTAGGCATTGAAGGAGAGGGTGCTAAAGTTGGTATCACCTATTTCATTTATCTCCTCTTAAATATTATATTGAAATCAACTAACATGCTTCCTATATCTGCTGCATCACTATGATTTATGTAGTTGAGGTCACCCTCCTACCAATTAATAAGAGTAGACCCATATTATTTTTATACTTATGCTTGAGTTTATTCTGCATTTAGAACTATGATATTTTCCTACTCATGAGGATGTGACAAACTTTAAACCATGAGGGCTTGGTTAATGAATCCATATGCATATATAGCTTGATTATGCAATTGAATACATGGGAAACACCATTCAGGGTCTTGTACAAGATTATTTTTCATGAGTATAAGGGATCTATAGGTACTAGAAGTACTAAAGTTATGTGTATAAGGAATTATATTATATGTGAGCTAATTTTGTGTTTGCATGCCACCTTGGTAAGTAGGATTGCTTGACTAGTATTTCTAAGTGAAGGATTGATGGGGTTTGGAATATTGTGTTTTTTACCTTTTGAGGGATACAAGCTCATTTATAAAGCTTTAAAATAGTGTTCTAACTTCATGTAATTCATTAAGGGGTGAAATATATGAGATTAGTGGGCTTACTATGATTAACATGGGTGATGAAATAGGTTATAAAACTAGTTGGATAAGAGGAGGTTATACAAATAGAGGCATAGGGGGTCTAAGTGTAATCTTACTTGCTTGAATTAGATAATTCTTGGTTTTGAACCCAACATCATAGGCATCTAGAAGCACATATATTCTTATGGATTGAATCATCATAACTATATCACTAGTAAGAGATTTCAAAAAATATAAAAATGTAGTATTGTGATATGGCTTACATGGATGTGGAATTCTATCCTAGACTCTCTAGAACCAAAAGTTGAAATCAAACATCATCTTGTGTAGGGATCTCTTTATATTTTAAATATATTCTATCAAGGACAAGTGATCACTTTGATCCTTTAATCACTTACATATTTCCTCCTAAAACTCATCTTAGTTATGAATAGAGTTTGATCTCAAGCCTCAATACCACTAAAGTGATTTTACTTTAAAATAAGAGGTGAATATCTTAGTTACAATGTTGTCCTTAGTTACATGGTGCACTGAGTAGATATTCACAATATCTTAAATAAGCTCCACATGGGAAGTTGCATTCTTTCCAATAAATGAGGATAAAATCTTGAGGGATGTGACTAGAATGTCATCATATTGGGCAAGAATCAATGGAATGCCTCCATTGAAAGGAAAAAATAGATGATTTATATGTGTATCCATGAATAAAATAGGGAATAACCCTTCTCTAGGTGTAAGTAACCTCCCAAATGGGGGGTTAGACTAAACTTTAGGGATTATTTCCTTGAACCACTCTTTCTCTTGATAAGGGATGAAGATATTCTTACCCTTCTTCTAGAGGGTATAAAAAGCTCAATGAAATTGAAATAAATGCCCTTTGAAGATGATCTCATTTATCTTGGCATATAGATGAAACACTAATCTTTATGAACTAGAAATTCTTAGAGTTACCAGGTGCTAAAACTGAGTGTCTGTAATACTGTTAACTAAATATAACACCAACCTTAGATCTTTCTTTAAATGGGTCCCACCTAGGCATGCCAAAGAAATTATTCATTTGAAACATACACCCAAGGATAGTCTATGGTGTAAGAGATTTTTTTATAGGGTGTAGAGCACAATACCTTGTATAAATCACATTATTACAAAAATCAATGTCTTTACAAATCTAACATAGAAAATAATGGAGCCAAATAGACATGTGAGGTTGCCTAAAAAATATCTCTCTTCTTACATTGAAGAACCATGATTTTATATGGCATCAAACCTTGTACAATTAATTACCCCCTTGGGGTGGAATATATAGTCTTTTAATTCTATTTTGGCATTACATTCATGCTTTTTAAATTTTGCCTGGTGATTTAGATTTGAGAGTTGGTGGCAAGATTATTTTGGATCCATGTGCATGTCTAAGAATGGAAGATATTTGGGATAGTCAGATGGGTGTCATGTGATAATATTTCTATGTATATTATCCACTTATTCATTTACTCATCTTGACAAGGCCTTGAACACCACTCAATTGCTTTTCAACTATCACTTTATAGTTTGATGCCACTTGTCAATTACATAATGTGGTCCTCCTTTAAATAGACATGTTTCTACTACACATCTGATGGGAATTAGTGCCTTATGACTTTTGGGGATATATCTACACTTAATACTATGTAGTGATTGTGAGTTGGTGAAGGATGCAAATGTATAAGTTCTCTGCAAGGTTGTATGAATTTTAACCCTTTTGTACCAAATCTCCCTTGATAGTTATCACAAGCTTTTGATTCATAATTGGGGCTCATATTAGTCTAAAAAGTAGCATGTGTGAAACATAGATTGTCACCTATGATTTATGAGAGCATAGAAGTGGAATTCTATGATTTGGTGTGAAATTTCATCATGTATGCATAAGGAATCTTTTGAATAGGAGTGCATAATAAGATTAAAGATCCTAGGTGCACTCTTAATGATTTAGAACTACTCCTTGGACACTTCTTCCTATGTTATCTAAAGACTAAGAATTTTTTACCTTTGAACTTGTGCACCATTTGTGCCATGAAGAACCTATATATGAGGTGCACATTGGGAAACATCAAGAGCATGAATTGACATTTAGTCAATTTACATATCTACATTGATTGTTTTAATCATGAGCATAGATGGGAAACATCTATATATAGGATTTATTTAAGGAACTCAACGCTTCATAGGCACACAAACCTTCTATAGGATCCTTATGAGTTATTTTCAAGATAGAATCAACTTATAAAGTCAACACTTTTGGTGATATTTATGAGTCATTCGCATAATAAGAAGGAATCTAGTAGCTTTTGAGGAAATCCATTGGGTATAGAGTCATTGAAATTATTAGTAATTTTATTCTTGAATGCACAAGTTATGTGTTTTTGGATTTAGAATAAACTCATATTTCCTAACAAAAAGAAATAAATATGTCAAAGTCACTTAGAGGAAATATGATCTAAGCTAAGCAAAACACTATGCACAAGCACTTAGAGGAACTAAAATTTATCCTCAAATAATGTGTATAAGGCACCTAAGGAAATGAAAAAACATTTAATATAATTATCTCCAAATTATACATGAATAAATAGATATAATGATTAAGATAGATACCATTGATTGGGATGGGTAGTTCTTCTCCATTCAATTTAGTGAGTTGGAAAGTGTTAGCTTGATTACAGTTAATTATGGTTTATGGACCATTCCATATCACATAAAATTTAGTATGCCTTAAATATCTATCTACATCCTATTTGAGAACTAAATTTATATCCTAAAAACTTATGTTAGTGGCATTTTTATCAAATTTCCTCTTTATTTGGGCCTGTTAAAATTCCATCATATGCATAACTTGTGCTCTAGTCTCTTTGAGCTCCATTAGCTCTGCTAACCTTACTATGAGGGGATTGATTTTGGGCAGATATAATTAATGGGAGAGTTTTAATGAGGTAAATTCAAGGGATGTGGTAAATATATCCTTCATTATATAAACTAACATGAAGGGTGAATTTACCAACACTCTCTTGGGCATGATTTGATTGGTCCAAAGGGTGCTCTTGAGTTTAGTGTTTTAAGCTCATTGATTATCCTCCATGGTCCTCTTTATAATGTGAATCAAATTATTATTTGTGGATTAGGCTAGACCATTACCTTAAGGGTAATAATTCAATGAGCTATTTAGGTGGATGCTATGCTTGATGGCCCATTCATTGATCTTGGTTCCAAGGAAGGCTAATACATTATTAGAGATAATGGTGGTTGGAACACCAAATCTCATTACAATGCCATCATATAAAAATAGAATTAATGTCTCATTATCTTATTTAAATGCAACTTCCTTGGTCTACTTTGTGAAGTATTTGGTTTCCATG
Source organism: Torreya grandis (assembly GCA_037957365.1). Classification (NCBI taxonomy): domain Eukaryota; kingdom Viridiplantae; phylum Streptophyta; class Pinopsida; order Cupressales; family Taxaceae; genus Torreya; species Torreya grandis. The sequence goes on along the minus strand of JARHVA010001022.1, from coordinate 1,343,761 downwards.
AGGATATATTTGTTCCCAACACTTGAAGGTGAGTTGATCATCCCTATGAAGTCTAGGCCCCATTATGTAAAGGGCCATTCAACTTGTATTAAGAATAATGATAAGGTTACCATCTTCTATTTCCTTACAAAAAAAGTGCATTTATTGAAACTTCACCCATATGCATGTTCATCCTTGAAAAAATTTGGATAATATTATCTTATTCACATAATCTTTATGGTGGTAGTCTTGGGTGATTAATGGCATGTTAATGGACCATCATGGAATTCTTGGAGAATTTTGCTTACCTGATCGTGCTCTATACACCTCAAGAGGACTCCATTGATGTTTCTTCTAAATAATGTACCATTGATGAGCACATAAAGGATGGATTGTAATCTTAAGTGCCTATGTTGAACCTTGCTTAGGCTATGGGGATGTATGCCATCTTGAAAGGAAGGATTTCATATTCTTGATCCAATTCAATGGGATGCTCTAGTTTATTGATTGATCTTTGGAAAATGCGATAACTATGTTATCACCATATCTCACACTATTTTACAATTATTTTCACATCTATTTTACTCACATAAGCTTGGTAAATTAGATGTCCACATCATATTCCATCACCTTTGTGATCCAACTAGCTCTTTTCTCATTGATGTCATTGCTAAATAGGAACTCTTTGATGCTTGTGTGTGAGACCATCAGTTGAATATTGTTATTAAAAAACATGTGTCAAAAATTATTGAGAACCCTTATAACTATGAGGGAGTGCTTTTATACAAGTCTATAATTCAGCTCATAATTCTTTATTGCATGGATAAAAAAGGTAATTGGCTGCTCTAATTGATCATTATTTTTTGGTGTAAAAATACCTAAGATGCCTTAAGCCCCATTGAATACATAAAGGATAATATATTTAATATAATCTAGGTTGATAAAGGTGGAATATTGTGTTATAATTCACTTGATGTCTTTAAAACTATTCTTGCCTTTGTATGTCCAGTTGAATACAACATTCTTCTTGAGCATCACAGTGAGGGGTTTGGATAGATTATCAAAATTAGGGACACAATGTTTATCCTCCCTAATAAGCTTTGAAGACTCTTATTATGACTTAGGAGAGGGGATGAAATATATTTGACTCACTCTAGATCAATTACAATCCCCTTTTTGGGGATAATATGCCCTATTAGAGTACCTTCATGAACCATGAAGATACACTTGATAGGGTTAATGGATATTCTAACCTCTTGGAACCTTTATAAGACTTGATCTAGATGGCTTAAGTGATATTATATGTGCTTAGAGAAAATAGTTATGTCATCAAGGTAGACTAAGATGATCTTGTTGATGATTTTATTAAATTCCATATCTATGGATCTCTTGAAGGTTGTTCATGCATTTGTTAAATCAAAGGGTATCCACTAGTATGCGACGGTTCCCCACTTAGTCATAAATATTATTTTGTAATGATCACACTCTTGTACAAGAATCTAATTGTATGTTGAGTAGCTATATAGAAACAAGAATCTCTCCATGCCTATAACTATTTTTAGGATTTTATCCATTGGTGGGAGGGGAGTATTTTCCTTAAGGGATGCCTTATTCAAATCTCTAAAGTTTATACATAAATGGGTTTCCCTATTATTATTTCACACTAGGACTAAATTAAAAATGCACAAAGAGTGTTTGATCAAGAGTATTATGATGGATTCAATGATCTTTGAGAGTTACTCTCTCATCAAAGGCTCAATCTTTAGGTTGATGGGTCTTTACTTTTGGAAAGTTGGTTGTGCACCAGGGTCAAACTCAATGGCGTGTTATGTTAAGCCTATGTCAAAGCCTCTAAGTTACTTATAATTCTATGAAAATATATCATCGTATCTCTTAATGATATTTATAAAGTTTTTAATTTCTAGTGGAGAACATACCTTGCCAACTTTTAGGGTTCTACCTTCAAAAATGGTCACTTGCATAAAGATCTCCTCCTTAACTGCCATGTTTCACCTCCCTCCCTTAAGATAGTCATAAGAATTGAAGATGATGATTTCGAAGGTAACTATCCCCTTAGAATTTTTTTTCCCTTTTAGTTAAATGATCTAATCCCCATATTGGGTTTAAAGCTATAACTATCTCCCAACACTAAATTTAGCTTCATCCTATAAGAAGCTACTAATTTTATCATTGCTCTTAAACACTTGCCAATTTCATGTATTTTTAGGGGATGTTGGCCTAATTATGATCTTGAAAAGTTAATTAGATCCTTTTTTACATTACATAAGATGTCATACTACACACCTATGGTTGTGAGTTAATCATATCCCACACCCTATGATTTTAAGCTTTCAATGAGCCATTTTTGGTCATGCTTTGTAGTCTAATATAGTTTACAACCAATTAACTATCACCAAATTATTGTAGCACTTTGATTCCTTTCTTCCACATAAGTTGGAGGCCTTGGATCAATGCTTCATATTAGTCAACATTATTCATGTAACCAAACTAAAACCTAAAGGCATGGAAATATTTCTCATTTTGAGGGGAGACTAACATCACACCAAATCCAATGCCATTTTTTCTCTAAGAACCATCAAATTATAGTTATCATGTGCCTTCAAGATTCTCTTATACCTTTATGATCTTGGGTAACATAGATTCCTCCTTAAAGATGTAATAAATTCCTAGCCTTATCTCTTCTACATTGTCATATGGGTTGCACTTATAATGATCCAAAAAATCATCTAAAACCTATTTAAGTGGCCTTGTGGCTTCGTGGAGAATCAAATTATCTTCTTGATAAGAAAAATACATAGTTTAATTTAACTAAGCTGGGAGAGCATGGCTCAACATGAATTTTGAATATGGGTTCATCTTTAATGGTCACCTTAGTTTTGTATCTAGTTCTAAGAAACGTATGTGACCAGTTTGAAGATAAGTATCTATCCATCTTTGTCATGAAGTCTCAAGAGAGGCAAAAGAGAAGTAGGGTGGTTTGTTGATGACTATGATATCCTATACAATCAAAAGACTTGGGCATGCATGAAATGTAAGGTTTATATCTTTGATTATTCCTATTATTTTAACCATTATTCCATCCAATTGGATGGGATAATACACAATTCTAAGTGTATCCATGATATTCTATGGCATCACTGAGTTTCTCATCCCTGACTTGACCATGCAATTATGTACTAGGTGCTTTTCAATAATCAATGATATGTAAAATAAGGGTGGTTTAGCATTATTGTGCACCTATTTATTTGGTTGAAATAGAATCATATATATGGAAGGAATAAGTTATGATGTCTTGCATGCTTGAAATACTTTTAGAGTATCTTGTAGTAAATTTATTTGAGAAGGAATAAAAAGAACATCCCACATGGTTACATTGAGACTCATCTTATTCATTTATTTGAATATGTTTAAAGTAATTTGGGATAAATTTTGTTGTGGTTTTTGGATGGTAGCCTCTTGTAATTGTGTATTGGTATGAGGTTACTCTTCTCTTTATGTGTCTTATTCTATATGTACTGAAGGTTGTGTAGGCACTTTGGTTCACTTACTTGCACACATGACATTAGGCATTGAAGGAGAGGGTGCTCAAGTTGGTATCACCTATTTCATTTATCTCCTCTTAAATATTATATTGAAATCAACTGACATGCTTCCTACATCTATTGCATCACTATGATTTATGTAGTTGAGGTCACCCTCCTACTAATTAATAAGAGTAGACCCATCTTATTTTTATACTTATGCTTGAGTTTATTCTCCATGTAGAACTATGATATTTTCATACTCATGAGGATGTGACAAAATTTAAACCATGAGGGCTTGGTTAATGAATCCATATGCATATATAGCTTGATTATGTAGTTGAATACATGGGAAACACCATTCAGGGCCTTGCACAAGATTATTTTTCATGAGTATAAGGGATATATAGGTACTAGAAGTACTAAAGTTATGTGCATAAGGAATTATATTATATGTGAGCTAATTTTGTGTTTGCATGCCACCTTGGTAAGTAGGATTGCTTGACTAGTATTTCTAAGTGAAGGATTGATGGGGTTTGGAATATTGTGTTTGTTACCTTTTGAGGGATATAAGCTCATTTATAAAGCTTTAAAATAGTGTTCTAACTTCATGTAATTCATTAAGGGGTGAAACATACGAGATTAATGGGCTTAATATGATTAGTATGGGTGATAAAATAGGTTGTAAAACTAGTTGGATAAGAGGAGGTTATACAAATAGAGGCATAGGGGGTCTAAGTGTAATCTTACTTGCTTGAATTAGATAATTCTCAGTTTTGAACCCAACATCATAGGCATCTAGAAGCACATATCTTCTTATGGATTGAATCATCATAGCTATATCACTAGTAAGAGATTTCAAAAAATATAAAAATGTAGTATTGGGATATGGCTTACATGGATGTGGAATTCTATCCTATACTCTCTAGAACCAAAAGTTGAAATCAAACATCATCTTATGTAGGGATCTCTTTATATTTTAAATATATTCTATCAAGGACAAGTGATCACTTTTATCCTTTAATCACTTACATATTTCCTCCTAAAGCTCATTCTAGTTATGAATGGAGTTCGATCTCAAGCCTCAATACCACTAAAGTGATTTTACTTTGAAATAAGAGGTGAATATCCTAGTTACAATGTTGTCCTTAGTTACATGGTGCACTGAGTAGATATTCACAATATCTTAAATAAGCTCCACATGGGAAGTTGCATTCTTTCCAATAAATTAGGATAAAATCTTGAGGGATGTGACTAAAATGTCATCATATTGGGCAAGAATCAATGGAATGCCTCTATTAAAAGGAAAAAATAGATGATTTATATGTGTATCCATGAATAAAATAGGGAATAACCCTTCTCTAGGTGTAAGTAACCTCCCAAATGGGGGGTTAGACTAAACTTTAGGGACTATTGCCTTGAACCACTCTTTCTCTTGATAAGGGATGAAGATATTCTTACCCTTCTTCTAGAGGGTATAAAAAGCTCAATGAAATTGAAATAAATGCCCTTTGAAGATGATCTCATTTATCTTGGCATATAGATGAAACACTAATCTTTATGTACTAGAAATTCTTAGAGTTACCAGGTGCTAAAACTGAGTGTCTGTAATACTGTTAACTAAATATAACACCAACCTTAGATCTTCCTTTAAATGGGTCCCACCTAGGCATGCCAAAGAAATTATTCATTTGAAACATACACCCATGGATAGTCTATGGTGTAAGAGATTTTTTTATAGGGTGTAGAGCACAATACCTTGTATAAATCACATTATTACAAAAATCAATGTCTTTACAAATCTAACATAGAAAACAATGGAGCCAAATAGACATAAAATAGATAAATATTTAGCACACTATATTAGTATTTCATTCTAATAATGTTTCACATGGGTAATAAAAAGTTATATAAGAAAATTATTTCTTATAATTGGGGAGACCATATCTCCAATATCTCACCTGAATATCTCCTCAAACCTATATGCATAATATTGTTATAACATATAAAAATATACAACTGACTAACCAAATAATATATTCTAATAACTAACTTGATAATATTATATTTACCTCTCGATAAATATCCAATGTAAAATATAATGTAATAAACTAATTCCTAACATCCCCCCTTAGTTTTTAGATGGTGAAAAAATATTCAAACTCTCACCTACAATATGCTCGCCTATGTGGCATGCAATATATGGCTCATGACCTTGATATAAAGAAAGGCTCACTCCTTCAATGGTTTTAATTAGGTTTACCACAAATAGTGACATGAATAAGAACTTATCAAATATACAACTTTGGTGGTTTTTTGGATCTACCACAAACCTTTTCAAGATCCATGAATTGACTTACATTAGTGCTTTCTATCCTTTCACTCCATCATAAGATGCTACTTGTCCATTATAAAAAAATTAACAAGACATCACTGTAATAGTGTCCACACTAGATGAAAAATCAACATTGAAGTTAGGTTATATTATTTAATTGACATTATATTTAGCATTAGAAGTAGAATCAATGTTAGTCTCAACATCAAATTCAGAGTCCCTTGAGTCAAAATAAGATTAAGAATTAGAATATGTTTGTGTTTGTTAAAATATTGGTTACTCATGCCTCATAGATAAGTTTGAATACATTTGAGATACTTCTATGGTTTCTAAGGATGATTAATTTATTTTCAACACAAGTTACCCTAGTATCTTCTATAAGGATTATGCTACCTCTTTCCATTCCATTACTATTTCACATGCCACTACCACCAATTAACCTAGCCATTTTATTTCCCTTCCACCTACCACAAGTGTTGATTATGATTGATATAATCACAACTTCTTGAACTGCATCCATGGAAACATATTAATTGAATAATATTAGGGGAACCAAGACCACATTAACATATAAGAATAATTTCCTAGTGAAACCTTTTAGAAGGTGATAGGGGAAAATCAAATTCCAAACTCATCATCTTCTAGTAAAACATTTTTAGAGGCACTAGAAGACAATCAAACTCAAAATTCAATGTTCGTTACTGAAACATTCTTACAAGTGCTAAGGAACAATCAAGATAACTTCATTAGTTAAAACCTCATTGAGGAGCCAATAGCTAAGCACAATATTTCTTCACTAATTGATAAAGACATTATAAAATATCAAATCAGTATAACTTCTAATCTACAATCTAATTAGATAGTAAATACTCTCAATCCTAAATAATAAAAAAATATGGTGGTCTTACTAAGATAATATTAAGAAGTCTTCGGCCCCACCATAACCAAAGTTATGCTGAATCTAAAATCAATAACATTGTGTGTACCTAAAAATATTGATCTTCATTTGTTTCATAATGATTATACATTCAATTATCATCCACCTTTACATCACCAAATTAGACCTATCATCCATTATTTATCCATATTTACCATCCTTGGCCACACTTTCCTTTGTATAGGCTATAAAGATATTTTGTCTTGACATTTCGAGTAAATAGAATCAATGACCAATGCAGATCACAATAACCTTATTAGCATCTCTATCTATAGTAGGTTCTTGATATATTATCTATTTAGAAGAGGTGTGTGATAGCAAGTTACATTATTGGTTATTCTATTTATATCATATTCTGATTAGGACATGCATCTCCACATCATAAAGAATAATAGAAACATTTAACTTGCCAAAAACAAGAACCATACCTTTTTCATTGGCCAAAAACCATGTCATTTTCATTTTCCATTTACCTAGCTAGAATCATTTACCTTATTATCATTTTCCATTCCCCTTGTTGTTGTTTCATACCCTACCATTTACCTCACCTTATCACTTAGGGGTAACCCTCTTGCCATTATATCCAATTTCCATCCCACCATCATCCTAAATAATGTTATTTTATCATACCTTTACTATTGACCAATGCCTAGTTTTGGCCATCTTACCTAACCATTCTAATCTTGGTTCCTTTTTTTATTTTTGCACCTTTCACAATGGGATTTTGATCGAGTTTCAACAATTTTAGAATTTTGTGTTTAAATGATAGTTTGTGAAAGTAGTGTGACAATCAATCTGGAAAGTTATATTTCATTCATGTTTGACTGGTGCCACTAATTATAACCACCTATGGGTAGATCAATATCCCACCTTATGTTACTAATTATAACCACTTATGGGTAAATTAGTATATAACATAGACCTATGCCATTATTTCCTTATTATAACTACCTATGGGAAAATTAGGAATAACACCTTTTATCATGCATTACCACATCACCTTGCCATTACTATTCTCATTTGCCTTGATATTTTCCTAAATTCAATAACTTGTTGCTACCTAGTTAGATCTCACTATATTTTGTGTTCATGGAACTACTATGACTTGAGGTCCTAATGATATTATGTAGGTCATTCTTGATTCACATTAAGGTCATCTTGGTCCCCTTTTTCCATACACTCACCATTTTGAGATTAAATTAAGCTAATGCTCTCACCCTTTTGTAAATTTAATATTTTCAATCTCTAATGAGTTAATATACCCCAAAAATTCCAAAAACATTCAAAATTTTCAAAATTCAAAAACATTTATCCTATCTAAGCCTAGTTAGTCATCCTTTATCTGCCCTATTAGGGTAAATCCATTTCTAGGATATTTTCTTTTGATTTTACTTTCACTCTTTTTATATGTTTATTTACTTGTTTTCTTACCTATTTGTTTGCTTTTAGTACTATGCCTTGACTCACTCTATATGTGTTCATTGGGTGATTCCTTGTGCATTATTATTGAGTCTATCAATATTCATACATCAAAATTTTCATCATGATTTTTATCATTAGTGCATTTTTTTTAATTATTTATTGGATTGAGAGTTAGTCCTTATGCATATTTTGACAAAATTATCATGGTGTTATATCATGATTCATACCATCATGTGCTAAAATAAAAATTAGCTCAAGAAGTATTACAAGTAATGGAGCCATAGAATTTTCTCCTTGGTACCCTTGGTAAATCCTTCCACCCATCTTGATCAAATCAACCCATTTACCATTCTATTTATATCAATTATAATAAAGATGATCATCTCCCATTGTCAAGTATAGCCAAATCATTCACATTGATCAATTCTTATTCTTATATTCATCTCTTTCATCACTTTGTTCATCCTCGTATGCTTGGTTACTTTTGGCTTCTTTAGTCATTAGACCATTATATCTACATTTACACCCACTCATCTTTAATATATGTAATAGGTTATATCCTTGAGTTATACTTGCCAATCTACCCTAATGGGACACAATCAAAAATCAATTTTATCCTAATCATCTTAATGATTATAACCAACTATGGGCAAATAATTATTTTGACTCATCAACCCTAATCAGGGTATATGCCTATGCCATTGATTATAACTGCCTTTGAGATAATCGATGTCTCAACTTTTGATACTAATTATAACCACTTTTGGACAAATTGGTACTTTTTAAATTAATTCATGCAAGCATTTTATCGATTGGATTAATCTCTACCATGGGTTAATTTCATTCTTCTTCTTGATTATTTTCAAGGGACGGTCCATCAGCCATATGTGTCAGCCACTCCCTTAATTAGGCATCATTATAGGCTTCCCAAACATTATTTGGATCTTTCTATTCAATCATTATCTTTTTTTTGGCCTATTTCATTATTTTAGAATATGTTACTATGCCTACAACTTTCAACATCTTCCCAAATAGGGGAAAACTATAGACACTTAAAACTAGCCACCACTGGCTTCCGATCGAACGTCAGACTGATTCTTACTGACCATTATAAATTAATTCTAAGAATCATTCAACATCCCAAATTTTATTTTACATCATTCATCAAATCTCAAAATAATCTTGAGGCATCCCTAATTGGGATATCATATCATATGCAACAATAACCTATCATAGATTCATCCTTGAACACCTTGCAACATCACAATAGTCAATTTGGCCTATGGACCTATTAAGTGGGGCACATGAAAAAATATCAAATCTTGAAAGATCTAAATGGCTAATCATAATTAATTAATAATCTAAACTAAATTAAGAGCTTAGTTGAATTATATTTGTGTAATTAATTAATAACTAAAAAAATAAATTCAAAAATGCAAATCTCCTAGCCTTTCATCATGACCTTTGTGATTTGTCAAGATATTTGAAAATATACTAAAATATCTATTTTGGAAACCCATGCCTATTCATTCAAAATCATAATCACTTGATAACTATTAACTCTATTGGGGTTATATTTGAATCACTTAGGTTAGGTTTAAAATCATTCCATGTTTAAACTCCACCTTAACTCACCTTGGATTGGGGTTAGATTCATTTTATATAAATACAATGCCTTTCCTATTAAATTTAAGCTATTTTGGTGAAAATTTATCATGCATAAACGACTTCAAATCTTTGAGAAGAGTAGTGTTATAATGCAAAAATGCCTAGAAATTAAGGTTATAGTGCCAAAATATTGATTCCAAACTACATAAAGATAATAAAAGCCATGGTGCAAAGGAGAGAAGGATCTACACAACCTCCATTGCCAAAGAATCTTTGATGCATAAGCCAGGCAAGCCACTCAACAATGAGTTTGTAGCTCACAAAGAAGGTAAAAGATATGTTATCTTTTGAATTTTAGTTGTGTTTTCATTTTCGTTTTGTTACTAATCTCACCACTTAGATCTAAGCTATTAAGTTTTAGTGTTAGTGTGTTTTTTTGAGTTTTTTTTCTTAAACTAACATTTTACTAACCTCCCTTCTTGGATTCCTATGATCACACTTTTATTTCCATATATTGTTATATTTAAACATTTATACATTAGGGGATACAAAATCTTCCCTATGTACATCATTATACTTAAATTATGATTAAATTATTATTTTTAATTTACATGTATTCAAATATATCATATGGTCATTAATATTTAAATTTATAATACATTTGGGACATATACTACATATTTGGCTTGCACTATTACATTGATAAATCATGATCCTCAATACAATCTTCATCCACTTTATCACACTTTGTTTATCATGATTGATACTTGAATAACTCATATATGACTCATCAAGTGGTTGATACATATCAACATTATAGAAAATTATAATTCAAAAAATATTGGCAAAACTCAAAATTCAAAAACATTGGCAAAATTCAAAAACAATGGAAATTTTCAAAATTAAGAAATATTGGAAAAATTCAAAAACACAAAAATATTAAAAAATACAAAAAAAATAAATAACATTATTTTACACATGTTACATGTTTACCTATTCTATAATTTTTCATTATCCATGGTTTACATATGCTTTTCATGGTATTTTCTTTAGTTGATGTTATAAAGATTCAATTGGATTTCACATTATGCACCCACATCTTGGAGGGTAAATTTTATATGCAACATGTCCTTGCTTTGATGCATTGTAATTTTGTTATATTTTTTCAATGTGATAACTATATTTGATTTTTATTTATCGTATTGAGATATATGACATTGATTACTACATCTTCTACTAGTATAAATATCTTATATCACAAGGAAATTCTATAATATGATTGTCACATGGTTATATTAATTATCATGTGTGAATGCTTTCTTGTGTGTGAATGTGTTTGCTTATATATGTGTCATTGTTAATATATGGTCCTCTTTTCATCATGTATTATGATTTTTTACTTGTGATTTGTCTCATTATCTTGTCTTGTCACTAACACAAGTGTGCCACTATCATTATGTAGTCTTAACTTGAGTGCGCTATATTACTTTATAATGAATGTTTTCATGATTTATCTCATGATTATCTATCTATATTATGGTATACTTGTGTGATTCCTATGTTTCCCTATTTTATACCATGCATATATGAGGGCATGATACTTATGTGTTATCATGTATTTATTTATCCTATCTAGGTGTATGTTTGTGACATTTAGGGGCATAATACTTGTCTTCCATTTTAATTTTCCAAAGGGGGAATCAAAACCTAAAATATTATGTTTGATATGATACTATATCTCCTACACTATATTATCCCCATAGATTACATGATTATATGTGGCATATCAAGATGCTAAATCATACTTCAAAGTAAGTAAAATTCTCAAAACATTATGACAGTGAAAATTTTCAAATTACATATATGTTCTTAGGATTTTAACATGTTTTTGTTGTATTATTTTTACTAATATATGGGCCATTTGAATTTTTTATTTTGAGATGAGTGATTTCAATACAAGGTATTTATCCCTCGCATAAAAATTGGGGCATATATATATATATATATATATATTATTGATTTTAAAATTTATGTGACCCTAATATGCATAATTTTTTGAATAAATTAGAGTGTTTAAGATGTAAAATTACTAAAAAAATCTAATTGCAAATAAATAAATATAGTAAATTTATATTTTTGTAAAGCATTAAAATAATGTACTTAGATTATTTTGGGTCTATGAATGAGTACAATCATCAATAATAGTCTAAAAATGGCATGTGAATGCACTGATCTAAAAATAGAGAGTTTGAACATGCTGATGTGAGTCTACACTCTGTAAACACCTATGTCGTGTGAAATTATTTGATGTAATAAGAAAATTTACACTAAATTTTTTTTGGTCTATGACTATATTACTCACTTCACCTATGTCTACTAAGTATTACAATATATTTTGATGTCTCTAAATCTACACAAATATTTTTTATTGCTTTTTATTTATTTCAAACCCTATATGTGCATTTTAAAATAATTTTAAATCAAGATAGAGGGTGAAAGGTAAGGGTTGAGATAACCTTATACACGTCAAGTTGATTAAGCATTTGCCTACATATATAATACTCTACGTAATGAATCAAACAACATGTAGTTATTCTAATTAGTTGTGTGTGTGTAATTTTGTGTATGAATTTCAATGATTGACAATCTATAACTTTATCTTGAAAATGGTATTCATACTTATCTCAAGGATTTATCCTTTGAGGTAATTTAGATTGGAATATTTAGGAAACTTCCTCTAAATGTGTAGAGTGATATCTAGTGATACATATATGATTTCCAACTAGATAAAATGCTTAGTCTTGATATGTTTATATAGCTAACTCTTTGGGTAAATTCATTTGAATTGATATATTTAACATTTAGGCTAACCCATATGATTAATTTTAAGTTTTAAAACTAACCATTAAAGGGCATGGGAAAAAATCCACCCTAAGTTGACAAGTCCGAGAAGTATACCTATCTCAAAGGTGTAGACCTATCCTAGAAAATAGAAATAATGCCCTGAGGCTATGATATAGTCCTAAAATGATATTAAGTTGATTGGATAGAGGATAGGAATATATTGTGTAATAGTAATGATAATTTGGAAGGATTTTATCATTTATAAGAGAATCTCTATGATAAATGTCAAATAAGATTCATGTATGTAAGAATAAGTCAAGTAGGTTAATATTTGGTCATATTAAACATTAGAAAATGTCTAATACCCAAATATGAGTATCTATATTTTCCCACCTTTTATTATAGTAGTGGAATTTATAGATAAAAAGGATAGAAGGTGATACTTAAGGATAACCACAATGGGCATGCTCAAGTATACACTGTGTTTCACCTTTCTCCATGAAAATCTATATGAACCATATAGAAATCAATTTTTACTTATGATGTAAAATTAAAAAGTAACAATAGTGAACATATATGAAATGAAATACTAAATAAAAAATACATTATATGTATGCAAACCAAACTTGTATTCTAGAGACAATGGATAATTGGGTGATCATGCCCCTAGAGATACTTGAGTAAGAACATGGGTTGAGTTTAATATGCTTCAACCCTAATTTGAAATGAAGTAGTGCCTAGAAATTATGTTATGCATAGATTCATCCACACATAAATATAATAAATTTGAGTAAATAGAATCCATTAATGGTTCAAATAAATTTGAGAAATGCCTAAGTAATGCACAAGAGTTATGTAATTTTTTTGAATAATATTTTACAAATGGATTATATGATGTAATCTAAGTAATGCATAAGTAATTCCTTAGTATAATTTATTTTTGAAATAAATATGAGTAATAATAAAAATAGGATGACATGAGTCACCATTCCATCTGGTAATCGGAGTAACTTGAGTCATATAATCTATGCTAATATATCATGATATTTGTGAAAATTTGAACATATGACCCTGCTGTGATAAGTTGTGTAAACTGAATCCTATGATATGTGTTATAATCTAATAAAATCTATGAAATATATCATAATCTAATGAAATATATCACATGATGCAAATATACCCAAAATTTGAGTCAAATCTATCAAAATATGTGTAAATTCATATCATTCTCAAATAATTTATGCCCAAAATCTGAGTTTCTATGTCTATGAAAGCTAAATCTCTAAGACAAGCCAGTATGTATTCCATCCTTTTGAGGTGAAGAATTAAGCCTACAAACTACTTATCTAAAAATATATAAATTAAAGGTGTCATGCTATACATAAAATATTTAAGTAGTGTAAATTATATAATATCATGTGGATAATATGTCATCATATTTAAGAATAAAGCATCTGAGTATGTATGACACATGTATCCTAAGTATACAAGTGTTGTATGAGACATAAATCCTAGGAATATAAGTATCATGTCAAGATCTATTTATCAATGAGAAAAATAGTGAATGATCAACATAAGAATGAATATGCATAAACTAATTAATAACTATGCAAAAATTGGACAAAGAAAATCATTAAAAAAATATAAAGACAATGGTATCTTTATAAAGAGTTACTAAAAAAATTTCATAATAAGGTAAATTATGAAATATAATGGTGGATTTTTTACCAAAGCTCTTATTATTAGGGTTATCAGACTATTTGGTAGTCAAATGGTGACATGACTAGTAAGGTTGATGAAGGCTTTGGTTAAGGTGGGGGGTAATGGTTCTTTACAAGAGGTTATGGCACGAAGGTTCATTCATGTGTTGGTAGTTCTAACATATAGTAGTGGGAATATTTAATTAGTGGTGAATTATATGTTGGCACCTATTTTATGTAGGGAAATTGGATCTAATACTACTCAAGATAGGTATCTATGCATGGCAGGTTCAATGAGGATGATAGATAATTTTTTTGATGTAGTGGTAAATCTAAATGAATATGGATAAAAAACTAGTGATGAAGGCTTTGGGAATAATTGTGTCTATTTTTCTAGTCTCCCTTAAGGATGAGTCACTTAGGGATGTGATTTAGAGTGAGTAATGGTCAGGTTTGGGGTGTTATCTATAGGTTTGATCATGTGTGACCTATCCTTCCTACTCTTCACAAGTGAATTTATGATTCTTGGTGGCCATTGATGGAAGGTTGTGTGGAGATTTATCCCTATGTTAGGGTATTTTTCATCATGGTGTTTGACCTTATTGAATATTATAAGAATATATTCTAAGATAGGGTTTAGATATAGGATCAATTACTTATTGGTATTAAGCCTTGGTTTCCTTCCTTTAAACCTCTTACAGAATCCCTTAGTACCAAGCCCTTTTAGGTCTCAATGTAAAATATTCCTCTTTAGTTCTGGTCTAATTATTGTTTCATGTCTATTGGAAATGATTTGGGGAATATACTGGTAGTAGATGTGGTTAGCTCAAAATATGTTCACACTAATTTTTCATGTATTATTATTTGCATAGATATCTCTCATGAACTTCTAACTGATATTAAGTTGAAAGTCTTGGATTGTTATTGGGTTCAAACCCTCAACTATGAGGGTTTACATTTTCAATGTGGAAGGTGGTTTGAGATAGGACATTTAGACATAACATGTAAATGTTCTAAATTAAATGTGTATTCTTCATGGTGGAAGTATTCCCTTCCTTCTAATCTCTTAGTTAATGGTATGAATACTCTAGATACATTTAGGAGAAAAAAAATGGGGCCTATCCCACATTTTGTTAAAAAGGCTCCCAATTATTGTGAAGAGACTCCACCCCCTATGGACCTCCCATATTATACTAAGGAAAATAATTCAAAGGTTAATTTATTTCTATGGGCACACATGTAGGTTTTTTTTTTTTCTTATTGACCAAGATGTAGAGGATTGAGGGGAGAGATAGGGTTGGATAGTTGTGCATTAGAATAAAAAGGGATGAATTTTTTAGGCCCATGATTTAAAATCTATGACACTTCATTCTTATTATGAGGTAGGTAGGGGTGTCATTAGTGTTTTAGGGTTGACATTTGGGAATGAGGGTGTTGATGGTACAAAGGTAGGCCAATGATGGAATTGGGAACACTTGGGCTCCTGGTTCATGGCAGTAGAGTGTACAAGCTATAGGGCTTTAGTTGGTTATTTTTGGTTCAGAGGGACTTTTGGTGGTTCATTGGACTATTGTATTTTTTTCCTTTTATTTCGTGTTTGGTGGTTATTTTTCATTGCTTGGCATATTATGGTATATCCTGATATGTTTAAAGTTTTTATGATCTTGTGGTATTTTTGTAATTTTGGTTTTATTTCAATAAATGGGTGAGGTACCCCTTACCCTAATTACTTAACAAAAACAAAAAGTATGAAAATGTGCATGACATGTATCATAGCACTAAAAACAAGAATAAGAATGTGTGATATAGATCATTTCACTAACAAGTTAAATAATGTCAATAAGCTCAACAAGTTCAAAAAAAATCCTAGATTTTATCCACACATAGCAAACAAATTAAAAGAGTCACACACAATGGAAAATCAAATTCCACATAAGTCCATGTACACACTCAATGGGTAAACAAATGTCACATAACACTTAGGGCCACATGTAATGGATAAGGAAATGTTAGACACAATGGAAAATCTAATGTTTCTTTTAACTATTTTGAAAAAAAAAAAAAAATCACTATGATTAATATACATAAAATTGGAATAGATATCATAATATTAAATATGTACAATAATCATAAATTCTAATTTTGATAATTACTAAATATAGAGAACTATGTTTTTTAGAAAATTTTAAGTATACTTAGCTCAAACATAGATTTAAGTTGACTATTTTGGATGTCTAATAGTGATAATTAGTTAAATATGTAACTATGCATGCTTAGGATTATGAATAGAATCTCAAGCTATTTCTATACATGTCTATTATAAGTGGCTGGAAATGTAGGCTGATCATGTCCATTAACCATATAATTGTCCTAGTTGATTGTGATCAAGGACTAATAGGAAAAGACAAAAATCATAAACCTAATGATGGTAGATTAGAATCATAATTAGAGCATACTTTTGGATAGGACTGATTTAGGAGGATAGGAATGTAGGCCACTTGAGTTTATTCACCACATACTTATCCTACTTGACTATGATGAAAATCTTGTTATTGTGCATGTGTGTGTTGAGTAATTTCAGATATAAAAATTTGTATTATACCATGTAGAATTTGTTATTTTCCTTATTTTGTCTTTAAAATCCCAAGGGTACATTGAAATCTTATAAACCTAAAAAAAATAAGGGAGTGTAAGGGGTTGAGCTGACGTTAATCACCCCTTAGATGATTGACCACTACCTATGTAAAAAATACTTCAAGGAGGTAAATTAAGCCCACATAGTTCTTCCACTTAGATTGATTATGTAATTATGATACTTGACTATGTTTATGCAGCTATAGATATGGATTTGATACTTGAAAATGAAAGCTCTTGACTTGATTTTAGATGATTTAGACTTCACTTATGGTTGCTTCTTTCAAATGATCTTGAATTTGGAAAAAAATATGGCATATTTGATTAATTCATAATATTATGTAAGATAAAAATAAGTGATATCAAGTGGGCGTAATGAATTACTTTTTATGTGTATTTATAGGCTAACCTTTTGATAATTTCCTTTAGTTGAATTTATGAAACCTGTAGGAATACCCAAAATATTGATTCTATATTTGGAAACTAGCCATTATTTGGCATAATACATGGCTAATATAGGTGGATAGGAACACGATAATGCTTATATCCACCCAGTGAGGACCTATCCTAAAATATCAGGTACCCTTGTCCTAACTATGAGATAATATAGGGGTGATATTAACCATTTTGAACATTTTACTTTGAAAGGTTTGTGTAGTAATGATGAAAAATAAAGGGTCAATATTTCATATAGGCTTATAGGAATGGTGAACAATAGTCATGTTTTTGGGCATTTCATATGGCTTACGATGTGTCAAAAATTAGAATTATCAAGTACCTATGACAAAATTTAAGTGTCTACATTTACCCTCACTTTATTATAGTAATGAAATTTCCAAAGTGATGCAAATGAGAGTGGCCAATAAAATCTATATACGCCCCCCAGAGAATATAGAGTGATGTCTCAAATATGATCTTAAGTAAAGTGAAGTGTGAATCAGTCTCTACATATCAGATGGATGTGTAGTTATCTATCTAGAGGTCTCACATGAGCATGAAAGGGTAATTTTTGTAAATTTAAGTGAGTTTTGGTAATTTGTAAGTGTAGGGATCCTTTTTAGGTCCTTTTGGAAGTGTGTAATTCTTAAGTCTTCATAATTTTTGCCTCTAGAGATTGTAATCAATTTTCCTGCCAAATTCCACCCATTCAAAAATTTGAATTTCTAATGATCCTTTTAGGTGTATTTTTAGCTTTCAATGGAATGTAATAGCAGGGTATTCTTCTTAATGGGGTTTAATAAGTTATAATAATTATTTATTATGTTTTACAAACTTTAACTAAAGAATAAATATATAAACATTCAAGTAAAATAATAAAAATAGAGGCTAGTAAGTGGTTGTAACATGGGAGATAATCTTGGGAGTAGTTTTACATGAGAAAAACATGAAGAGAAGGTGATATTTATCAAATAAATATATGAAATGGAGTTATTATGTGTGTGAAAATATAAGTGAATAATAATAAATACCATGTTTTTGAATAAAAATGAAATAAAATCTTAAAAAAAGGGTTTTGGTAGGGTTTTGACAATGTTGTTCTATACATGTACTCAAAAACTCAATGAAATAATGTTTTTTTGAATTGAATACTTAAATTTCAATCCTTTATAAAATTTAAGTGGATGTTAATATTTATTTTGAGTCACATTTTTTGTAAGGTTTAGTATTCATCCATAATACATGTCTAAAAACACAGTATAGAGGTTTACATAGTCAAAAAGGTGTTTAAATAGTTAAGAATAGTTGTGTTTCATCATATTTTTGAGATTGGTTAAATAAAATATAAATTATAATAGTAATATAAACATATTTAGGGTATTTTAAAATCATAAATACTTTATTTTAGGTCTTATAGTTTGAATTTTCATTAGATTTTCACTTTCAACCTATACACAATCTTAAAAACATACAAATACAACTGAGAAGATAGTCATTTCTTCATGTTGTATGATTGATCAAGGATCAAAATTGAATGATTGATTTAATTTTTTAGGGTCATATATTATGAAATTTTAGTTTTTAAAAAATAATCACTAAAATTAAAACTATCCTTTTTTGAAGGTTCTCGACTAGTGTGCAGTATTATAGACCTAAAGGCTAAGGTTTCTAGAAAAAAACTTTCATAAAATGAGAATAAACCATTAAAAATTTATTATAATTTATAGATGTAATAAATATGTTTTTTTATAATATATTAAAGTGGTTTTAATGTTTTTTTATCACTTTTAGGAGAATATATTAGTGATTCTCAGAAAATAGGCTAGTTGTAAGGCAAGTAAATCCCTGTTTTACAATTTTCTTGCACTTCAATATTGGTTAAAGGTAGAAATTGTTTTATTGAGTTTTGATAACATTTTTTTAATGTGTAATTTTTTTTTAACATTAAAAATACTTTATTGAAATCAAAGTATATTTGAATAGGATTTTACATCTAGTTGTCCATAAAACCTTATTTTGTCATATTTTGAAGTTTCAAGTAAACTCATGGTTAAAGGTTAGTTGGATAAGTTGGGATATCATTACATGCATGTAATAAAGTATTATTAATCATAATAAACCCTTGTTTTCTTATTTTATTTCTCAATTATCTTGTAATCCTATTATTCTCTTTGAAGAAGGTTGTAAGTTTGTTCTCTTTTTATCCATCATCACTATCATTTTTGATATCAGAGCTCAAAAGATACATAAGAGAGGAAGATAAATAAAGGTTTGGTTGTAATTCATGGTGACCTAAGGAATATAATATCTTAGAGAATATAATGATGACACGTTGTAAAATACAAGCTTTCAATAATGGCACTTAGAGAAGTAACTAGAGGTGGTGCAAGTGTAGGTCAAAGAATACAACCAAAGGATGTTTTGTTAGAGGAGATAAAAAATTTATAGGCATGATTATAAGTAATGGAAGTCACTCAAATAATAGGTTTTTAGATAGGTGATATGAGTGAAGGAGAGGGAGAACCACTAGAAAAGGTGGTAGAGTAAGAAGAATAAGTGAGAATGCAAGAAATATTCATGAAAGAAGTTATAAGATTAGGTTCAAAGCCTAAATTAGAAGTTACAGTGTATGAAGGCAGCTTGAATGTGTAATAAATTATGGATTGAATAAATGCAATGGATAAATACTTTGAATATGAAGGAATAGAGGATGACAAGAAATTCAAATTTTCCTATTAACTTTCTAAGTCAATCTCAGCTCGCAAAAAACTCACAAGGATCCTATATAAGGTTTGCATGCCTATGAATTTTTAAGTTCCTTAAATTAAGCCTACACATAAATGATTCCCATATACATCTAAACTTAAAAAGTTAACATAGATCTAAAAATAAACTAAGTGTCAGTTCATGCTCATGATGTTTCCCAATGTGTACCTCATATAGAGATCCTCCACTACACAAATAGCATGATGGCTTAAAGGAGCAAAGCTCCCAGTCTTTAGATAGTGCAAGAAGAAGTGTATAAGGAGTAGTTCCAAATTAGGAAGAGTGCACCTAGGATCTTAAATATTCTTGTGCACTCATATTAAAAAGACTTTGTGTGCTTTTATGATGAATTCCCACATGAAATCATATAATTCCACTTATACACTCTCACAAATCATAAGATATGATCTATACTTCACACATGCTACTTCATAGACTAATATGAGCCTTGGGTATGAAGTAAAGACTTGTGAGAACTATCAAGGGATATTTGAAACAAAAGGGTTAAAATTCATACAACTACATAGAAGAATTATAAATCTATGTCTTTCACCAACTTGTAGCTCATTTCATAGCCTAACTTTGTAGTCTTAAATGTGTAGATATCCTAAATAGGTGCAAGGCACTAATTCACATTAGATGCATAATAATGACATGGTAGTTTGAAGGAGGACCATGTAGTGATTGAGAAGTGGAAGTGAAGTATAATGTGGTAGTTTAAAAGTATTTGAGTGGTGTTTAAGGCCTTGTCAAGATGAGTAAATGTAAAAGTAGTTGTCAGACTTTAGAATATGATCACACACCACCCATTTGACTATCCTAAAGATATTCCATTCTTAGACATGCACATGGATCTAGGAAGAATCCTACCACGAAATCCCAAATATAGATCACTAGGTAGAATTTAAGAAGCATGAATATGACACTTTAATAGAATTAAAAGATTATATCTACCACCCCAAGGGGGCATTAATTATAAAAGGCTTTCTCCCTTATAAAATCCTTGTTTTTCATTGTAACAAGAGAGACACTTTTAGGCAACCTCACATTATTTAATTTTTCCCTCTAAGATCACTTTTGCTAGTTGGACCTTACACTTTAATGATAATTGAGTTCACTTTTCTCCATTATTATTACACTTTGTGTGTGATTCATGTTTTTTTATCTTTGTCTATGGGTAAAGTTCACCCCTCTCATCATATTCCATTATTAGTACCTTTATTTGGAACCTATAAATCACTTATAAGTCATATTTTGTGCATATTCAAGTTTACATAAACCTTGTTCATGGATAAAATTTATTCCTCTCAATTTTGCATTGTGTTCCCACACTTCTATGTGAAATTTTCATGCATTTAGAGTGTTCATGGTGGAATCTATGTGATACTATCTCATTCTCTTAGATTTGTAGTGTGTCCAAGGTAATATGGGTACTCACTTTAGTCATGATGCATTAACTTTCACTTTCTAGCAAAATCTTACCTTCTCCTTCCCTTTTCCCTCAAAATCTTAGGTTTAGATTAGTGATATATTTATTTTTATGCTCTTTAGTTCTACACATTGGTCCTAAACTAGGTGCACTTAGAATATAAGGAAGTTAGCCTACTCTGGAGGTTCATCCCAAGGAATTCAAGGGTCCCAAACCTTGGGGACATTCCCATCATTGTGATGAGACAATTGATGCTTTGCACATGTAGGTGAGTGATAACACTTTTGTGCATAACACCAAAGACTTATGTGTGTTATGATTTAGTTTATTATATTAGCTTTTACATTGGATATTTACCAAGAGGTAAATATAATATTATTGAGTTAGTTATTAGAATATATTATTTTGTTAGTTGGTTGTATATTATTATATATTATAAAAATATTACATGTATAGGTTTGAGGAGATATTTGAGTGAGATATTAGTGGAGATATGATATCCCCAATTATAGGAAATAGTTTTTCTATATAAATTTGTATTACCTATATGAAACGTTATCAAAATGAAACAATAATATAGTGTGTTAAATATTTATTTGTATTGTGTTTATTCAAATCCATTATTTTTTATGTTAAATTTATGTAGACTTTGATTTTCCCAATATCTAGTATTAGAGTAGGTAAATGGTTTGATAACTCTATGGAGGAGCCATATCAATTCAATTATGAGAGTTTATAAAAGATAACCTACATATCTTATTTGGTGCATTCTCTTGTTCAACATTCCTTGCATCTGAATTATTATTATCTACTTTTGAAATGATTTTAAATCTTGGAAATGCTCCATGTCGATCTACTCAACTTTGGAAATTTTAGCATTGATATCTACTGACATCATGTTATGGTTCATGTAGATCAGTCTTTCTTGTGTTATGCTCAGTCAGTACAAGTTTTCTATCATGACTACTCCCATCTACTGATGCCTTACTTTTTATTTTGATCAGTCTATTTCATGGTATTTTTATAAACTTTAATCTGATTTTACACTCATAAGTTAATCATAGACTTATCATGGCATTTGTTATCTTGACTCAACAAAAAATGTATGTGTCTACTAGAAGTTTTTTTATATCCATGTTGCCCTTCATTTCTATAAGTCTATGTTCAAATTAATCATTGATACCAAGAAATAAAAATTGGAAAAGAATGTGGTTTATGGATCAATAAAAACATGATTAGTGTGTTCATCTTTGACTAACATATTTTTTCAAACCACTTACACAACATGCACTCATAAATTATTTCAAATGCCATTTGACTCGGTCACCATTGCTCAAGCCTACATCTTTATGAAAGTTGTGATCTATTTGTGTGTGAGAACAAAGTGCTTGGATGCCACTATATCATGGTTTACTCAACTCATTAAAATTATAGTATAATAACTTTCTCATGCAATAAGATCTATGGTTTAGATGGAATTTACAATTGTCAATCAAGGAACATAGATTTATATTTGGGACTTAGCTATCATACAAGTCCAAGTCTATGCTAATTTATCTTGTAAGTTATTATGTATAGAGTCTCCTTTCATAGTTTTAGTTTTGAATATAGTTTATATGTCAAAAGGTTTAATAGGTTTGGATTATTTTAATTATGTGATCTTATTTAGTCCTTGTATTTTGTACAAAAATACTTTATAATTGTTTAGCATTGTGTCAAGTCATTTATTAAGGTTTAGTTTTTATGTTGTCTATAGAGTCATATTATTTTATGTTAAAGAATTCATTTGTAAAGAATGTTTATTTTTTTTTCAATTGTGTCAAAAGTGTCATTGAGTTCCAATTTTTAAGTCATCAATAGAAAAATAAAGAGTCATTAGTGTGTCATCTTATAGTCCAATTCAAAATAAATTGTTTGTAAAAGGATACATTATCACTTGTACATGATTTCCTTAGTCAAATGTCAAATACATCCAAACTATAGGGGGTTTTATCCTCAAAAAAATCATGTACCTTAGCTTTATCAACATTCTTGTTGAGTGAGCAGATTCACCTATTAGAAGATAAAAGAAATAGAGGCTAGAGGTTTTAGAGCCTCTCGTCAGTCACCAATGATGAGGCCCAAAAGATTTAGTGACATATTTTGTGTGTATTTGAATAATAATATATGAGCATTCCTATTCACATGTGTGGTGTTTTTTTAATTTTTTTATGTGAAGTACATTTCTGTATGTAATTAAGGAATTCCAAACATAATTCCCTAATGTAAATACATAATGGGCTCCACATAGACTAGTTTGTTAAATTGAGACTCCTTGATGATGGGAAAAATGTTAAGAGATAACTCCTTAGAGACTAGCTTGTCAAAGGGAGTCTCTTTAAAAATAGGGATATGGTCAAAATAATGATTTTCCCAAAGGTGGTTATAATCATTAAGAAGTGACTCAATAAAGACTGATGTATTAGAGTGTGACTCCTTGACAATAATAATAGGATCAAAAGGTTATTCATCATAGGTTGACTTGTCACAAATGGTTGGTTCAACAAAAACATCATGGATTAGTTGGTTCTCTTGGCCTTAGTTTACAAGTAGTTATAAAACACTAGTTTTGAATATATCTTGACTTTGAATGATTATCTTGGTTAGAGAAGTAATAATTGGAGAGATCATGGTTGGCTAATTGGTATGGGTTTTTTAAAATGGGGAATGGTTATAAATAGATGAAGAGTGGTCAATGGTTAGATAATTATAGTCTTAACAAAGGTTCATTTATGGCCTAGGATGGTAATTGTTACTCATCAAGTTATGATTGGATAATGTTTTTGGGATAATGAGTTACCATATGTGGAATGGAATAAAATGGTAATGGTAGGGAATTAAAAATATTGGTTGATATCATGAGCCAAAGGACAAGTTCTTAGAATAAAAATGGTAGGGTAGTGAAATCTTGGTTACTATCATGAGCTAAAGGATGAGGTCCTAGAATAGAAATGGTAGGGAATTACAAAACTTGGTTGATTTCACAAGCCAGAGGATGAGGTCTTGAAATAGAAATGGTAGGGCATTATGAATATTGGTTACTTGCACAAGACAAAGGATGAGGTCCTAGAATATAAATGGTAGGGTATTATGGAGCTTGGTTGCTCACACAAGCTAAATCATGAGGTCCTGGTATAAAAATGGTAGGGCATTATACAGCTTGGTTTCTCACACAAGATAAAAGATGAGGTCCTAGTATAGAAATGGTAGCCCTTGGACACTATGGATCTTAGTGGATTGTGTAGTCTGAAGGAGGGTTAATATTATATGTGGGGGATTAGATGTCATGATCAATGAGAAGATGAACATTTTATGTCAATTGATCAAAATAATGTACCATCAAACATGGTGCTTAGATTTGTTCCCTAAATTGAGGATTATAGGGAGGATATAGATCCATCTCACAAACCACTTATTAACCATAGGATTCATGAATAAAATCAATTTATGTGGCCATTCTATCATAGCTTAGATTGTACATAACTCCACCATAAGTGTAGTATGACATATCCACATCAATGATGAATGTTATACAAAAATTCTTGGAGTTTTAGAAACTCTAAAAAATAATGTCCAAAGGAAAAATGGTTCAAACTTGGTCTAACTTGGTCTAGGGGAGTTGTATCTCCAAAATGGTTTGTGCTAAAACTTGGTATAAAATAACCTCACATCAAATGTCTTACACAAATGGCTAAGTGGCTAAATAAAAATGACATGACAAAATCTAGGTATAAATTTTTCTAAATAAATTTAATTTAAGATTAAAAAAGTTGTAAGGTTTTTTGGACAAACACGACATAAAATCTAAACTCAAAATAGGTATTTGCTAGGAATTTTGGCAAAACAAGCATAAAAGATAGACATTAAAAACAAGGTGAGATTTAATATAAAAAATCTAAAACACTTTGTAATATACTTAGCATATAAAATCAAACATGAACTTGGTTGATTGGAATAAGGCATAAAACAAAAGGCATATGGAGAGCTAGGTTATTTCTCCCAAATAAAGTCACAAACAATAGATTTCAAATTGGGTAAAGATTTAACCTAAGTTTCACAACCCAAAAGAGAAAGATCAATTTCTAAGCCCAAGTTACACAAGACATAAATAAAAATCAATCAATGTTTGGATTTAAACTTGTCAAGGTTAATTAAATACTCAGTTGAGGAAAACTAGGCTTTTGTGAACAAATAAGAAGATAGACATAACTAAATCACATAATGGCACTAGGCAAAGATCCAAATGGCATACATGACTTTGGTTTCAAAAAATGACATTAGGCATAAGGTAAACAAGTCTATGAAATGATTTGAGTAATGTAACAACATTATCAAACTCTAAAGATGCAATCAATGGTTGGTTTCAAGACTTCAAGGCACAAAACTTTAAATGAATTGGGAATTATAATTTTACCATTTTCAATCAAGTGACACACACATATAAATATTTGTCAAAAAAAAACTAAGGTAAAGGTATGGTATCAAACAGTCAACATAACACATCCTCAAACAAAGGATTGATGTATAAATAAAACTAATATTGACATGGTATAATAAATAAAATAGATAAATTAGTCTCAAGACCGTGTAATAAAGGATACAATGACATAAAATACTTAAGTTTAATATCCTAGATCCTAAAACTGACAAGGTTGCATAATAATATCAAATTCCATCAATATATGTGCTCTTGGGAGGATTTTAAGTGTTAATACAAAAGAAAAGCACATGAAAAGTATAGTTTTTAGGCCCCCTATTCTTCTAATATATTGTATAATAACATGTAACTTTAGGCTACTCACCCTATATCCATAATATTTCTATGGTAAGTGGGGTTGTTCTAAATCTAAATTTTCATACATTTCTAGATGGTTCCAAGTATGGATAACATAAGATAAACTCACATCATTTGGATCTAAATCAACCAGATTATTATGAAAAAGTCTTGTCCTTTTAAAAACCACTAGATATGTCACTTGCTTAGTATAGTGTGATGTCTGAGTTGCCCTTATAGTTTGAGGTAGTATCTTACTAATGGAGTTTGTTTAACTACTCAAGCAAACATTCCAATAAGTTGACCTTAATTTATATACCCCTCCATGGAATGGGGTTAAAATTATTCCAATAGATGAATTATCAGGTCAATGCTTCTCTAGAGAACTCATGAAGAGGCTATGAATTCACTCACATAAGCCAAATTGCATAATAATACATAACTAGTGAAAAGACTTTAAGGTTGTGTTTAGATCACCCAAACTATATGAATTTAAGGAGAGCCTTAATGACATTATTTTAATGGCTTTGGACAAGGCAACAATATAAATAAAGAGAACTTTTGGTCACCTAAGTTCCCTCAAGGGGATGGGGGGAGAGCATACATGCATCAATCATTTTATGAAAATAAATAACTCAAAAAAAATAAGGCATAAAATTAACATTCTCAAGATTATACAACTAAGTGATTAAATTTCATTTTAGTGCACTAAAGAAAATGTGTTGTGAAGTTTTTGGCCCCTTAGAATTTGTTTTTGAAAGATTGAAATAAAATGAAAATGATTTAAATTTTTTTTCTTAAAACACCAATTTTAAATGTGAAAATTGTAAGTTAGAAGTGTTTTAAATGTCTCCTTGTGGCCTTTAAGTCCTAGAAAATGTGTTAGAGGGTTTTGGAGATTTTGTGAAACATTTATGCAAATTTAAGATAAACTGATAGTATATTTTGAAAATTTAGGAGAAAACATGTGGTTTTAAAAAAAACATAAAAATGGAGTTTAGTTGACCCCAAATAAATCTTCAAAAGATGGCCTATCAACCTGTAGTTCTGCACAGAGACTGACATCAGTTCTAGGTGATACACATAGAGACCAACATCAGTTATGGGTGATGCATATAGAGGTTAACATCCATTATAGGTGAATTGATGTTGGTTAGGTAGAATTGATGTCAATTATATTATAACTGATGTCAATCTTTGTGTAATATGTGTATCACTAAAAAATAGACGTGAAAAACAATGTTAAAACTTGGATTTTGAAGATTGTGAAACACTCAATATAAAAACTAAGAGAAACATTTTCATCTCATTATTATATCAAATGATTTAAGGTCCCATCAGGTGTGCCATTTTTTATCATAGGATTCCAAGAAGGGAGGTTAGTAACATGTTAGTTTAAGAAATAAATACTCAAAGAAACACATTAACACTAACACTTACAAGCCTAGATTTTAGGGATGACCTTAGTAACAAATGAAAAATTACAAAACAACTAAAATTCAAAATATAACATATCCTTTACCTTCATTAGGAGATCCAAATTCATTTTTGAGTGGCTTGCTCAGCTTGTGCATCAAAGAGTCTTTACAATGGAGGTTGTGTAGCTCTTTTACTCCTTGGCACCATGGTTTGTGTTAGCTTGATGTAGATTGGCTTCAATATTTTGGAATTACAACCTTACTTATAGGAATTTTTACATTATAAAACTACTCTTCTCAAATCTTTTAAGTCATTTATGCATGATAACTTTGTACCAAAATAGTTTAAAATTTAATAGGCAAGGCATTGAATTTATAGCAAATGGATCTAAGCCCAACCCAAGGTGGTTTAAGGTGGATTTTACATATGGAATGAGTTCAAACCTAACCTAGGTGAGTCAAATATAACCCTATTAGATTTAATATTTTTCAAGTGATTATGATTTTCAATTAATAGGTATGGGTCTCCAAAATAGATATTTTAGGATATTTTCAAAGATCTTGATAACTCTTGAAGGTCATAATGAAAGGCTAGAATATTTGAATTTCCTTTTATAGTTATTCATTAATTACATATATATTATTTAACTAGGATCTTAATTTATTTTAGTTTGTTAATTAATTTTGATTAGACATTTAGATCTTTCAATATTTAATATTTGTTCATGTGCCCCACTTAATAGGTCTATAGGCCAAATTGACTATTATGATGTTGAAAGGTACTTAGGGATGAATATGAGATAGATTATTATTTCATATGATAGGATACCCCAATTAAGGATGCCTCAACATGATTATGAGCTTTGATAAATGATGCACAATTTTTTTTGGGATGTTTAGTGACTACTAGGCTTAATTTGTAATGGTTGGTAGGAATCAGTCTAAAGTACAATCAAAAGCTCATGGTGGATAGTTTTAGGTGTCTACAAAAAAAATTTGGTTCTAACCAATCTTATGTCAATGTATGTGTAAGATATAAATTTTGAATTATAAATCATGAAGTGCTAATGTATATTAGGTATGTCAATAATCAACTTGCATGGGTAAAATTCCCTCATGGGTAAATATGTATTATTCAAACCAATGTGAAATATATAATAAAATGAATAATATATATGAAAAACAAACTATGCCAAGATGTAAATAATTCTAAGCATGTGAAAATGTATAAATGCATGGCATGTAATTAATATGGCATATTAATGTGATAAAGGTATGATCAATATAAAATGTAGATAAATTCTGGGTGTCATGCTCCCATGGGAAAATTATGATAAATTCATGCTCAAAGAAACTAATAATATTTCAATGATAAATATGTGTGTGTGTGTACAATGCCTCCATATACAAATATGTGTGTATAGATGTTATCAATAGAGATCATGTTTGGGTATGATGCCCCCCATAGGAAAAAATATATGATCATGTATGAAACTATTTTTTATATATTTTAGATATATGTTTAGAAGAAAATATAAACTAACACCAAAAATCATGAGGATACACATGAAATAAAAGTAAAAAGGCTCACAAAATAAAATAATGAGATGAGGAGGATAATAAATAACCCATGGATTTCCTTAGAACTCAATGGATGCTATGGAATAAGGTCCCAATAAATTTTTTATCATTATAAAAAATGAAAATATAAGTGGAAAGAATGGGATCAATAATCAAATGGTCGTGACCAGTGAAACACAAGTAATGTTGAACAAGTGGCTAGAATAATATCAATGCAAATATAAGTTAAGCACCAAGTGAAATATTAAAAATAGAATTATCCTTCCATACTTTCTAATTATGTCCATTGAAATTATAGTCTTGGCATTTCAATCCAAGCCTATCATTGATCTCATTAAGCAAGGACTTATTTTCCTCCTTACCAACTGTGAGAAAGCCCATCAGGGGATTGAGGTCCAAATACTTGATTTTATTAGGGAGAGAAGTTTGGGGGAGAGTATAAAAAATAGCTTGAAGACTATACAGGTGATCATGTCTCTCATGTACCCTCACACCTTGTTCCCCCTAAGAGTCCTCCAGAGACAAAACAAGTAGAAGATATAAAAGGAAATAAGAAGGTTCAGGGTTCCCCTTCGTAGTGGGAGAAGAGAACTAAACCCATGTTTGAAATCTAATCTCTGATGGATATTTAAATTAATAAGATAGAGGATAGTATAGGATTGGGAGATCCTCTCGTGGTCCATAGGCTAAATTTGTAGTAATTTTAGGATAAATTGTAAGACCTAGGCCATCAGATGGTCACCCTAATGGAGGATTGGAACATCATGAAAGAAGAATATGATAAGTTAAATCAGGCATGGAGTAACTAAAAAATAACATAAGGAGATACTAAAATTTTGGGTGTCTATGTCACTCTTATCAGGTAAGTCAAGAAGGCCATAGGGGCCAACCCTATCAAAGCTAATCCTCCTTTAAATACCAAAAATAAGAAAAAAACCCAAAGGAATTGAGAAAACCAAGAGCGTTGAGATGGTCCCCAAGGCTAAAGAGTCAAGTGAGTAAAAGAAAAAAATGGTGAAAGGCTTGAGAAACCACATAAATAGAACCAAGAAGACTAATCTAAAGGAACACAAAAATAGGAGTGAAATGATAATGGTGTGGAATTAGGTAGGATCTAAAGATATTTTAGGGTAATTTATGATTTTATCTTTCCTTATGTCTTATACTATCGTAGGTTAGTTTTGGGGTTTCAACAAAGTATCTATAGAAGTCTCTTGTTTTTGGTTGGCATGTGAGGCCTATTTAATTATTATTTCTATTTTGGTCTCTCTTGTTTACTTGTTGAATATTATGGTTTTAGGATCCTTGTAAAACTTGTTTTTCAACTTATCAAATATAAATGTTAAAAATAGAAGATTACAATAAAGCTTAAGAAATATCCCTAAATCATATTCATAGAATTAAAGATGGTAATATATAAATTATTAATGAAAATATATGAAATTTACATATTAAATTTAGTAATATGCAAAAATAACATGAATATATCCATGTATACAATTAAGATATGTATACCTGTAAAAACTATTTTATGATTATATAACATCTTAGTCTTGTGCACTTGAAAAACTTAGATGTTAGATGTTCCTCTTAGTTTTATAACTAATATGCTTTTACAAGTCTAGCATCTACTCTAACTTGTGCCCTTTGTGATATATCTCTTAATCTGACCAATCATGTGTGAATGACCTAGGTCTTCTATCTTAACCAAAGTATTGAAGTGTACTTATCTTACATCTCTATAATTTCTAAACTTATACCTTTTTTCTTGTTCCCTAGACATTAATATTCAAGACAAACATTAGTGTTGATGTTAGTGCCCTACCCTGATGTAAGTATCTAGTTCTCTAAATTCATCTAATTTAAAAATGAAACATATAATAATGGTCAGACTAAGTGCTTTAATGTGAGCTATTACTCCAAATGGATTGTTATAAATAAAACACAACCCTTTCATTCTTCACCTAACAACATAGGAACAATCCTAAGTATTCTTACCAAAGAATATTCAATTGAGAAAATCTTCCCTATTTTCATACTAGTCATATACATGACACATCTACATGTTTGAAGTACTAAAGGAGTAGCCCAAGACCTTGATTTTCCAAGTTAAAAGCTAAGTCACTATTTTACTTTCTTTATACATATTGCATGATTCACACCTAAGCCAACACATAGGGGATAACTACATGAGTTTGAGGCCCTCTTTTGGAGTATTATATATATAGAGTCAGTACCCACTAATAATGGGGTGTTTGGGGTCAACTTGACATTGTGTGCCCACTAACCCATTTTCCCCCAAGGTCATTATGAAGATAGAGAACTAAGTTTTTACCAATTCAAAAGGAGCAATAGTCCATGATCTAGATATGAATACACCAAAGTGAAGGTGATTCAAAACTTATAATCATCTAGGTGTTCACATATTTTTCTATCAAGTCTTTTGTATAAGACACATTGTCAATAGTGTCTATGTAGTCATCCCAAGCTGATGTTAGTATCTAGAGTTCTATAAGCATTAGATCTAAAATATGATGACTATACTAAAACTATCTTTAGGCCTTCTTCCTACCTCTTCTAGATCCATCACTATATCAACATCAACATTAGATAAGTATATTACTTGTCATTTACATATATATCTTAATTTTACTTTCCATATTTATACTATCTCAACATAATAAATTTAGTGTATGCTCATATTTGGGTTTAAAATCTAATTAGCCTGATATAGATCTGATTATCATCTTTGTGCCATTTTATTTATATATATCCTTTAATCAAATATATGGTTACTAGTATGATCACCAATATTGCATTTTAGAAATAAAATTTAGAGAACCCAATTCATATGAATGCAATATTTTTTTGGTTCCTAGGTTTTTAAGCCATCTAAGGTTTCAAATTGTTATACTATTTCATTTCCTACTTATAATATTTTGCATGTAACCTAGGCATATCCCTATATTGGAAGGTGTGCCTATTGAACACATTAAGCTTCCCCTCTTACCATCTAAGATGTCGCAAACCAATGAGATATATCATACTTTGGATCATGATGATACCCATGTTGACAATGAAAAAATAATGATAGGGTTATCATAAAAGAATATTTTGATACTGAAAACCATGAAACAAATGAAAATGATCAAATATAACAAGATCAAGTTCAATAAATTGCATTATTTTGTGAGCATATTCAAAAAGACCCTGAAGATCTTGATGAGATCCTAAAAACTATACTTGAAGCAAAAATTTCCAAAATTATTGTGGAAACATCCCTCCCCTTAAACACATTACAAGCTAACACATCTAATGGTGGAATGGGTTATGTGTTTAAACCTTTATTTCTTGAAACTACCATATATATATATATATCATGGAATTACCAATTGTTTCAACATAAATACTAGTTTTAATGCCTATTATTACTCAAACATGTTTTCATAACCTTTCATGACCACTCAAATTACTAATCTAAATCCCACTGGTTCTACAGTTCAATCACTCCTTAAAGCTATAAATACCTTGGAGGACAAGGTTATAAACATTGAACAAACATATTTAAAATCCTCTCATGCTATAGATTCATAAGATGTGTTGTATAACCTTCTTGCACTTGAGATCTCTTTGCACCCTTTTATAATTGGATTTATTTCACCTAAGTTGACATTTTATGAATGCATGGGTGATCCTAAAAAACATATTCAAAACTTTTATGAGACATGCCTTGACTATGACTCCAATGATAAACTTTTGACTAAATTATTTCCGAGAATCCTTAAGGACTATGATTTGAGGTCTTTCAATTATTTACCTCTCTAATCTGTAAAATAGTTTAAACCTCTTGT
Organism: Torreya grandis; assembly: GCA_037957365.1. Lineage (NCBI taxonomy): Eukaryota > Viridiplantae > Streptophyta > Pinopsida > Cupressales > Taxaceae > Torreya > Torreya grandis. The sequence continues at coordinate 1,310,464 of JARHVA010001022.1, read as the reverse complement.
AGACTAATTTTTATCACACTTTTCCATTAATATTTTTGAAAAGGTTTCCTATGCTCAAATTTCCAAAATCAAACAAGGAACCAATGAACCTGCCAATGAATATGTCTTGAGATATATGACAATACTAGCCAAAATGACCAATATTATGGCATATAAAGAGTTGCAAGATATATTCAAGAAAAAATTACTTACTTCTTTACATTATTCCATTATTTTTAATATGTTTAAATCTTTTGATGCCTTATGAGATGTTGTATGATACCATAATGCCATTGAATAAAATGAAGTATGTAGTAAACAAACTAGCTACATCTACATCTAGTATAAAATTTACAATCAAACTAAGTTATAAGGTAAAACATATTGAGCCTAAAAAAGAAATAACCACCATGGTTAACATAGTTTAAAAAAAACCTAATCGACTTGTCTTATCCAATACACCCAAGAGATAATTTACACATTTACCTGAGTCCTCGGCTTCATTACTCCCATGGTTACTAGAGTGATATATTATATCTCTCACTTATACTTTTAAGGTTTGGTTACTAGATTTCCAACTTATATCTCTCCCTTATCCTTTTGAGATTGATATGAGTCAACCTCTACCCAATGTATATGATACAAATGTTAATTATGACTATCATCAAGGACTAGGGCATTCTACAAGTATATTATTTACCTTGAAGAACATGATCCAATATCTTATTTATAACCAAAAGATTACATTTAAAGATCCCCCAAAATGAATCAGGATCATAACATGATGATCACCTCAAATATAAAATATTTACACATCTTTTACAAGACCATTATAAGAAGGAACCATAAGTGCAAATGACATTTGACACACATCCTCCTCCCTGATATTATAGACACCCACTATATGGGATTATTGGTAATTACATGTGACATATACCTCCTATGGTTAAAATACCTTCTATTTCCTTTGATGATAGTGAAATCAAGTATGATGACTTTGATCTTCATTTTGTATTAATTTAAGCATATACTAATAAACACCCCATACATTGTGTTATGATTAATAATGGTGCAAGTGAAAATGTTTGAACTATGACATTACTTACACACTTGGGTTATACTTATCCTAATTTAAACCCCTCTACCATATTAGTTAGAAAATTTAATGGGAACTACAAGAAGGTTCTTATCGAGATTGACTTACCTTTATAGGTTAGTCCCACACATGTGGTTATTACCTTTTTAGTTATCCATTCCATAGGCATCTTTGATACACTATTGGAAAGACCTTGGATACATACTCTTTGAGTAGTACCTTATAAAATGCACATATGTTTTAAATAATTTCATGTCAATTAGGTAATTATAGTTTCTATAATTTCATATGAGCATCCTCTTGAATAAAATAAACCTATACCTAGACAACTAGCTATAAAGCCTACTAAGGATAAAAAGGGTAAGCAATAGGAAATACCCTTTATAGTAAAAAAGTAATTGAGAGACTATTACATTAGAGACATACAATATATTCCATGGAATCCCCATCTTCTAATATATAAGTTCAAATATCTATAATACCTCTAAATGTAAATATTACTGCTATACCAAAGAAACAAACAAACATTCAATGGTGGGTTCTAAGAACCCCTAATCAAATTAATCATACTATTAATTCATGACTACAAAGTTACATATTATATATGAAAAATACAATTTATACTAAAATTACATATATTACACCTATACATGATATTCAATAACATAAACATGGTATTACAACGGGTTCACAGTGGGAAGGAATATATGACCCTCCATTAGATGGAATCATAGGATGATTTTTCCTCTTCAAAACTTCTAATATTAATTAAAAAATAAAACACATGCCAAAATGTAAAAAAAAATTTGGCACCTACATGTTCTACTATCTCCTTGGCATGTGTTAGTTTCATGTTGATGGATGAAATATTTAGTTACTCTTACATACACATATGTGTCACACTTCTACTTGAGTGTGATACATGCATATACATATACACGATCTATTCATATTTTCAAATGTTATGAATTCCCTCTAATTATATTATGCCAACATTTGGGGCATCCACTTATTTTATCTTAATACACAAAGGTTAAATGATTCGGTGATCACTCTACGTTATCATGTCTAAGCCTATATATATGCTTACACATGCCTTTATCCATGATTATATCTTACACAAGGTAATTAATATGCTATACACTTGAAATTTTTTTATAACACATTTGGTCCATAGGCTACTATGAAATGTTTATACTATTTTTCTATGCTTTCCTTTATGCACTTATTTGAGTATCTTGCCATGATATTATATTCCTTGTTTAGGCATTTGAATATGATCCTTTTTTTGGGCCCCCATACCTATGTATGCTTTCTTTGACATTTGAATATGTCATTGTTTATTGTATGGAAATTTGAATATGTCATCCTTACTTTTGTGGACATTTGACTAAGTTATGTCCCTTTAATTGTGCATCATTTGAACATGCCCCTTATTTGTAGTGTCCTTGGACCATTGCATTTTGAATTACTTTTGAGAGCTCTTGTATGTGTGTTTATTTTCTTATTTAGCTTATAATTTTACTATATATATGTTTCCATGATAATTATCATGCATCTTAAGTCTACATGTGATCTCATTGGTTCTATACGCTTCAATTATATATATATTTAGATGTGTTCCTTCTATATACTACATGGTTACATTCATAGATTATACAAAATTTCTTATCATTTTTGAGGTGAGATAACTACCAGTTCCTATCTTTATCTATACTCAAATGCGGGGGGGGAATAATAGTGGGGACATGTCATGGAACCATGTTCTCCAAACTTAGCATAGTTTATAGATTTAGTAGGGGAATACTTTGGAAGCATGTTCTCCAAACTCATTTAGTATATGGTATTTATATCAATTTTTAGATTTACTGAGGGCATGAGATATGGTCATGGCTTCCACACATTATAATTCCTATATTTAGTGGGGGCATGCTTTGGAAGCATGTTCTTTACACCTATTCAATATTCAACATCGTTAAATTATAATGGGAGTATAATTTGGAAGTATGTTCTCCACACATATTCATTATTTAACATCTCCAAATTATAGTGGGGGCATGCTTTTGAAGCATGTTCTACACATATATTTAGTATTCAACATCTCTAATTATAATATGGGCATGTTTTATAAACATGTCCTCCACATTGGTACTTATATCAACTTTCATATTTCTCCATATATTGTGGAAGCATGCTTTGGAAGAATGTTCTCCACACTTACACAATTATATGAGTCAAATTCATAGTTGTTGTATAATTTTATACATTGGTACTATTGTTATAGATAGTTTTATCATGAGACATATCTGAGGTGCATATACTATAAAACATGTGCTTAATATTGTAAAATCAAAATTAGTTTTAGATTTCAAATCTCTTTTATGGACTATTATCACATCATGAAATTTTCCATATTGATACACCATAAAATTTTATGGACTTTATTGAGCCAATCTAATATAGTATTTGGTTTAGTTTTTGGTATGGTTAAGTTGATTAAATCACTCAATCTTTCTAAGTTTTTAGGTTGGACTTAATTTTATCATCAAACCTCACCAAGTTATAAGAATCATTGGGTTGCATAATTGAGTTAATCTCACCTACTAGGTAGTAACTCACCTTTTGCTCCAAATATAGGGGTATGTGACTCTCTCTCTCTCTCTCTCTCTCTCTCTCTCTCTCTCTCTCTCTCTCTCTCTCTCTCTCTCTCCCCATTGGATATATACACTTTTAATATTTATCTATATTTTTCTTAATCTCTATTTTAGAGCCTTAAAATGATACATCTTTTTCAAAAAAAGTGACCAATAAACAAGGTGGTTACATTGACACATAGGTGTACTCTTAAACATTTTTCTTTTAATTTTAATCCCAAATTATATACACTGATTTTATATTGTCACATGATCTTGGTTGTAGGCCAGTCACCAATAAATCACTCAAGTTGGGCACACAATAAGACAAGGTATTAATACACACCTAGGTACACATTCATTTACTTTTAACTAGTAATTTCATTACTAGATTAAAGGAGGGAAATTTTAGACACCATTTTATGATTATATAGAAGATTAGTCTTGTACACTTGGAAAAATTAGACCTTGGCTATTCCTCTCAGTTCTATACATTTCCTTCTTTCATAAGTACCGAATCTACTCTATCTTGTGCCCCTTGTCCTATATCTCTTATTCTAACTAGTCATATGTTGATGACCTAGGTCTTTTATCTTGAGAAAAAATGTGTAAAGTGTATTTATATTCCATTTATGCAAGTTATAAACCTATACCTACTTTATTTCTCCTTAGACACTAACGTCTAGGATAGAAAATAACATCAATGTTAGTGTCTTGACCTGATGCAAGTGTCGAGTGACCTAAAGTCATCCAATTTAAGAATGAAACATATCCTAATGGTAGGACTAAGTGATTTAATGTGATTTTTTATTCCAAAGGGATTGATATAAATACAATATCAACACACATTCATTCCTCACCTAAAAACATATAAACAATACTAAGTATTCTTACCAAAGAGAAGTCAAAGAGCATTCAATTAAATAAAGATTTCCTATTTCCATACCAGTCATAGGAACACCACATCTACATGTCTAAAGTACTAAAGGAGCAGCCCAAGAGCCTAAATTTACAAACTCTAGGCTAACTCATTATTTTACTTTCTTTACACATATTATATGATTCACACACAAGACAAGAAGTAGGTGAGAACTACATGAATTTGAATTGCTCTTCTTGAGTATTGGATATGTAGGCAATAAATACTAACAACAAGGTCTTTAGGGACATATTGACACCATGTGCCCACTAACCCATTTCCCCTCCAAGGTCACTATGAAGATAGAGAACTAGGTTTTTACCATTTCACAAAGAATAATAATCCATGAACTAAATATGAATGCACTAAAAAAGGGGCAAAGTAAAACCCAAAAGCATCTAGGTGGTTGCATCCTTTTCTAATAGGTATTCTATACATGACACTTGCATTTAACCTAGATAATAGTGTTGATGTAACCATCCTATATGATGTTAGTGTTTAGAGCTCCAAAAACATCAGATCTATAATCTAACAATTATTCTAGAACTATCTTCCAACCTTCTTCCTACCTATTCTAGATACAACACTATGTCAGCATCATAATAAGATAATTATATTTATTTCTTATATTTTCATACATAACTTAGTTGTAATTTCTATATTTAGACTATCTTAGCATAATAAATTCAATGTATGCTTATATTTGAGTTTAACATCTAAGTGGCCTACTATAGATTTGATTATCACCCTTGTACCCTTTCATTTATATATACCCCTTTAGTCAAATCTAAGGTTAATAATAAGATCACCTAGATCACATTTTAGGATTAAACAATATCTAATGTAAGAAATCAGTTAAAAAAAGGATACATGAAAAAGTAACTCTATATAGAAAATGGGAATGATTATAATGATGTTATTGTGTAACTATCAGATGAATAAGCAATGTACAATCCCACCCATGGATGAGATTCAAATGTATCTATAAGAATATCTAGTTATATTTCCACACCTCTCACCTATTCAAAGTATACCGTGAGAAGCATATGCAACAACATGAATATTCAAAATGATTTAGTGTAGGTAGATAGGTGTGATATAATCATATGACTAAGATAATATGGAATTATTTATTTATTTTTTGTTTTTTATGAATGTTTTTGTATTTTTCATTTTTGTATAAATGAAGTTTAAGGAGGAAGCCACATAGGCACAACACATACAAGAAGAAAATTATGTACAAGACTTTAGTATAGTAATTTTTTTGAAATATTACACCTTGAAGCCAATAATATGCCTTGGTAGGCATTGATGTTTCTTTTGGGGGAAATTATTATCCCACCAATATTTATCATTTTAAAATAAGTGATCATCTTCTTCAAATTTATGGTCGCATTAGCATTGATAACTTATTTTGAAATTTATTAATTTTGTGGTATTTTTGAGAGGTTGATTTTCTTTGTCAATAGTATATTTTTGTAAATAATATTGAGGAAGTTTGATTTTATATTTATCAATGAGCTTTTAAATTTTGTCTCTTAAAGTAATGCATCTATTTATTGCATGATATGAACAAAATTTAGTCTTTGTGAGATGTTAACATATAATTTAAAAACATGTTTATATTTTATCCATTTTTTATAAATAAAACACTAAATGAATTAAGAAGTGTATTATTATAATTATATTGGTGTAAAAAATGAAATATTAGAATGCTAAAGATGTAGAATAATTACGATTATATTTTTTGCCACATTTCTAAATTTGGAAAATTACTATTTTAGGAAAGTACTAAGAAAAATTATACTTAGCTTGCACATAGATATACATTGACTATTTAAACTATTTGAATTCAAAAATAATAAGAGGTGACTATGTAGGTTTAGTATCAGGCACATAATCAAAACAAAATTTGGACAGGTCCACTGTATGTGGATGATAGTGCAATGTGCTTCAATCTATTGACTATAGACTCATCTTGGTTGACTATGATTGGTAGAAAATAATAAAAGTGTTTTAACCTTCTAGGACTTAGTGTAAGTAAATATGTTGTTAAAGAGCTGAGTATAATAAACCAAGTTAAAAATATGCAATAAATACAACCACTGATTTGTTATAGAATTGACTAACTTTGAATTTTCTAAAAATAGTAATTAATAATGCAAATAAGAACTTAGCTATAAAATGATTGAGAAAGATGATATAGAAGTTGAAATATGAGGTAGAGGTTGGTCTGAATGTCAAAAATGGGACCAAGTGTAGAAAACTCTCATGAATAGTAACACCTTAATTGGATAGTATCACTATATGGCACTAGTGTCCTTATTTTGGTGGTAGTGTCTTATGTGCATGACTATCCTAAAATTTTGGGTGAACTTACATATGCATATGTAAGGTCTATTATTGTGTACATGAGTTTTCAAACCATGTATATGGCCTATTTTGATTGAATTTATGAGCAAACTCTAATCTTCCATGATTCTAGGGCATCTAGTTGATAAAATTTGAAAAGTGTGTTTGTTCATAGGGTAGGATGGACATCCTTAACACCCCATTATGAAGAGAGTTTCCTACATACCAATAATCTAAAGAGGGATCAAGTTCAATTTAATTCTCCCCAACTGAGTGTTGGTGCAACTACAAGTGAATCTAGTATGATAGTTGACTTGAGTGCTTTAAATGTACTTGAGACTAGAAATATGGGTAATCTGAGACTAGGAATCCTATAGGTGGTGGTATGTATAAGTAAGGTAGATTGATAACCTTAATTATGCATAACTTGTTTCGATTTTGCATATATAATTTGCATTTAATTTCCATCTAGTGTTTAAAGGGAAAAAAGTCATGTATTTATACTATTCTAGTGCTTGTGTAGGTGTTGAAAGAGGTCAAGGACAACCATAGGAGGTCTAATATTTGAAAATATATATGTTTATAAAAAAATTAGGAAAAATATAGTTGCACTAATATTATGAATTAGCACCATGTGGTGCTACTATCCCTATTATGGTACTAGTGTCAAAGTGGCAAAACCATAGGCACAAAGGACCAAGATACAAGAATGAGGGTCTAGGATTATTTTAAGGATGATTAGGGATGCTTGTATCCCACACAAAAGCTAGATAAATGAGAAAATATTATCTAGGATCGGTCTAGGGATAAGATAGGGATAGGTGGTTTCAAGTAACACTCTTAGGACTCAAGTGTCACTTTTAGGTGATTACATTCCCCCCTTTATTCTATAAATGTAACAAAATGAAATGACTAGAATAAAGGAAAATAAGTGTAATTAGACTTACCTAGAGGTGAAGCCCATGAGTCTAGATCTAAGTATGTGAAGAATGTTAAAATTCATGTCCTAAAAGTGAAACATGCATAAATTATGTCCTTACTTAAGAGATTAAAAGCAAAGACAAAACTAAGTAAATAAGTGAAACTAAGTTTAATCAAGTAAAGGGATAAGAGAAAGCAAAGTAATGAATACACCTCAATGGGTATGTGAACCAATACATAAACCTAATAATAACCTAGGTGTGTGTGTGTGTGTATAGTGATCAATTGGTGAATAACTTAGAATAAACTGATGGATTATTCAATCCTCATGTGTGGGTGGCTCAAGAACTCAATCTGGTTTTGACTCCATCATTGCCCACCCCTACTTGGTGGATCATGACCTATGAATAGATTGGATTGGACTGATGGTGTGTCCAACCCTATCATGTAGGTGGTTCAAGAACTCAAGTAGAATATGATTCCATCATTGCCTACTCATGTGTAGTAGATTTATCTAAAACTAAAAATATGAGATGTAATTGGAAATGTCTAACTAGAGATGTTAGCTCTATGGCCACTTGGGAATATTAGGTGACTCTAGGACACTTGGGAATGCCAAACACTATAGATAGATTAAGTCATGAAAATAGTGTGTAACCTATAATATGATGTTTGATGCATATAATGTATAGAATGACATGTAATTTATCATTATATATGAGGGTAAGTGCATAAATTTGGAGGACAAAAGTGTCTTACCCCTAGACATGATTTTCCTAAAATTTCATAAATATAAAATTCTATAGATAATTTGAAATATCTACATTCCAAATTTGAAGATGGTGTAATAAAATGAAATGTCGAATTTTGAGCCTAGTTTCCAAAACACTAAATGTTTTTAAAAATGGTTAAGTATAACTAGGTAAAACATCTAAAATTTGAAGATGAACTCCTATTTTTTATATAGAAAACATAGTAGATAGATGGCCATGTAGAGCACCATTTTTTTAGTAGAGTTTAATATTATTGAAACCCTTTGAGAAAAAATTAAATAATATCAACTAGTTTGTTACCTATTTTTTTTAATATTTTTTCAATGAATATTTTTTTAATGATTTTTTCAAGTAAATATATCCTAAAAATGACAAAAAATGGATAGTTGTCCATGTGGCATGCCTAACTACCTAAAAAAAATGAAAATCATTTTTTTAATGTGTGTATAATTGGCCTAATTTGTGACCATGTAACTTTTTTTTCACTTGGATGAATGAAAGATAAATTACATTAACATGTATAGGCATGTATGTTTGTGGCATGTAGTGGCCTAAAAAAGGTATAGTTAGAAATCAACATAGTTTGAAACCTTAAATTAGTCCAAAAATTATAAAAATCATATTTTTGGAAAGAGGAGAGCATGCTCATCATGACGGTATAATTTTTTTGAATTTTCACATTGAAATTCTTAGTGTATTTGGAAATCAAAGTTGAAATTTGTTGTTTTTATCATAACTTTCAAAACTTGGCTATACATTGATAGTCCAAGCCTTTGGCTTGAGAATCTAAGCCCTTCGTAAGCCAAATGGCATAGGAATTGAATTCAAATTCAAATAAAATGATTACATTAATAATGAAATAGTATTATTAATGTGATCATGTTATTAGATACATTAGTAATGCAATCACATAAATTAATAATGCCATCACGTTATTTATTCTCAACACCCTAAAACCCAAATTTGCATTTTGACCTACTAAAGGAGCCATTAGGCATAGTAGTCTTAAGATTAAATTTTGTTTGATTAAGATTATTGTTTTGGACCAATGTTCTTGTAAAAATTTGATAGTATTTAATGATAATTGGAGATGTAATAACCTATGAATAATTTATTATTTGTTTGATCCCAATATGGTGTGCAATTGGGCCAATAGATTCCAAATTGACATTAAATGGACATTTTTACTTGGATGGAGCTTGGTTGGCCCCAATTACATATCAAACTAAACTAAATACTTGGTTTCTTATAGTATGGTGTGCAATTAGAGACCCAATTAACATTATATGGACATAATTCCTTTCTTAGGGCTTCTTTAACCCTGATTGTGTATTATATTGAACTAAATATTCAATTAGTTTAACATGGTGTGCTATCAAAGCCCTAATTGGCATTATATTAAAGGAATTCCTTGCACAAAAATTGATTAATCTTAATTACATATTATATTGAAGAAAATACTTGATTGGTTAAATATGATGTGCAATTAGGGAAAAATATTCACAATGGACATTAGATGGACATAATTCCTTGCATGGGGTGAAAAATGCCTCAATTAATATTAAGTGGAAGTAGTTAATCACATAGGACTTGGTTGTCACCAATTGTGCATAGTATTTAAAAACATATCAATTGATCTAACATGGTGTAACTAGATTCCAAAATGACATTAGATGGATGTAATTCCTTGGTTAGGTATTGAGTGGCTCTAATTGCATATTATATTGAACCTAAATACTTAATTGGTTCAATATGGTGTGCAATCAGAGATAATGGAACCCAACCAACATTATATGGATAAAATTAATTTAATGGGGCCCAAGTGGCCCCAATTATGTATAAGATAAAACCAAATGCATGATTAGCTAAATATAGTTTACAATTGAGGCCAAGGAAGTTGTAATTGACATTAGATGTATTCAGTTACTTACATAAGCCTTGGTAGGCCATAATTTCATATTTAACTAAACTAAATACTTGGTTGATTCAATATGTTATGTATTTGGGACAAACAAATCCCCTTGTTGATAGTAGATGGATGAAATTTATTACATAAGGCTTATTTAGACTAAATTTCATATCATATTGAACCAAATATTCTTTCAATTGAATTTGGTACACAATCAAAATCCCAATTGTTATTATATGGATGTAATTCCTTATAGAGGGTTTAATTGGTCTTGATTTCATATTATATTTAATCAAACACTCAATTATTTGAATAAGGTGTTCAATTAGGGCCCTAATTAAAATTATGTTGAAACAATTCCTTGGTCAAGCCTCGATTGGGCCCAATTATGTATCATCTAGAACTGAATACTTGATTAGACCAATATGGTATCCAAATAGGGCCAAGTAAGCCAAAATTTCCATTATATATGAATGTAGTTCCTTTCACATGGCTCCTTCGGACCAAATTGCATATCAAATTGAAAAAATACTTATTTTCTTAATATGGTGAGCACTTGGATCCCCAATTGATATCATATGGATGAAATTTTTGACATTGAGTCTTAGTAAGCCCCTGAGATCAATTTATCCCCAATTAACATCCTTTATATATAGTAAGAATTAGGTTCACAGGGATGAACTTGGTTAAAATAACATCACTCATTACCATAATTGATTTTGTAGGCTTAATCTATGCTAATTTGGGGGATAATTGATCCCAAATTCACATTCTTTGCTCACAAATATATGTTCAAGGAGCTCAAATTTATCCCAATCACCACCATGATTGTACCTTATATACCCTAAAACATATACCCTAAGCCCTAATCCCTAAACTCTAAACCATAAATATAAACTCTTTAAACCTTGAACCAATCATTTTAGCCCAAATTAACATCATTTAGACTAAGAATCAAGTTCATAGGGCTCAGTTTGGCCTAAATCACATGACTGATTTCCCCATTTGACTAATTCACTCAATTTTCATGATGATATATAGGTATAATGATAACCCAAAAACACATTATATAGTCACAAATGGGTCCAAGTGATTCAAATTATCCTTAATTATCTTTTTGATTGACCATGTGTACCCTAAACCATATATACATTAAAACCTAAGATATAAATAATAAACCCTAAACATTATACCCTAATTTTTTTACCATAAAATTTACATATTTACCAATTTATTTAGTCCTAATTAACATTTTTTTAGTAATAATTAGGTTTTAACATGGCATATAACAATTAGACATTAATATACAAGTCCTTAAACCTAAACCCTATGCCCTAATCCCTAATCCTTAAAACATAAATTGTAATCCCTATGCCCTAATGGACACTACATGTCATAAACATACATTCCTTATGACATAAATTATTTTATCATGACATGTCTTAAAATACACTTTTTAAACTTATGGAAAAAACTTAGCCTTTGGAGTACCAATCGAGCTATGCATCTAAAAGTAAATTAGGGTTATTTAGAGTCCCTTTAACCTAATTAACCAAAGAGGAGGAGATATTTGATTATTTTAATTAAGGATTCATTTGAGGCCAATTTAAACCCCTTCAATAGAAAGATATGATTTAGAGCAAAATTAAAAGATTGATTCTATCATGAATTGATCTAATTATTCAATTTGTGCAATTCCCTACATGATCTGGGAAAAATTGAGTCCCTAAACCAAATTTATGGATGAATAGATTATATAACATGTATGAAACACGTAAATTACATAATTGACCCTATTTTTATCAAAAATTTAAACATAAAGTTAATTGTCATAAATAGGTGAACAAACAACTCAAATGTTCTTCAATTACCTTAGTGATTGGACATTATATTTGATATCTTAAACCTTAAACCTTATACCATTTAAATTTAACCCTAAACCTTGTACCATTTACATTAAAACCTAATACATAAGCCCTAAACCCCAAAAGATTTAAATTATAGACCCTAAACACTAAACCAATAAATTTATCCCTAATTAAAATACTTTATATATATAGTAAGAATTAGGTTCACAAGGATAAACTTGGTTGAAATTTCATCACTCATTAAAACACAATTGACTTAATTGTCTCAATATGTGATGTTGTGGGGGCTAATTGAGCTCAAAATCACATTATTTACTCAAATATATAGGTTCAAAGAGCTCAAATTTGCCCCAATTGCCTTCATGATTGTACCTTATATGCCCTATAACCTATACCCTAAGCCTTAATCCTTAAAATTCCTAATCCATAAAATCTAAACCATAAATATAAATTATTTAAACCTTGAACCAATCATTTTAGATAAAATTAACATCATTTATACTAGTAATTAAGTTCATATGGCTCAAGTTGTCCTAAATCACATGATTGATTGCCCCATTTGACTAATCACTCAATTTGCATGATGACATCCAATGTATAATGACAACCCAAAATCACATTCTATAGTCAAAAATGGGTCCAAGTGATTTAAATTGTCCTCGATTATCTTTGAGATTGACCCTTTATACCCTAAACCATATATACATTAAAACCTAAGCTATAAACCATAAACTCTAAACACTATACCCTAAATTGTTTACCATAAAATTTCCCTATTACCAATTGATTTAGTCCTAATTAACATCCTGTGTAGTAATTATTAGGTTTGAACATGGCATAGAGATATTAGGAATTAATACACATGTCCTTAAACCTAAACTCTAAACCCTAATACTTAAAACATAAATTATAAGTCCTATTCCCTATTGCCCACTACATGATGCAAACATACATGCCTTATGATATAACTTATTTTATCATGAGATGTCAATAAATGCAATAATTAAACATATGGCCAAAAATTAGCCTTTTGAGTACCAATCGAGCTATGTATCTAAAGTAAATTAGGGCTATTACAGGCCCCTTCAACCTAATTACATGACTATAAAATGTGATTTAGGGGTTGATTAGCTCGAATTTTATCCAATCACCATCATGATTATACCTTATATACCCTAAAATCTATACCCTAAGCCCTAATTCTCAAATTTCCTAATCCCTAAACTCTAAACCATAAATATAAACTCTTTAAATATAAAACCAATAATTTAAGCCCAAATTAACATCATTTAGACTAATAATTATCTTTGTGATTGACCCTATATACCCTAAACCTAATACATAAACAATATACCCTAAATTTTATAACAAAAACTTTCTTGATTTACTAATCAATTTAGTCCCAATTAACATCCTTTGTAGTAAAAATTAGGTTCACACATGGCATAGAGTGAATAGACCTTATTTACACCATTAAACATAAACCCTATATTCCCTAATCCATATACCTTAAAAAATAAATTGTAATCCATAAAATATAAATTATAATCCCTAATCCCTAAACCCTATGTACTAATGCTTTAATCCCTAATCCCTAATCTATATTAAGTATAATGTGATCACATTATTATTAATATAGGAAACACTCAGTTTTGATTGCCAATTACTAAACCCAAATGATTATTAAGAATAAATTGATAATTTTATTATATAATGTGATCACCTTATTGTTAATTTACACTTCTAAATATGTTGGATGAATCATAACCTTATACAATAAATAACATGATCATATTATGTAATAATGTGATAACGTTATATAATTAAATCATGTTATGATTATTTTAGACTAATCTCACTTATAGAAAACTATTTTTAACCCAAATAAATAATTATATCCCCACAAACATTCTTTGAATACTTCTACAAGATTTGCAGTACCTATGTAATTGACCCCACCTTTGAAAATGTGTCAATTGTCTTTGATGGGTGATGGATCATGTTTGAGGAATATAAATATGTTTAAGAACAAAAAAATAGAAGAATTATAAGATTTGATAGAGAAACACAAGATAAAAATTCAAAAACTTTATGGTAGACAAGGTATAAACCCTAATCCTGATGAACTAAATACCATAGATAATGAGCCAATTAACAATAATGAATTAAATGATGATGAAATTGACCATAATGAATTGAATAATGATGAAATTTACCATAATGAAATTAATAATAATTAAATTTAAAATAATAAATTAATTAATGTTGGAAGTTTACATTCAAAGTTCCAAGTTTTTGATTTTGTTGATGATGAGTCTATGTATTATGCTTCACCCCCCATGAATGAAGAAATTTTGATGGAAAAAAATAATGATGAAATTAACCATCAATAAAATTTCAAAGAAACATATAATTAAGAAATAAATAATGAATAAAATGTCATCCCACATCAAAACAATGAAAGTAATGATGATTTTGAAACACCCTCTCAACAAATTCCACCATTACCAGTACCACCAGGAATTATACGTAGAGAAGACAAGTACCTAATTAAAGTCACTAAAAATATTTTAGAAAAAATGCATAACAAAATGTCTGATCACCATTTAATCATAATGGCTCAAAAAATTTGGGATACTTTCTTTCATAATTTGGATTATGATAGTCAAAGATGTTAATTATTTGTTTCATTGATAAAATTGATTAAGATGAGACCTATAATGTACACATTAGGACTAATAAAATCTAACATGGATGATGAAAATAATGAAATTATTGAAAATATACATGTTGCATATCATAATGTAGGCCCAAAATCATGCACCAAAAATTGTAGTGCTACCTAATGTATACTTACAACTTGTGCAGTAAGTGACAAAATAGGGAAAAAAAGTATGGTTTCAAAAAAAATCCAAAAACTTAATATAAATTAAAAAATAATAATTAAAGCAATTGAAAGATGTGAAATACTTAATAAACCTAATACCAATGATCTCTAGGCATTCTATAGTATACTTCCATGAAAGGAAAAGGCTATAGTCCATACTCTCAAAGAATTACTTCAATTTTGAAAAGACAATACAAGAGTTTTGCCCAATGAAAGAGATGTGAAAAAACTTGGTTCTCGTAACTGTGAACCACATCTAAAACATTTATTGGATATGACTCAAACACAATTTTACTTTACATTTTTGAAAAAAATTCCAAAAATTTCTATTTGTCAAAGATATTTTGAGATAAAAAAACCTTTTTATGTTAAAATAAATCACACACACACACCTTCTTGTTGTAGGCAACAAGTTGAATTTTCAATGCACTATGATGTTTTTTGCCATATTCATTATAGTTTTCATAATAAAAACATTTATTAGGAGTGTGGCATTGAATTACCACCAAAATAAGCTAGGGAATTTATTCCAACTATCTTTTTTACAAGATCAGATGGATAATTATTTTATAACAAATCATGTTTAAATGGAAATTGTAGCATTTGTGGTGGATTACCTAAATTAAAAAATGTGTCCTCGAGGAGATTATAAGTGAAATTGGATAGGAATTAGTTGGTTTAATCAAATATGAATCAGTGACTTATCAAGTAAAAGATGACAAAGAATCTAAAAGGTGTGAGTTTGTTACAAAAAATATACCTATTTTTTGGTCAAATTTAGGGAGAAATTTGTTTATGAGTATGCAAGGTACACACACAGGGCTAAATGGTTGGATAAATATTTTAAGATAAAAGGATACATTCCCACTTGGTTCAATTGTTTTAGTAGTTGTTTTTTTTTAAAATTACACATTTAAACCCCAAATGGAAGTTTAATCATATTATTAAAACTCATCACAAGTTTTCATATTCATGCATATAACATTCATGCATGTACCTAATATTACAAAGTAACAATGTAAAATATTAAGGGATTACCATTTATATATCAGTGATTATAGATCATTTTGTTCAGAGTATGTACAAGGTTGTTTTTAGAATTTTTATGAATAGCTGAGTCAATGGAAAATTACTTTCAATCAAAATTACATTTGGACAAACAATTACACATCACAATTAAAAAATGCATGAATATTTTATTATTTGATAAGGATGCATATTACCACTAGTGTAGAATAAATTTTGAGTTTCAATGAGGATATCCATGGAAAAGGGGAGCATGATAGTGTTGGAGCATGTGTAAAAAGAGATATTTCAAGGGAGGAGTTGAAATTTGAAGAGGGTGTTCATTTGACAGATTAAAAAACTATGGTTGAATGGTGTAATGAGAACATGTATCATAGTTCTCAACCAAGTTCTATTGTTCATAGAAATTTTTGGTTAATGGAGGAAGAACAAAGTATGAATATTATATGACTCTAATAGGTTTAAGTGACCTCCACTCATTTAGTAGCTCAAATGAAAGTTCTTAGATTGTTCATATGAAACACCTGGCATGTTTCTATTTTGCATGCATAGACTTTGTTTGGAATGAGTGTGAGTCACAAGATTGGGTGGATGATTGGATTTTCAAACCTCTAATTCTAATCAACACATATCAAGTTCTAACAACATTTTAACTCATAAATATGACAACATTAGATGAATTTAACCATGTATCTAATCTAGTGCAACCAGGTAGAATATTTTTCATATGTATAATTTATTCTCATTATATATCTTCATATTATCACTAAAAATGGTTTTTTGTGATACAGGGAATGTTTTTACAGTTATTGTAGATGAGGATAATGAAAAAGGCACTGATTACTACCTATGTTAATGTGTAGAGAGATAAAAAATTGACTTCCCCAATTATAGATGGAGAAAGCATTGGCTATCCCACTAGGTTAGTGGTAGTAACTAAAACTTGGTTATGATGATATCCTATAAAATATTTAGAGTAATGGTTGTTTGAAGAGTTTTAAATGCACAATAATGTACTACACTATTCATTTTTGATTATTGTAATGAATATTCAATTACAAAAAATCTTGGGAGCCATTAAATAGGAAACTATGGAAAGTTCAGGAGTCAGACCATGAAGTTATTCTTGATACTATCAATGTTATAGTAGATCCTTGTGGTTCATTGGACTGAAAAATGTAGGTATGTTGACTTTTAAAATGTATATGTAATCAATTTTACCAAATGTTTTCTATTTTTTAGGTATTATATATAAATTTAATTTTTAATTATTCACTAACATTTTTTTGTAGGTTATTGGTGCTAAATAAGCTTACACCTTCATGTGGTTGGCATTGTTAGTAAAGAATTATATATTCTTGAAGCTAAGAGAATATGAAGTTGGACACAATCAAAGATTATATTGGATGTGATTGAATCTTAGGAAATAACTTACAGGGTTTATTTTATGGTTGTTTGAACTTAGGCTAAAAAATGCATTTTTATTGTATTGGGAATTGTGTTCTTGAGGCTAGAATAGGTGGCAAGTTTGTTAATCAGGCCTGATGGAGGCTAAGAACCTCGTCTTAGATGTTATCTACCCCTTAGATGTTTTGGTAGTATTATTTTTTAGTTAAAAAGCATCAAAATTATATTTCTACAACCACAACATAAACTTTGACAACATTTGTTGTTAGTATTTTTGTGCTCTAGAATGGTAGTGAAAATGCACTTCTAGGTGGATTTGAATGTCATGGTAGTGTGATAACATGTAATTTGACTATTTGGACGTGATTGTAGTGATATATTTGAGGTGGAGGTCTTGGAGTCAAAAATACCAATTAGAACTCAAGAAGTTGATTGTTCACTACTGTAGTCATATAAAATGTCCAAATTGGTAGTTTGAGTCTGGCTTGTGACACCCAATCCATTAGTATTTCTTGCATGCTCTTCTGACCCTTCAACATAGAATTTATCTCATTATCATTCATTTTTATCTTTCCAAATGGTTATTCCACCTCATCTAGGCTATATTTCGTAGGCCAATCCTATTCCCCTGGGTCCTGAGCCTGTAAGACAGGAGCACCATACTTGGAATTTAGTATTGAACCCTAGGGTGTCCCAATTTTGATGCTCATGTCCAATTTCACTTTGAGCCCCAATGATTATTTTCATTTGATTTATATCCTTCATCATGTCAACCTAGTATGAAAACATCTAACCCATGACCAATAGTTCCCTATAAAAGCCCATCCAAAGGTCATTTATAAAGGGTGGTGACAAACATTACAAAGCAATCAAGAATAAAAATAAACCACTAAGTCAAATTTCCCTATTATCTACATACAGTCACCTAACTTAGCTATAAACACATTCAACCCCTCATACCAATCCCTAGCTATCTCAAATACTATAAAATTGACATTTTTGCATTTGTATCACACTATTGCACAAAGCACATCAAGTGGAAGAACTACATATGGCTTGATCCCTCTTCAAAGTATTGGTATATAGGAAATGTGACCACACAAGGGGTGTGGATCACATGTTCATTACATCTTACACACACTAACCCCCCCTTTTCAAGTGATTCAAATCTCATTTTATCAAGCATGATGGAGAGTTAGGGTTTGGAGATTAAAATAGATCTATATCAAGTTATGTTGACATTCATCACTTGAGATTTCATAGGTAGGATCACATAAGAATAATGCAAATAACCTAGAACAAGTGGGTCTCTGTGAGTAGTTTAGACAATATTAGTATAAGAGGAAATAGTACTAGACCTTAAAGTATTCTATTTTTGGTGGTTTTGTCCTTTCACCAAACAAAAGCCATATTCAGATTTGTGACACTATCTTAGTCCTGCACAGCTAGTTTTAAACCCTACAACAACCATTTTAGCATGTTTCTAGATAAGTTATATTTTCTCCTTATTTATTGATATTTTTAGAAAGGTGAAAAAAATAGATAAATTAGGACTTTAATTATTTAAATATTATTTACTGATTTATTAATCCAAACCCTTAACTAAAATAGGAATAAAAATCCATTATTCCAAAAAAATTTAAATCATTTGGTGAACTTGACTTACTTCGTTTACATACAAAAACCCTAGGAAAAATTCTTTGCTAATTTTCCCAATATTTTTCTAATTTTTTTCTTACATATTTAAATTATAACTTAATATTTAATTTTCAAAATTTACCATAGTAATTTTAAAAATTATTTCTTTCAAACCCTAGTTGAATTTACTAGATCCCTTTACTTCTTGAGGCATCACCTTACATGATTGTGAGATTCATATCCTTTTTATGCATATTATAGTTTGCTAATTTTAGGATTTTACATTTCCTTTATTTAGTAATTTCCTTCCGTCGTATGTTGCTTATTACAACTTATTGCAAAAAATTAAATCCATTTTTTATTTGTTTTCCTACTTTAACAATGGCCCAATATATTGGTTTTGACGAAACTAATCAGAGGGGATTTTAAGACCTTTTAAGTAAACATACTAATACACAAGATGATATGCTTAAAACACTATAATAAGAACAACATAAAGAAAATAATGGTTAATCATCTCAAACCACAAAACAACTAGTTGAAAATGACACTAAAAGGACAACTATGTCTCAATAATCTCCTATAGTAGCCCAACCTTTCCAAGTGGCACCACCAGTTTTGGTTAGTACATCTTTGTCTCTTGATGTGGCTATGCTTATGCAAGAGATAAAATCTCTTCAATCCAAGGTGATAAATCTTGAGAAAGGTTCTTCTAGATGAACATAGGCTTTGGATTATTTCACTCTACTTCATATACCATTGGCATGTCATATTGATTATACACCCTTGCCTCCACATTTTGTTCTACCCAAGCTCACTTTATATGATGGCAAGGGTAATCTGGAGACACACTTGAGATATTTTCATGAAACATGATTGGACTATGTGCCAAATTAATGGTTATTAACCAAGCTATTTCTATGAAGTTTAATGGATTATGCTCTACAATTATTCTATAGTCTATTAAATCAGTCAATCAATGTATTCAATCCTTTAGCTAACATGTTACTAGCTCATTTCAGCATTAACATAGGTGACAAGGTTTCTTATTCCCAAATTTCACAATATAAACAAAGCTCAAATGAGCATCTCATAGATTATGTTCTTTGATATAAGACTATCTAGGCTAAAATGACTAGCCTTATGGTTGATAAAGAATTATAAGATCTCTTCAAACAAAGTCTTATATCATCTTTACATGAGTAAATAATGTTTAAAAGGTTCTCTTCCTTTACTAAGTTATGTCATACACTAAAGGAAAGGGAATTCAAACTCATTTCAATGGGAAAACTCAAGTACATAAGCATATCAAAAACAAAAAATAAGAGTAACAATAAAGTCCCATACAAAGTAAAAGTTAATGATAACAAAAGTTAAAATCAACCTATAGTTAATGTGGCTTTAGATCCCCCTCAACTAGTGGTTTTATCAGCACCTCCTTAGTAAGAATTTACTAATCTACCAGTATCTCTAGCCAAAGTCTTACAATATCTATTGGAATACAATATCATATCTTTCCCTCCTATTTAAGAAGTTGATCCAAGAAAGCCTCTTCTATGTGGTTATGATCAGAATGCATTTTATGATTTTCATAGGGCACTAGGCTATACAAAAAATTGATGCATCCGTTTGAAAAAAAAGATATAGGACTTGATAGATGGAAACCTTATTGATCTTGGCACTTTAGTTGAGCCTCCTCAGGCAAAGTAAATACAGGACAAAGCTTTGAAAATTTTCTCAAATCCTTTCTGACAACATTCTAAATAAGAGATAAGGGATACATTAGGTGTTCACCATGCATGTCATGCACATCCTCCACCATCTACATACTAAGCACCTTTAGTTGAGTCACATCCTTTGAGTAACATGATTGGTGTGTATAATTCTAGAGTTGTAACTAGACCTTCGATCTCTTTCTTAGAGCAGGAGATAGTTATGGATGATTTGGATTACCATCTACTCTTTATCAGAGCCTACATTGATCATCATCCCATTCATAGTGTTCTCATAGATAATGGATCTAGTGTGAACATGTGCACTATAACATTACTATAGAATTTGGGATATTTATAGTAGGATATTAACTTGATGAACATATTTATCAATGGTTTCATTGGCCACATACATAATTCATTGGGTGAGATTGTACTTTCTCTATAGTTTGGTCCAACACATGTGACCACACCATTTCTATTATTCCCAGTGCAAGAGTCTTTGATATGTCACTTGGTTAACCATGGATTTAGAAACTTCATGTGGTACCTTTTATAGTTCAAAGATGTAGGAAATTAATTCACACTAATCAGGTTGTTATAGTTGGTGGAGTTCCATATGAGTCACCACTCCCCACTTTAGATAAATATACCACTTTGTAGCCACCAATTTTAGCTCCTCCACTAGCTTCTTCACCAGTTACAGTTCTTCCTCTAGTTTATATTCAGACACAGTTGAGGCATCCCTCACCAACATAGAGAGTTCATACACTTCCATAAAATCCTCTTTTAAAGAAACCATAGTTTCAATATTATAGATAGTTCCCATCTACAGTGTTCACACCTAGGGTAGTATCATTGAGGTTTCATGCCTCTACACATAGATCACATTTTTAGAAAGCTTATTCTACTACCAGATGGGTCCCTAAGATACCTATAGTTACATCCACTTATTAGAGTTATAATGGGACCCCATAGTTGGTTTTCACTATAGATATTTTAGATAATTTACATCATACATAGCTTTTAGATTCACAATCTCATCCCTTCCATCATGCTTCATAATCAGATACAGGACACCATGATAGGGAGTTTCTTATGAGACTCATCGATTAGTATCATTTCTTATTAGTCTTTATTGTACATAGTTTTATTATGATTGATTGTACATAGATTATTTCAAAAATACCAAAAACAATATAAAATTTCAAAATACAAAAACATTCAAATAATTTAAAACACCAAAAACACTTTTCAATTCTATGCATTATCCATGCTTTAGATTTATACTACCATGATAGACTTAAATTTTATTTTTTACTCTATTGTTTATCAATTTATATACATTACTATGCTTCACTTGATCTTTTTTAAGTGTGTATAGTGACATCCAGATCCTTGATTGCTTCACTCTACCCATTGAGGGGGCATCCTACTTCTACATTCAAGACATACATCAACATATTTACCCATTAGGGGCATATTATACACGACTACACCATCCATGTTATGTCATTCATAAACCACACACTTTAGTTATCATGTTGATGTACATTACTTACTAACTTACATAGATTATTATTTTGACACTCAATAGTATATAGCACTTATGTATTTCTTAGCATCTACCTAGTCTTGTACTCTATAATTTACATACTTTCACTTCTTGTTTTGATTAGTTAGATATGATAGTATTTTCAACCATTTATATGCCTTCATTTATTGCTTTGAGTAGCTAGATGTGGTTGCATTTCTCAGTCCCTAGTTTTGTCTCTTATGTGTACCTTAGGGCATTTTCTAATGTGCTTTACTTATACTCTTCTATGTGCTTGTGGACCTCATGCCAATCTTTCTTGTTTTTAATTATATGTGTATGTGGAATTTGAACATGCCTTGTATTCTTGATTTCCCAATTTGAGTGACATGTGCCCATGTCCCTTGTTTTTTTGGCCCCTTAGCCTCTTTTGTATGATTCTTGATTTACATGCTTGTTTTCTTGTTTACTTCTCAATTATTTGAAATGCCATGATTCACCTCATGCATTATCTTGATTTCTTAGATGCCATGATGGAAATCATGCTCCATCCCTACATCAAAACTAAAAACTAATAACTAACCAGATTTCTATTTTTAGTTTAGTACACTGCACATGTTATTACATTGTTACATATTTCTAGGCATACCCCTATTGATCTAACAATCTCTAATACAAACCATACTCTATATTGAGAAATATTTTGTATGATCATTGCTATATCATTTATTTTTTTATCATGATAAACTTGTATGGATTTTTATTCTAAGGGAAGTCATTACAGGGTCTTCATTCCTACCCTCAGAAGAGGGGGTAACAAAGAAGTGTTTTCTCATAGACATTAGAGCCTTCTACTAGTTAAAAATTAGTTTTCAAAACACTCAAAACAATATTCATAATTCAAACCAAATAGAGTAGACCAAAAAAATAGTGATAAATATAAAATAGTCATCATAAATAGTAAATAACAATAGCATCAGACTTGGACTATAACATCAGACATTAAGGTGTCCTATTTTGGCACTCCTATCACAATAGCAAAAAACCTAGATTTTCCAAAAATAGATAAAAAGGTAAGACCAGTTACAATTTTTTCAACTATAGTTTAGTTCAGACTCAATAGTTTTAATATAGTTTTTATTAGAGAATCCAAACATAGGGGGCATCATGCACAACATGATGCTCTCACTTCCAATTTTAGATTGGGTATTTGGTATAACTTCTAGATAAAAATCCATGTTATAGATGTTAGTGATTAGGGGAAATGTTTATGGTACATTTTCCTTATTTTCTTTCTAGTTCATTGCATTACCTAGATATTCTCAACAATTTCATGCCTTATTCCATCTATAGGTGGTTGGCATCATTTCAGAGTGGCTTTCATACAAGCCTAGTTCCTAGTTTTGGAGTGGTTTTCATACAAACCTAATCTCCACCTTTTGGAGTGGCCAAGATTAGCCTAGTTATTAATAAAAATTCAACTTTCCATGTCACATTGTCATATTTTATAGAATTCATGGGCTTTCAGAACCATCTCATATGACACACATTCATATCAGTATCAATTCATAGCTTTACTTAGTGGGTAATGATGTAGCCAAAATACTAAATAGACTTTGTATTCTTGAGCCATCTACTCAGAGGGATTGGACACATAGTCCAAACATTTATTAACACACACATGAACACATAGCTTCACTTAGTGGGTGATGATGGAGCTAAAGGGCCAACCTTTGTATTATTGAGCCACTCTCAAAGAATTGAGTAATTATCTCTATTCATGATATTAATTTTGGTACAACACATATCTAAAATACCCAACATCACTCAACATAAATTAACATCACTTGAAATCACTCAAAATCACACATCTTTATGGGCTTCACCATTATAGGTAGGTTTCAACATGCTTTCTATTTTTCCTTTATCTTAGTATTTCACTTTGTTGCATCAATAGAATAAAGCAAGGAGGGTAAATGTAATCATATAAAATGTCCAATTTGGTAGTTTGAGTGTGGATTATGACACTCAATCCATTAGTCCTTCTTACATGCTATTGTGACCCTTCAACATATATTTTCTCTCATTACTAGTCATTTATAGCTTTTCAAATGATCATTCCACCTCAACTAGGTTGTATTTTCTAATCCAATCCTATTCCCCTAAGTATTAAACCTATAAGATAGGAGTACCATAATTGTAATATAGTGTCGAACCCTAGGGTTTCCTATTTTTGGCACTCTTGTCTAATTGCACTTTAAGCATTAATGATCATTTTCATTTGATTCCTATCTTTCATCATGTTGGCCTAACATGAATACATATAACCCATGACCAATATTTCCATATAAAATCTCATCCAAAGGTCATTTATAAAGGGTGGTGACAAATATTACAAAGCAAGTAAGAATACAAACAAACCATTAAGGCAAATTTCCCTATTCTTTGTATATAGTCACCCAACACAGCTATAAACATATTCAAACCCTCATACCAATCCCTAAATATATAAAATACTATAAATTTGTAATTTTTGCATTTAAATCACTCTATTTCACAAAACACATAAAGTGGGAGAACTACATATGGCTTGATCCCTATTTGGAGTATGTAGGCAATGTACCTATACAAGGGGTATGGATCACACATTTAGTACATATTACACACATTAACACCCCATTTTCAAGTTATTCATATCTTTTTTTATCAAGCATGATGGAGAGTTATGGTTTGGAGATTAAAATAGATCTATAGTGAGTTTTGTCAACATTCAACACTTGAGATTTCATAGGCAGGCTCACACAAGAACAATGCAAAGAACCCCAAAAAATTAGGTCTCTGTGAATAGTTAGAATAACAACGATAGAAGAGGACAAAATTACAAAACCCTAAAGAATCATATTTTTAGGGGCATATCCTTTCACTAAATTAAATATATATTTTAATTTGTGACACTATTCTAGTCTTGCATAGTCAGTTTCAGATCTTGTAACAACCATTTTAATCTGTTTCTAGATAGGTTATATTTTCTCCTTATTTATTGCTATTTTTAGAAAGGTGAAAAAGATAGATAAATTATACAAATCAAGAATATAATTATTGAAATATTATTTAATATTTTATTAATCTAAACCCTTAACTAAAATAGGAATAAAACTCCATTATTCCCAAAAAGGTTAAATCAACTACCAAAAATTTGCATTTTTTGGACCCCTCACTACAACTTGTCCAATTGATTGCTCTCAAAGATTCCATATAAGTGATTTGGGGTATAATTAGATGGATTCAATATGTAGGTGAGGGATCTAATGGTTCATGTAAATGACTTACAGTTTTCATTTTACATGCGTTTTAACTTAGTCTAAAAAATTACATTTTTCTTGTATTAGGAAGGGTTTTCTTAAGGCCAAAATGGGTGGTGGGTTTATCGATTGGCCTAACGGGAGGCCAAGAACCTATTACTATATTTTATCCACCAAAAAAAATATTAAAAATTTCATTTTTAGTCAAGAATCATCATAACTAGAGTTATGCAACCACAACTTAAAACTTTGACAACATTTGTTATCAGTGTTTTTTATTTTCAAAACGGTAGTGAAAATACACTTTTAGGTGTATTTTAATGTATATTAAGTGTTATAACATTTAATTTGCATATTTTTATGTGATAAAAGTGATATATTTATAGGTGGAGGTCCTAGAGGTATAAATGCTAGTTTGAGCTCAAGAAGTTGCTTATTTACTGCCAAAAAGTTGCATTTTTGGACCCCTCACTGCAACTTGTCCAATGGATTTATATTGAAGATTAAAACTAAATTATTCAATGTATGATTATAGGTATTAAATAGGTAGGGTAAGGATATTATATTTCACATAAATGACTTACAATTTTCATTCTATGCATATTTGACTTTAGGCTTAAAAATTGCATTTTTCTTATATTGGGAAGGGTGTTCTTGAGGCTAGAATGGGTGGTGGGTTTGTCAATCAAGCCTGATGACATGCAAAAAACATATTAATATACATTTTATTCCCATTATATGTGTTTTGAGTGTCATTTTTCAATAAGGAAGCATTAAAACTAGAGTTCTATAACCACAACTTAAAATTTGATAACATTTGTTGTCGGTGTTTTTGCTCTCTAGAATGGTAGTGAAAATGCTTTTTTGGGTGCATTTGAATATTTTTGTAGTGTGATAGCATGAAATTTACATATATATATATATATATATATTATTAAAGTAATAAATCTTGAATTGGAGGTCCCAAAGCTATAAATTCTAGTTGGAGCTAAAGAAGTTGCTTGTTCACTACCAAAAAATTACATTTTTGGACCCCTCACTGCACTTTATTCAACAAATTGCTCTCAAATATTCCATACAATTGATTTAGAGTGAGATTTTAGGGCTTAAATAGGTAGGTGATGGATCTAATGGTTCATGGAAATGACTTGTATTTTTAATTTTACACATGTTTGAACTTAGGCTAAAAAATTACATTTTCTTATATTGGGAAGGGTGTTCTTGAGGTTGGAATGGGTGGTGGGTTTATCAATAAGGCTTGATGGGAGGCCAATAAACTAGTCCTATATGTTATATCCCCCCTCATATGTGTTGGAAATATCATTTTTTAGTCAGGAAGCATCATAACTAGAGTTATGTAACCATAACTTAAACTTTGACAATTTTAACAACTTTGATAGCTTAAACTAGAGACCTAGAAAATTAATTAGAAATTAAGATATTAGCATATTGAACTATTTAAATATTTATCTATTAAAAAATTTGAAAAATTAAACTAGAGACCTATAAAATTAATAAGTAATTGACCTATTGCCCTATTGTAAATCTTATTTCGATGGAGTAAAATAAAATTATATATTTACCAAGGATAGGTTGAGCTACGCATATATGGCCATCATTCTTATATTATATACATGATATCAATAAAATATATCTATATATATAATACATGTATTGATATCACATTCATTTATAATATATGGATGACAAGTGATTTATAGGAAAGCACCCAACCAATAGAAAGGAGTGAGCCACGGTGAATCTACATCTTGATGAAGGTGTGTGTAAATAAAATTATAACAATAGGTTGAGGAAGGGATTTCCTTGTATAATATACAAATTTTTAGCCATCTAAACACACTATCTTATTTTGTCTCAAGAGAACAAAATTGGCAAATAGTTTGGATGTTGAATTAGAATAAATTTCAAGGCGTAATTGTTAAGGTTAGCACATATTTTAGTACCAACACAAATGGTGGATCTCCCCCCAAAATTTTCAATGGGGCTATAAGATGTTGAGACCCAATGCAATATTTTTTGGCATAATGAATGTTGAGTAGAGAGCTTGTCTACCCTTTATACCTTTATCATATCTAAAGCAAGAGGTGTAATGAGGCATTACAATTGAAATCTAGACCTTTATTGTGGCCAAATAAAAAGGTGTAATGAGATATTATAATTGAATTATCATGTGTATTACAAGTTTTTGTCTCAAACATGAGAAGATAAGGTCGACACTAAAAATTTTAGTCCCCCTTTCCCTAACTCCACCCCTTCCTACAAACCACACCTCTTAAATTGGTCATCAAATATTATAATCATGTATTTAAGATCTTGTAATAACATGAAGCAAGATTTAAGTCTTAATATCACTAGATGTCTTAAGTCATTTAATAAAATATAATTTTATTTAAATAAATATTTCATTAAATTTATTTAAATAAGTCAATTTAATTTTGGGACATGAGTCATGGTCCTTTATGTCTAGTAAGACTCTTAGAGTTGCATCGTCAAGTTAATGATCCACTAATGATGTTTATTAATGATGTGAATTTCTTCTCTTTTAACTTATGTTCCCTTGCTATAATCACTCATTTTCAAGGGTAACATGTGAATTTATGTATAATGGTAGACATAAGTCAAAATGAGAATATGACTATATTGAGCTTAGAAACTTCATTTTCAAGATAGTGTACCTATAAGGACCCCTAAATATGTTTTCTTAATTTTATAAGTATCCTCATGGCATGTGAACTACCCTTATCTAATATTAAATGAGATTATTCATGGGATCTTTGTGTGATTTTCCAAAAGGATTTATATAAATACCACTGAGCCTATTCTCATAGCTTGTAGCTATTATGGTTCCTCTTTAATGGTTTGTGATACCTCATAATAACTTATTAAGGTTCATGGTATCCCTAAGATGATCAACCCATCTCTAAATTTTTTTTAAAAGTGTATTTATATAGGAGGAAGAGGATTTTGAAGGTTTAATGTCAATTTGAGTTTGTATGGTATGATTTCATAGTTAGTAGCCTTTACTTAGGCCTAGGAGACCTAATTAATCCTGAGGGGTGTTAAGTTAGGCAGTTTATAAAGAGAGTTAAATTATGAAAGTACCTACATGAGATATGTGATGTAAAGGGGTATCTAAATGTGGGTTTGTTTTGGTTTGGAGCTTTGTAGTTTACTCAGAGCAAGGAGGTTTGCCTTAAAAAAAGGCTATTAGAAGGAAGGTGTCAAAGAGGAAAGAAGAGTTAAGTGAAGAGTTGAAGCTTGGTGGTTGTGTGGAATGGTTGGATGCATGAAATGATATGTAATTTAATAGGTATATGATCTTATGATTATTATGGAAGGATAAAATCAAAGTAGCATGCAAACCTATAAAAAACATAAGAATATTGTAAAGAACAGATCAAGGATAAAGAGAGAGAACATGAAAATAGAGTAAGATAAATTTAAAATAAACTTACAAGGAAAATATACATAGACTAAATGTACATAGAGTATAATATTAACTCAAAATTTTACCTCTATATAAGTAAATGGGGTCATCCTAATAGATACATAAGTAGTAGAGATGGGCTAGAAACTAGATCTAAATATGTAAACAATGACCATGACAAATCAAATGTTATAAATGTTGACTATGAGGATGAAGGCATCGTCACCACCTAAAATATAAAAAATGACATATATTATTCAATTTATATGTAAATTATTTTTTAGCTAATTTAAATTTGTAAATATAACTTAAATGTAACATGAAATTTATGTAAAATATACTTGCATCTGTGTAGTATCTAATGTCTACACACCAAATAAGCATTCCAAAAAATAATCACTCATAAGAATATTATCCAATCAGTCTGAACCACTAGTTCCATCATCATCAAAAGGTCTTGTGTACATAAATCCACAATAACTATAAGGGTGGGGTTAGGTATGCACAGTATGTGGCATATCTCTAACATCACTCTATAAAATCCTACTTGTATTCTTAATGAGTGTATTAGTGAGATAACTAAGAGCATGTGGAGTGTTGATCTCCATGACCTACTGAACTACAAAGGGGATCTTAGGATGAAGAGGTTTTTAGATATGGATATGTGTAGGTTGATTAGGTGTATGACATGTACTTGGTCAGTCCTATGCAGATCCTTTATCTTAGCCCTAAAACTCACTAAAATCAAAATAATTCATAATTTCATTGAGGACAAACAATAGAGTTTCCTAAAAAAAATTATTGGGACCTCATGGTTGTTACATGGTGGATATTCAAACACCATCTACCATTGATCTCAAAAATTAGTTATGATTAAGTTATGTACGTAGTGATGGATTAGAAAACATTTAGTGGTTACAAGAAATGGGGTATTGGTGATTAGGTCAATGAATAGGGATCAAATGGAGGATTTTTAAATTTATTTGTTCTTGACCTAAAGTGCTGACAATTTATCAGCATAATATTCCAAACAGGTATCCCTATATGAAGTCCATATATCAATTTGACTCATTATAAAGTTAATTTGACCTAATAAGGTCTCTAAGGAATTAGATATATGGGTGTAGTGAGGTTTGGTTTAAGTGGGATCCCTCATTCTCCTAATTAAATCTTCAATTTCAAGTTTATTTCCCATAATGTTGTCAATTATAATTTATTGACTTTTAGGGGGTTTTTGGGGAATTATAAGAGGGTTAGGTGGAGGGATAGGAGGAGGAAAAAGAGGGTTTTGTGGAGGGTTAACATGATGGGTTATCCAAAAAAACAAATTATAACTAAAAATTAGGGTTAAGTAGTGAAAATAATGAAAAACTAGGGTTAAATAGGGAATATTTTTATCACTTACCTCTCTTATGTGGTGGCATCATTGATAAGTAGCTTTGTGGGATGAATTTAGCAGCTTATTAGCACTCTCTTATCTATTTCACCCAAAACATGATCATGGAAGTTGGAGGAGAGCAAGGAAACATGAATGTAAAATGAGGATTTTGCATTCATGTTTCACTTTTTATTTTTTTGATACACAGGTAATGCAATCACATTATTAATGTGATTGAATTATTGAAAATGGAAATAATGTGATTGAATTAATAATGTGATCATGCTATTGTTTAAAATAATGTGATTGTGTTATATAATAACATGATCATGTTGTGGTTTAATAATCACCGATCCATATTTTAAATAACATGATCACACTAATTAAATAACATGATTGTTTTATTAATTAACATGATCACATTACCTAAAATTTCCATGTAATTATCCTCCAAATTTATGCATTTACCCCTGACCAATTGGTGTGCAAGTGAGTAAATGGAAATAATATGCCATACACATGCCCATAAATATGATATATGAGCATATGAATTCTAGACTGAGTTGTAATAATCTATATCTGAGTGTCTAAACTAAAAATGAGAATGGTCATGTCATGAAAATGGCCTTAATCTGAGTAAACTAGTATGAATTTAAGATAAACTAGTAAATTTGTAACTAAACTTGTGCAAACTTAGATTGTACCTACTATACTATACTTTTTTAGCTAATCTAGTTTTTTTATGAAGCTAAGGCTAGTAAATAGTAGTTACATATCTTGGATAGTAGAACCACATGGAAATAGTGTCCAAATTTGGATGTTAATGTTTGACTAATTTGATTTATGTGCAACTGTACTAATTTTTGTGTCATTATTTTCCACTATGCTTGTTTGAGTTTGACTTATGTAATCTGAGATGTGTGCTAAAAAATGTACTATGAATATATTTTGGTAGCCTAATTTCTATGATAAACCCCTATGAATTCCCCCTCTTTTAATGGGAGTTATTGAATATGTGCAAGAATTATCCTCAAAATAAAAAACTTTGCAAGATGTGTGATAGCTAGAGCATATATGATATCTTCATAATAATCTAATATAATGTGCATACATAACATTAGAATGTAAGATAATCTTATCATAAATTTGCAATGGTGTGATGTATGCTATGTCTAACATTCACAAGACTATCAAGATAGATATAATAATGTATGTAATAATAAATCTAAGTAATAATTTAATAACTACTTAGGTGGATGGAGCATGATGTCCATCACAACACCCAAGTAGGAAGGGGAAATGCATGAAGTCCCTCATGGAATTTAAAATTAGAGTGTGTAACAAACATGAGACAAGTGTCAGCCATGATGCATACAAGGAAGCACACATACAACACACATGAGGCATACTAATTAAGACAAGGGGACACAATAAAAGTGACATCGACACATGTCACTAAATATTAAAAATCAAGACATATAAAGACATGTTCAAATGTCAACATATGAAAACAACAAAGAAATTAGATTAGAGCCACATAGAAAGATATGTTCAAATGTTTTCATAAACAATTAGGAAGGTACACACAAGGACATAAGAACATGTCCAAATCATACACACTATGAAAATATGTGGTGTAGATCTAAAGAGCAATGTCATATTTAAATTCCCTTGAATAAAAGAAGCATAAAGATATAATCAATTCTAAACTAAGAAATTTATAAATGAAAGTATGCATGTACATGTAATATAAAACTATGTAAGAGCTAAGATGTACATATACTAAGTCTAAAGTACTAATCACTGGAAAAAATCTGAGTAAGTGTAGCATGATCAATATAAACGATGTAAAAATGTTAAATTTGTGATGTACAGTTTAGAAATATGTAACTTGGTAATTTAAACTATTTATATGGTTCCCCTAAATGGGTGAATATGTCAAATGAAGAATCTATGTATATATGCATATGCCCTTAGTGGGTAGATAATAAAAAATTTGGAATAGTGTAGTAAACCTAATTCTTGTAGCACTCTACAAGCACTCAAAAAGAACAAGTGAAGCATGTATGTATGATAAAACTGATTATACTAAGATAGCTAGCATATGTAGTGTCTAAAAAATATAAGAGATGTAAACATGGAAATGCATATAATATATAATAATATTATTTTTAGTAAAATATTTGAATGTTTCTATATTTTTAAAATATTGTATTATTTTTGTATTGTCTAGATATAAGCTACGTATAATCAACATGAAAATGAAACTATGTACAAGGAGTAAGAGAGAAGAAAATTATGTATAAGTAGGGAGGAACAATATTAACTGATGAGTCTCATGGGATACTCATTATCAATGTGGCCTATGTAAAAAATAGGAATGACGATCTCTCATGTAGTGTGATTGCTATGATAGTTGAATGGTGTTGCAGTATGAATCTCGGTATTGTTCATCATCAAAATCATAATAACCTAGAATACTAGAGGGAATTACCTCATACTATGTTGAATTATGCTTTAGATTATTGATTGTGATTTTTCCCTTTGAAATTGTTCTCATTGTAGGCATATGGTGCTTTGGAGGCTCTTTTACTAGAAAGAATTTTTGGATAATGCTTGTTGGCTTAGCATGACTTTGACTTTACAGCTAAAGTTCTTATTCTTTCTATAAAATTTCCTATGTATCTAGACTTGTTGTCTTGATAAACTATATCTATGATTGATGTGCCTTAGGATGCTCAATAGATACCAAACTTTGTTGACCACCATTATCAACTGCTAGAATAGGATAAGTGATGCCTTGAGCTTGCTTATCGAAACCTTGACTATGATAATTAAATTGTTGTAGATAGTTTTGATCAAATACATATTACTTTAAAATTTGAGCCTCATTTTGGAGAGGTAGATTTTCATCTTGTACATGATTTACCTATGCTTTTTATATTATTACTTACTTTGATTGTACTTTATGAACCTTTTATTATTTTGAGTTATGCTTTGGTAACCATTTTTGTACTATTTCTAAATTTGACCCTTTTGGAATTTATAGATGTGCCATTGTATGTTGTTTGGATGATGTGTCATTATTTAAGTCATCTATATCCATTATCTATTATATTTTCCTTTTTAATGCTAAACATGAATCAGTGTGGTGCCCATGAATTCTATGATATGCACAATAATATATGTATCTCCTCACTAGGTGTAGAGGAGGTAGGTTGATCAACTTAGCTTTAATAATTTCCCTTAGTATCTCACTAGAGCTCTTATTTTACCCTTTTAAGATTTTTAAATCACTTATAATAGATGAATTATGTTGTACATTATGATTTTGATATGAAAAAGTGCAAGGCACAACTTTGTTAGGTGTAGATGTATATACATGATGAACACTAACATATTTTGAAGACTTTATAAATGTAATTTAGTTTTTAAATAATGTGACATTTTCAATTAATAACTGATTTTGATTCTATAATTTTTATATTAGATTTCTCATACTGATAATTTGATCCCTTAGAGTCTCATAAGTGCAAACCCTAGTTTATTTTGATTGAACATGTAGGCACACACCCTGTAGGGGAGAGGTGTAGATAGGCTAAGTATCGGCATGAGTAACAATAGTATAGGCTACTTCATCTTTTAGAGGAGTGATATCATGGACCTTGTTATAGGGAAAGTATTTATCACCCTTATGGAAATGAGGAGGAAAAGGAGATTATTTCCCATGCATATGATATGACATTAAAACTTGAAACATAGTTATTAGCTTATGTGCTAAATTCTCTGTGTGTAACGGTTTGCTTATTAATGGAATTCCACATAATATAAATATAACATGCTATTAAATATGACATATATTTAAACTAATTTAAAGCATCATGTATACTTTTTTTTTATGTATTTTCTCAATTCATTCCAAATTAAAAGAAAGAAACATGCAAATGAAAGTATTAGACTATGCATCAAAAAGTGATTAACTACATTAGTCATTATTATCATGATTATATGAAATATAAATATTTTTTAGGGTCCTATAAGG
This sequence comes from Torreya grandis, assembly GCA_037957365.1. NCBI lineage: Eukaryota > Viridiplantae > Streptophyta > Pinopsida > Cupressales > Taxaceae > Torreya > Torreya grandis. The sequence continues at coordinate 1,275,640 of JARHVA010001022.1, read as the reverse complement.
CTAAAAACATAAACCCTAGGGTTGTCTATGGTACGGTTTGAGTAGTATTCAAAGTAAGTTGTGATCACCAAATGTTTTAACCTTTTAAGACCTAGTATAAGTAAATATTATGTTATTAAATAGATGAGTATAGTAAATTAGGGTATAAATATGAAATAAATATAGCCACTAATTTTTTATATAAGTAAATAACTTTAACCTTTCTAAAAATATAAATAAATAATGTAAATAAGAACTTAGCTGGAAAATGACTAAGATAGATGATATGGAAGTTAAAAAATGAGGTACAGACTGGTCTAATTGTGAAAAAAAAGATCTAAGTATCAAAACCAATCATGGATAGTATTGAACTAATTGGATAGTAGTGCCATGTGGCATTAGTGTCCTTATTTTGGTAGTAGTGTCCTTTTTGTAATACTATCTTGAGCTTCTAGGTGCACCTGTGTCTGTATCTGTAAGGTTTGTTCCTTCATGCATGAGTTTTGAAACATCATATATGGCATGTTTTGAATAAATTTATGAGAAAACCCTAATCTTACATGTTTTCATGGAATCCAATTGATACAAGATGAAAAGTGTGTTTGTTAGTGGGGTAGGATAGACATCCTTAACACCCCATTATGAAGAGAGTTTCCTACATATTAATACTTTGAATATAGATCAATCGTGATGTAGTTTTCCCCTCCTAAATGCTAGTGTAAGTACAAGTGAAGCTAGTATGATAGTTGAATTGAGTTCTTTGAATTTACTTGAGACTATAAATCTAAGTAATTTGACCTTAGGAATGTTGTAGATGGTAGTATGTAGAAGTAGGGTAGAATAGGTATTTATAACCTTAATTATGAAAAACTTGTTATGAGTTTGCATATGTAATTTGCATCTAATTTTAATCTAATAGTTAAAGGGATAAACATAAAGTATTTATACTATTTTGGTGCTTTTTAATGTGATAAAATAGTTTTATGTCAACCTTATGGGTCTAATATTTGAAAATATATCATTTTATGTAAAAAGGAGGGAAAGTAAAATAATGCCAATATTGAGACACTAGCACCATGTGGTGCTACGATCACTATTATGAAACTAATGTCTAAGTGGTAGAACCCTAGGAATGAATGGGCATGATGAAATAATGAGGGTTTGAGACTACTTTAGGGGTTATTAGGGATGCAAATGGTCTACACAAAGGCTATATAAATGTGAAAATAGGCTCTAGGATAGGTCTAGGGCTAAGCTAGGGATATGTGGTCTCAAGTGGCACTCTTAAGATTCAATTTAAATTTTAGGTGATTATAAAAATATTGAGAAATTAGAGTTATAATAGTGATATATTAGAGGCATAATTATAAGATGAATATAGACATGAACATAGTAACAGGACAATGCCATAGTGTACCTAATTCCATTGACTGTGGACTTATTTGGATTGACTAGGTCTAAAAAATACTCATAATTCCTTCTATGCATCTGCATGTTAAGTAATATGATATATTAAACTTAGGGTTTAGCCACATATAAATTTTTATATGATTTATCTTTTCTTTGAAACCCTTAGGGTTCTTTGATAACTTTAAAACTTACAATAAAAAGAGAGTAGAGTAATGGGATGAGCTGACCTTAATCACCCCCTTGATGATTGATTGATGCTTATACATTCAATACTCCATGGAGATAAATCAATCCCACATAGTTCCCCCACCTAAATTTAATGTGAAATTTGTGTTCATTTAACTATGTGTTTATATCTAAAAAATGGATTTGATACTTGATAATGATATCTCTTGACTTATTTAGAAGTCTCTTGACTTGTCTTATGGTTTCTCCTTATGAATAATGAAGAGTTTGGGAATAATAGGTAAAATCTGCTCAATGTGTAGAAGTATGTATGCTTGTACCAAGTGAATATAAAGTGGTCAAAGTGAATAAATCTTGGCATGTATTTATAGCTAAATATTTTAAAAATTTACTTTAGCCAATCATGTGAAACATGTATGAAGACCCAAAAGGATGAATTCAAATTTGGAAACTATTTATTATTTATTGTAGGACATGACTAACCCAATCAAACAAGGTAAAATGTGATGTTGTTAGCTTAGAATGGACTTGTCTAGGAAGATCAGAGACAAATCTATTTTGTAGTGGAAAATATGAAGGTGATTTTAATTAGTTTGATAATTTTACAGTGAGATTTCCATGCAATAGTATTGATAAACAAAGGGTGAAGCCTGTATATGCAAATTTATATTATAGGAAAGGTAAAAGGAGGCATACAATAATGTGCAAGTCATATGGTTTAGAATGCGTCAATAATTAACATGGTTAAGTATCTATGACCAAATGTATGTGTTTACATTTGGCCCACCCCATTTTTATAGAAATGAAATTTCTAGAGTAAAGGAGAAAATATTTTAACTTAATCACTTATAAGTCACTCTAGCTTTGAGTCGATACTTCAATTATAAAGGGACCTCATATTTAGGAAACATTGAAATAACTCATGAAGTAGTCATTTTGATCATTTAAAATTTTAAAAATATTAACTTTGAAAATTAAAAAATTAAAAAGAGAGTAAAGAAGAAGTACACCTATATGTAGAGGAAAACAATTTTCCTTATAACTTATTATTGATCATTAATAGCCATGCCCCATTACTAAAGCACTTCAAAAATTTGAACCAATGAAAAATTGAGAGTGATCAAGTCCCAATTTTGAATAAATAATCAAGATATTGAGTTATAAATATGCATTATTTCACCTAATATAAAAGAGAATAATACCCAATGTACCAAATAAAACAAGGGTGGAACCACGATAGGTTTGATAGAAGTGATGCCAAGGCCATTGAGTGTCACTAGACTCTAATGTTTATCACCATTACATATTTAAATCATACTATTACAAATGGATCTATATTATAGTTTGCATGATAAAAGGAGAATGAATAATATTCATTCTCCCATCATGACCACATTTCTCATAGAATTACCTTTTGAAATGAATGTTTTTCTTCTAAACTTTGAAAATTTGCATCTTTTCCACTTTGTATACTTTTAAATTTTTAACTTTGAAACTCTAAACTTATAATAATCATAATCATGAATGAGTATCATTCCCCTTATAAATATGTGCCAAAATAATATAAAATGTTATCCACTTATATGCTCAATTGTATTTGTACCCTGTAACTTTAATTTTTGTAACTACTTTTCACATGCCCATGTACATGAATTCAAGTGTGTATAATTACATACTTTGAATATTTTACAAGTTATTGTATATGATTGTCATATTCCTCTAGTATTTATATTGATGTGAAATATATTTAATATGCTTTATTTATGAATCACTTTGAATATTTAGAAACCTGTATTCCAATTTTAAAGTCTAATTTTGCTCTAGTTTGAATATTTGAAAATATATAATATGTTATTATGAAACCTTTATTATATATGTTTAGACCTATATTTTTTTCCCAATTTTGTTCATGAATGTTTAGATATCTAATAAAAACCCACTATGATGCCCCCCTTTTAAGATAAGGGATGTAGCTTGCAAGGAACCCATCTCAAAATAAGAGTTAATTGTATCATGATAAAGATATGCTCACATAAAATTATTTCATCATGTTGGAGAATATGTCATCATCAAATTAAATTTTTTATTGAAGCATGTATATAACATATTTAATTTGAGGTACACAAGTTTTATGTCTAGATAGATATATCATTGAGGCATGCAATAATGTAACCATCTCTAAATTAAACTATGCCCTAGAAGTGCATGATGAATATCATGGCACTAATAATCAAGATAAATAAGCACACAAGCATAATAAAATATTTCATACAATAAGACCAATGGCCACATACAAGGAACAATTTCAAATCTTCCATAAAAAAATATTGCACACACATAAGGCCAATGGCCACAAACAATAGACATGCTCAAATATTGCATATACCAAAAAATGATCTCATAGAGATGCTTAAATAATTTAGACACAAGGGCCTAGGGCCCCACATAATAAAAAATTAATGTTAATCTTATCATGGAAGAGAGTAAACAACATCAAAAGAGAATAGAACAAATGAAAACTAGTCTATTATATCCATATGTATCAATGTCATATTATTAGCAAAGTAGCATATCTATATCAAAATGTAGAATATGAGTGATTTAGAAAGAGACTAGCAAGATATGTAGTTTAACATTATATTTGAGGTCATATATATATATATATATATATATATATATATATAACATGTTATAGTGTAACCTATAATTTAGATGCCACTAACATAGGCATGGCCATTAGGTATAAGGTAAGTCTAACATATAAGAATGAATATATAATTATTGTCCAACATCACACTCAATTACCTCATGAAATGCATGTGTATATAAAATAATGTGTTATTTTACCAATATATATGATAAATAACATATGTAAAGAAGTAACTAGCATCTCATGTCATGTTCAAGCCTTGATTTTTTATTTTTTTAATGTTTTTGTATTCTTGACATATGTGATTTTTTTGGTATTTTTTATATATATGCAATAGAAATGAGTGAGGATTTGAAAATAGAATAATTGGAGGGATCTAAAAAAATCCACATGTGTCAAGGCATAGTGTACACTAGATGTGATAGTATGGCTATGTAGCGAAAATGAAAGAAAGTAATATTATCCCATTGTATATTTATATTAAAGCAATGTAGATCAATGTTGTATGTGGAGAAAAAAAATTAATGCCCTTGATGGGAAAGAATCAATGTGTGCCCATGTTGGGTTCACCAATATATTTTACTATATTTTTGATAAAACACTAAATAAATTAAGAAGTGTATTATGTTAATTTTATGGGTGTACAAATATAAATATCACAATTTTAAATATTTAAAAGAATTGGCTATTTTTATTTTGACAAATTAATCAATATTAAAATTTATATTTTAAGAAATTACTAAGAATAAATATGCTTTGCTTGCATAAAAATATATCATAATTGTTTGATTATGAAAAATAAAAGAAGAGGTGATTATGAAGGCTCAATATTAAGTAGAAAATTAGAAGCATAATTTATGCAAGTCCATTGTATGTGGATAGAGGTGTGGTGTGCTTCAATATATTAATTTTAGACTCATATTACTTGAATGTGATAAGTGGCAGACAAGAAAATAATAGAGAAATCAGAATTTTGGAACTGACAGATCAAAGGTAGAAGCAAAAGGTGATCTAGACAAGAGTTTAGTATGAGGAAAATAATGCAATGCACCTGAGTCCATTAATAATGGATTTTTCTAGGCTGATTGTTTGTAAAAACTACTTATAATACCTTATATGCATGTAGGTGTTAAGTAATCTAATATATTACACTAAGGTTTTGTCTATATAGAAATCATTGTTTGACTTATCTTATCTTTGAAACCCTTAGGGCAATTTGATAACTTGAAAACTTATAATAAAAATAGGGATATGTAATGGGCTGAGCTGAATTCAATCATACCTTGATGATTGGTCATTGCATACATATCCAATACTCCACGGAGGGAAAACAATCCCACATAGTTCTCCCACCTAGAGTAAATGTACAATTTGTGCTGCTTTAACTATATTTATGTAGCTAAATAAATGAATTTGATACTTGAAAATGATAACTCTTGAATTGATTTATAAGGCTCTTGACTTTGCTTGTGAATGCTACTTCTGAATAATGTATAACTCATGTAGAATAGGGAATATTTTCTCAATATGTAAAAATATGTATGCTTATACCTAATGAATAGCAAGTGGTTAAAATAAATGAAACTTGACATGTATTTATAGATGAATATTTTTACAATTTCCTTTATCCAACCATGTGAAACATGTGAGAAGACCTAAAAAATATGATTTCAAATTTGGAAAGTAGTCGTTATTTGGTGTAGAATGTGACCATCTGAAGTGGACAAGGGCACAATGCATTGATGTTTTCTTAGAGTATTTTTTCCAAGAATATCAAAGAAAATTTTAGTTTGAAATGGATAATTTGAAGGTGATTTTAATCATCTTGAGAATTTGACATTGAGAGCTATGTGTAATAGTAATGAAAAACATGTGTCAAGCCCACATATAGATGAATGGTTTAGATGAATGGTGAATAAGAGTCATGTAATTCTTCATAAATCATATGGTTTTGAATATGTCAATAATTAACATTTTCAAGTATCTATGAACAAATTTATGTGTCTATAATTTTTCACAAGTGGAAAATTTATCATGATTTATTCATTGATTTTTTGAGTAGCTTGATTGTTTTTTAAATAATTCCAATGATTTTTTTAAAATAAGATTCATGATTAGTGTTTTTAAATTTTATATCCAATAATCAGATTTATTTATTTACCCCAATTATTATTTTATACAAAACAAGGAATAAACTAATGAAAATTCAATAGATATAAGAATACATGAATGAATGTAAAAAATTCAGATTTATCTAATAGGCTATGAAGAGACACAAGTCAAGTTACCGCAATGAACCTACATTATGAAATGCAATTAACAAAGGGATAATGAATGATTACACATATTTATTATTATAGAAATAAGAGATTTTAAAATGACTATATTTATTATGTGTAACCTACTCTTGAAATTTGTAAACTATGTACTATTCTTGGATAGACCCATCCACTATATCAGTGCGCCCTATGTAGACCTAGTCATAAAAGTCCTACCAAGATGTGACAATCCCTTTGTGGTCATGTACATATTTCTAAGGTTTCATAGGATATTTTTTTATCACCATACATTTTAATCTTCTTATTATGACTATACATTTGCTTCCATATTTATTAGGAAGAATGTGTACAAGATAAAAAAATTCATCTTTGACATAGCTTGACATTCTAGAAATAAAAAAATGGAGTTGGGAAACAACCAATTTAGCATTTCAATTTACGTATCTAACACACTCAAAGTTTTATCCCCACATAGTTATATGAGTGTGTGTATTGAATATTTCAAGTGATGTTTTTGAAGCTCCTCTTCCCTATAAGTGATAATGTAACTATTGTAGTCTAATATGTTCATTTTACATAATGAAATTATGAAATACTTAGAGAGAATGAAAATATTAAGTGTGAAAGATTTGATACTTGGAACTAGGCTTGACATTTGATGTGAATTCTCTTGAAGTATTCATAAATGTTTATATATGTCTCTTATTATCTATTTTAAAGTGATTTTAAAAGACCTTGAAAATATAGGCTGATATAGGATAATTTATGCATGATAGATGAACTTAGAAATGTAAAAAGATGAAGTTAAAGGCACATGATCAATGAAAAAATTCAAATGGTCCCACAAAGATAAAATGGAAAAACCCATATAAAGCATGGTTTTGATTGAGATGGACATATACAATGTGCATGTATGTACTTGAGTTGATTCAAGCCCCATTTTAAACTTAGGTTTACCTAACAATTAACATATACATTTTTTTATAAGTGTTGAGGTTCTTTTTAGGCTTAATGGACTAATTATAGATGATTGTGAGGTTGGGACTATCTTAGAAATAAACTAAAATGTAATGTTTTTACAAATATGATAAATTAAGGATAAGACACTAGGAACAAGGGACTTTTTCTAAGTTTAGATGTTTACACATCCATTCTTTCTATCACAAAAAATCATATAGGACTAGGCCATGCATTCAATAGATTAGTTTTTAACATGAATTAAGTGTTAATTTCTAAACTTGTTCCCAAAACTAAGGACCTAATTATAATTTAGGGATAACAAAAGCCTAAAAATACATCCCCTATTTTTTGATGGTTTGTGATATTCTATTACAATTTTACAGAAGGAGATCAATTTCCTAGTGATTGGCATAAAATTATAAGAAAGTGAGAAAAGTTTTCAGAGACATAAATCATATTAACAGTGTCAAAACCCATTTATGACGATGTTTAGAAAGGCATTTATTTAAATAAGTAAGACTTAAATAAATATATTTTATTTAATTTTTGATGACTATTTTAATTTTATCATTTTTAATATAATATGATTATTTTGATTTAGATTGGGTGTTTTAAACACCTAATTTTGGTGAAACACCCTTTTGATTGCATCTTTTTTTATATATTATCACACTTGGTCCATTTTTGTAAATTTGGATATTTGGGATACATTTTCACCCACATTAAAGTATTTTTGGCATTGATCCATATATATTTCTTCAAATTCATATTAGATTTGTTTATTTTTAGCTTCAGGATCCTAGCCATCCATTCTTTATTCATCTTGATCTCCTTTTTGATGCTTTAGGCCTCATAGTTCATAATCAATGGTATACCAATTCCCCCTTCCTTTTATGGGTCCATTTCACAATGTTTTGATTATATGTGTCTTAAATTTCACTTATAATTATTCCATATGGTAGGCCTATGTTCAATGTGCCTTAGAGTGCCCTATGTATATAAATATGTTCTAAGCTATTTACACATAAAATATCAACTAGGAGATATTATTAAGTTATTGAGCTACAAATTAATTCCATTAATTACAATTTTTTTTAAGGAACCTAAACAATAATCCTTTCTTGTATCTACATCAAATACACATTTTGTGTCATCAACACTTTATACCAAAAAATGTTATGACAATATTATATAATTACATTTGATTATTTTAGGAACAAAAGTTGAATCCTTATTCATCACTTGGGTTGATATTTCAATCACATTTAATATAAATTCATTAACTCTTATTATAAGTATGAAAAATATGTAGTTACAATTCTTCAAGAGGTGTCCCAATTTAGCTAACTTACACTCTTTCATGCATAAATTTTAGGATTAGGTTAAGGAACAAAGAAGGAGAATTAAAGTACATTATGTCTAAAATTTAAATAAGAAAATTAATAACCATGTTTGTCATCATATTACACACCAATATATAAAATTAAAAAATCCTAAAATCAATAGAGCACACAATTAATACCCATGTAATAAATCTAAAGAAGAATAGGTATATCATCGATGATCTACTAATCTAATTAGGATACAATAAATGCCTCATTAATTATAACATACCAATAAAATATAGTCAATTTTTAATGTTTCCTCTTAATCAACTTACATATCTTGTTTATTGTCTTATATTTATAGAACAATACCCAGGTATGTTTGTTTCCATCTCTTTGTCTCTTGTTCATTTCTATTGATTTTTCATTATTTTTTTCATAATTTCAATTACTATTTTTTGGCATAACTTAGATCTGATTGTTGTAATTTATTGTATTATTTTGGATCTAGCTTGATCCATAATTTAAATGAGTTATACATGAAATAATTATCCACTAAAAAACAATTAATAAAGAAAATGGTGAACACCTTTGATTTTTTGACAACTCAACCCTAAGGTTTTATTTTATTTTCATTTTTCTAGGGTCTAATTTTACATTTTAGATCCGATTTTAAAATTTGCACTCTTTAAATCTAGATGTGATTATGTTATTTTTATATAATTATCTCTAGTTTCCTTCATATTTATCATGATTATATTTGATTCCAACCAAGAAGGCTATATATAAAAATCCTAATAGGTAAAGTTCTAGATTAAGTAGTGTTACTTGTGATTTTATTTATATTCTTTTGTTTCCTATTTATCCTTATTTGAATTAAAAATTTCCAATAATTATTGAAATTCCTACTTCTATTGTTTATAATGTAAATGATGAAAATATGAATGTTGGATATACATTTGTTGTAAATGAATTAGATTTTTCATGCTTGTGGTTCTTATGATGATAAATTAGATACCAATACTAAAGTTTCTGATGATAATGATGAACCAAACTTTGATCTTATAATTGAAAGTGATTTTGAAAAATTTCTTAAGATTATCCCCATGAAAATTGATGTTATTATTTATCCTATTATTAAAGAATGAAATAAAATAATAAAGGATATGGAATTTACAATTAAGAATGATCCTATATATCCTTTGATTATTCCTAATCTTCTTATTAGAGGTTCTACTTGTACATTAGGAAGTGAGACTAGTGATCCTAGTTATACTATCTTTCCTTCTATGCTTCCATTGATTATTAATCCTCTTAGGTTTATTCATCTTATAAAACCTACTACATATTTTTTACCACTTACGATTAATTTACCATCAAAGTCTACTCCTAATTATTTATCTCTTGGCCTTGGTCATAGAAACATTAGTAATTAATCCTATATTTCTACCAATTCTAATTATACTATGGATCTTACACATGATACTACATATAAGAATGCTTTCATTCAATAAAGTATCTAAGATACACAAACTAAAATTTGGATAACTAACCAAAGATATCAAAAGTCTAGTCATGTTGTTACTTCTCATGATAATTACATAATCCATTGACCCATGAATTGCTCATTCACCCCTTTCTTAGTGGATTTTTAGGACCTAAATTTGAACAATACAATGGTAAGGGTGATACTTTACATCACATTCAATCTTATTTTTCATCATGCCTTATTTTTTATCATGATAATTCATTTGTGACTAAGCTCTTTCCTATAATTTTTAAGGACAGCCTTGGATTGGTTTTACATCTTATCTGTAGGATTCATGTGTTTTTTTAATGATTTGGTTGATGTATTATTAACTCACTTTTGTATAGTAATTATCAAAAGAGTCACATTTTCTCAACTTAATCAAATCAAATAAGGGTATAATAAAAATGTTATCAATTATATTCTTAGATTCAAGATTACACTTAAAAATATGTTTCATCAAATCCTTGATAGTGAGATAAAAAGTGTTTTCTATTACTTCAACCACTCAAATGAAAAGTTATGTTCACTTACCAATTATTCAATGAGATTTATCATATAGTTAAAAACTATGAGATTAATATTTTAGAGGCCAATATATCCAAGAATGTATCTAACTTCTACCTCTACTACCTCCAAATATTAATTAAAATCAACATTCAAAGCTACTTCAACTAATGATGCTCCAAATTTTCAAGTTAAGAATGAGGGAAAAAATGTAAACACAATTTCATGACCACTTGATAGGATTATCCTTCTACCTTATATAAACCTTTGAAAATTCACATGATTAATTTAATCTCCTTAATAAGTTCTTAAATGATTACTTTAGTGTAACATGATATATTTACCTCCTATATATCAATTTGATATTTCTCAAAAATTAATATTTAAAATATCATAGAGATTTTATAAATTCTATCAATAAATATTTTTCATGAAACATAAGATACAAGATCTAATTAATAGTAATGTCATCCAAGTTGATGGCCATAATACTACATTAAATGAAAATGTCATAACACCTAATTAATGATTGAAAACATTTAAGAATTCTTTACCAACTAATGATGCTAAGAAAAAATTCAATGTTCACATGGCTACATCTATAATATAATAAACAATTTTCAATGAACATCTCATTGATAACATTATAGGTATGGTCACTGGTTTTAAAAATTAAACACCATCTATTACATTAAATGACCATGAAATTCCAAAATATGATTCAAATCATGGTCCAATATTTATACATGATTTTTTAGATTGACATCCTAGTATTATAGTCATGGCATTATGTTAGATAATGGTTCAAGTAAAAATCTTATTATGATGTCATTTCCTGCTAGTAAAGGGTATACTTAGTGAGACTTATTAGGAACAACCATGATATTTAAGATTTATGATAGTATTACATGGATACCCATCGATGATATTACATTTACAGTCATATTAAATCCCACACTACTAACTTTTATTCAATTCATGCCTCAACATGGGTCAAAATTACACTAGAAACTAATAATTTTTGTTTGTTTTTTGCATAGTAGCTTCCAACAAATCACATCAGCTTTGGCAAGGAAAATTTGAATTGAATACATTGTTTGCTACACTTAATTTGTGTCAGGTGTGTGACATGATTATACAATATATGGAGTAGGTTTTATGATGTAATTATGCTTTTTTGTATCAGTTTTTGACTGGACATTATTTGATTGATCCCCAATTTTTATAAAAACAAATCAACACAATTTTTAGTGCTAAAAACAATGAAAAATTAAAAACTATATTTATTTATTGTTAGAAATAATTATATTATATTTAATTTTACATTGTTTATAAATATATATTTTTAATATAATATATTTTAATATGATTATTTATATTTATATATAACATCATATAATATTATACATTTTGTTTTTAATTCATATATTTATTTGAATATCTGTAAATATATTATCTTACATTATAGTTTAAATATATATTCTCATATAAAATATTATAATTTAACAATAAAATATGTTATTAGTTAGGAAAATGATATATTCCCAATTGTCTTACATTAAAAAATAATGTTATAAATGAAAAAAATCTCATTTGTATACAATAAAATTATAAGGAGTGAAAATTGTGTATTATATCTTTCAAACTACAAATAAAAACACTAACATGATATCATTGTGATCATCATAATCTAAAGGGTCATTATCTATGTCATGTTCATACATTGACTAATCATTGTAGCCACACTCATCCTCATCATCTTATTTAAAGACACAACCATCAATTATCATACATTGGTTTTGTTTTTAAAATGATAAAAGGAGGGTTGATGGGACTCTCACCATTTCATTAATATATATATATATATATATATATATATATATATATATATATATATCTTATGATTAGTTTCAGTTTGCCACACCAGTAAGACAAAAAACAATAGCCTTTTTATTTAAAATATTACATATAGACTTCTACAGTTTTTTTTAAAATGCTCAATTTCTATATGATAATGGTATAAAACCATCCACATAAATCCTTAAAAATCAAAATTTAAGAATGTTTTTACAGCAAGGAAGACAATCATATGCTTCAAAATAAAAAATCCTCTTAGAATAAATCTTCTAGATCTAAAATATAGATCTTATACAACAAAGTCTATCTTCTATAACCACAACCTATAGTCTTCCTCAGCCATTACCTATACAATTTAATAGTTACAACACAAAATATTTTGCAACCACAACCCAAAATTTTCTATAGCCACTATCAAAGGTATTTTTCAACTTCAAAAAAATAGTCTTCTACAACCCCTACTTATATTTATTATTTTGTCCACCCAAAAAAATTTCATCCATTGACAAAAACTTATGTATGAGCCACTAATTATTTTTTAGTCACAAGCTTCTTCTTCAATAACAATTCATTTAATCCTAAAAAACCTATATAATAAGATATGTCACACATTTATGTGTTCCCCATATATAAAGCAAGAGTTTATCCTACCAAACACAACAAAATTAAAACATGTCTTCAAAAACACCCACAAAAAAAAATAGAGCATCAGATTTTTGTGTCACCATTTCCAAAAATTTTACATTGATATAAGTAGATAGTCCTTAGTAGTAACATAAAAACATAACAGTGAAGTGATAAAGCTTTAGATAAATCAAATTGAAATTTTAAACCTTTGAAGAAAAGTGACCAATGTCTATTATCATAGACTAGTTATTTACCTAAAAATACAAAATTACAATAATCATTAAATAACTCAAGGTTAAAATATTTTCAAATAGTAAATTAAAATATTTTTATAATTCAATAATTGGACATTACTTTTTCAAAAGTTAATAATGACTAATGTATTACCCAAATAACACATTAGTGTTCTAAAAAAGGGTTTTCTATTACTCTTGGAATTGTTTAATGGCCCTAAAGTCATAACATTTCTCCTAAATATAAAATTTAAATTTAGGGTTTGCAATATTTAAACCTATTATAGTCAGAAATAATGATAATATACTAAATTAATGCAATAGAAAATGATCATAATATAAAGTGGTGATTCACATACATATGCATAATGGTGTCAAGCCTTATTTCTGCTCATTTTATCTAAGTAATGATTCATATACATATCCTAATTGAAAATGAGTCACAACATAATATGAATTTGAGAAAATTCAATCTTGACAAAAAAGACTCAAATATATGTAGAAAATGAGAGGAAGCCAAATTGGGAATTTCATCAAACAATTTACATTCAATCTCTATGCAAGTAAAATAAAATAAATATGAGGTAAGACTGAATTTCATCAAATAATTTACATTATATCAAAAAATGTGAAATAAAAGATGGTTTTTTATAGGTTTAAATGCAGTCAACAATAAAATTTAAATTAAGGGATTTTGCATAGTTTTGGTGTTTTTCAAAAAGGATAATATTTTTTTTAGATAATTAAGGGGTTTATATATGGCCCCAAATACAAGATAATGAGTTTTACAAATAATCACCCATAGGCACATACCCCAAAAAAAAAAACCAAATGAAAGGCTAGTAACAACCAACCAATAAAAGACCGCAAAAAAATAGGATATACATGAAACCATAGCCAGTAGACACAAAAACCATAACAAGACCAAAATAAAATTTAAGTATCCAACCAGTATGACTAGAAAGAAAGACATAGACCAGCCTCAAAAGTTGACACCAACTTGAATCTCATCATCTAAGTCACCCAAAAAAATGAGCTTATGACCTTTGTAGACATTATCTTTCATTTCACCCAAAATTTCACATTTCATCTACTTTCTTAGACCTTTACCACCTAAAACAAATGTGAAAGAGGTGTTGGTGACAACAGGAGTAACTGGCCCAATTTTTGCTATCAAAGACTTGTTAAACTAGTGTGACACTATAATCTAACCCCTAAAAACCCATTTGACCAACTTCTTCACCATATCAACCCAAAATTTTTCATGGTGGCGTGCTCATAGTAGGGATATTTCTAGTATTGAACTCTATAAATGAGCCATGGGAGGCATAGAAAGAAACTTCCCTTCCATGGGGTCTTGAGAACTAACCTTTTTCTTCAAATCTTCCACAAACCCTAAGAGAAACATAAACCAAGTCTCCATCACTCTAAATGTTGTTGTAATAAGTAAACCAAGTCCATCCTTACCCAAAAAAAAAAAATTAGGGTGAGGAGAGAAATCGTGCAACACAATTTTCTTGACTAACCTACACATAATTTTAGCTATACATAGAAATAAACTAATCACACCACCATCTCCAATTCAGAGACCAAAAACATCAAATTTGATGCAAAGATGGTAGAAATCTCTAAGTTAACCCTAAATTGGGATCCTTATGACAAAAATCCTAACCCAAGACATCCATGATAGATCCAAAGACTTCCTCCATTGAAAACCAAAAGATATACTTCAGATGTGCCCTCAAAATTGGTTCTTTGAAATCCATCTTCCATGCTTGGATACCACCATAAATACATGGTGTAGGCAAGGCAATTTCAGAGATATTCTCTTTAGTAAGCTCCAAGAACCCAAACAACCATAGAAACTAGGAAAAGGCAAGGTGGTGGAAAAAATATCCTCAAACTACTAAAAAAATGAGAGAACCAAGAAATTATTACACATGAAAGAAGTCTCTCGACTCCCTTGTGCCACGTACTACCTCCATTCCTTCCAATAAAAAATAATCTTTGTTTCATAAATACATAGCCTTATTGGATGATCAAATAATTGAGAGGAAGATTTGGTAAGGAATGATGAGATTACATTAGAAAAAAATATACCAAACAAGCTCCACCAAACTGACAACTCTGCTAAAATAATCCCCCTCTAAACACACTATCTATATTTTGAAATTTCTTTTTAACAAAACCAATACAAAAGGAAAGACTAGAGACATAAAATCATCCAAAATTGATTAGGAGAGTGATGGAAAATCTTCCCATACCTCCTACACATTTTCAACCCTGCAAGCTTCAACTTGATGAATTCCACAACTTGCTTGAAAGTCAGTTGTTGTGTTTGCTTCCTAGAAGTAATGAATAAAATCAATCTAGGAGAAAACCTCCCATTTCCTCCAAGTGTTATAAATTATGTTTTATAAATGCCAAGAGGTAGAATCTTTATTTTTCATTTATGAAATAATGACCTATGAGTAACCTTCCATAATCAACTTTAGAATGTCACACTAGATTGAAAGATCAATCCCACTCACCAATGCTTGTGCTTTCGATTCATTGTTTGTCCCATCTTAGATTTTAATGGACATTACTTAGATGAGAGATCCACTATAATATCAGATAATATAGCCACCTCATGAGGCCCTTAGGTTCCCCCTAGAAGCACCATCAAATTTTAGCTTGAACCATTCTGTAGGTGGTGGAATTCATTCCCTCTTTCCAAATCTACTCTTTTTCCCAACTATAGTTGACCCATTAATAGGAGTTTTGAAAGAATAATCTTACTAAGGCATAATTCCTATATTTTTTTCAATTTTATTATATTGGGTTTCTTAGGGTCATTTTAGAGGTTTTCCCTATGTTTAAATAAATTCAATAATTAAATTTAAAACTAGCATTTTTTTTGAGAATTTTTTGGGGTTTGTCAAATGGTTTTCTTCATAGGATTTTTTTCAATTTTATTTAATTGGGTTTTTTAGGTTTTTGAAATAAAAAATTCTTAAGTTTTTTTAAGGTTTAAATAAATTTAACAATAAAATTTAAAAACTATATACCTCTAATTTTTGTAAGTTTCTTAGCTTAGTAAATCTCTTCTTTCTTTGAATTAAAAATCTATTGGTTTCATAATTTTTTGACTCCCATGTCTATTGGTTTCTTGAAATCTCCTCTCTAAAATTGAAATTGAAAATTAAAATGAAGTGAGAGAGCATATGTACTCTCCCACTTTATTTAATATCTTTCAAGTTGTATTTGGGTACAACTACAATGTAATTTGCACTAATATTGTGTTTTTTTTTAATATGTCAAGTGTTTCTTTTATATGCTAAGAAATATTCTATATAATTTAAAATAAATAAATAATTATAATATTTATAAATTAAAATTCATTACATTAAATTTAATGTAAAATAAATATATTATATAAATATTAATACTAATTTTATATATTAAATTAAATGCCAAAAAAAATATTGAAATTTCAACTATTCATTTTGACCTTATTTATTTCATTAACTCTTCAATGGTTACATGCATTGGATTTGCACACAAAAGTATTTTTTGATTTATTTTACTTTCTATATATCTAATAATTATAATATTCCATTGATTATAGAATTATATCCCTATGGGGATGTTCCACTCATTATCTTATTCATCACCTTGATCTTGGAAAACTACTTCATCAACTTGATAATCTTCATCTTTGTGAAATTGACCATATTCATCTTCCTCAACTTGTTAATTTTGATCTCCAACTTCACCATTTTGATAATCTTCAACTACTTAATCAAAATTTTCAAGGTTTTCTTCAAGTTCTTCCTCACTAGAGTCACCTCAATCATGTCTATTAATGACATTACTCCTTTTAAATGAAAAGTCTAGTAAATCATCATCATCATCAACAACATGTCTCTATCCTTGGCTCATAATGTAATACACACTTCCAGAATTATTTTTCTTGTCAAGATCAATATAAAAGAAGACCTACATAGACATAGTTATAGTAAAGGTTAAATGAAAATTAAAAAAATTTAATTGTAGCTAATATGATTGATATGAAAATTCATAAAAACTTAATTATAATTAATAATTTATCACAATGTTGAGGAAAGACATAAGGCTCTTTCCGTCATGCAATAGTATAGTAAAATCAATTGGATATAGATCATGATCAATGCCCATTTTTAAAAATATGTTATCAATATAAGGGTACTATTTACATAAAAATATAATAATTTAAAAAAAATTATAATCAAGTTTTATTATCTCTTCTATCTTCCCAACATAATCTAAGTTCCTATCACTTGAACTTGTTGTTTTGGAACTATAACTACAAAATAATAATTGACCTTTATTTTGTCAATGATTTTCACATAGAAACATTTTCTCATAAATATTTTCCCGCTAACCACATTGTAAAATGATACTCATTTATAGTGTCATATAATTTATTAAATTATTATTATAATCACACAAAAAATGGATTTTTTTTCCAATTTACCAATTATTCACATCCTCACATAATTTACAATTCTTATTTTATTATAGTCCTTAGATTATTGTCATGAAGAGTTTATTAATATGAACACATCTAGTGAATAATGTTAGACCCAACTAGTTCTAACCTGAAATAATACTATTTTTAAAAGCATAGTAAATCTCATTTTTAAGATATAATACAATTATTAGTTCAAAACTAATAACCAGAATAATTTAAAATAAAAAACATTTGAAACACATTAGCCCATTGACATATTAAACATAATTTATTAAACAACCTTTAACAAACATTAAGTTATAAATTTGATCATTTGAACGTTAAGACATATCAAGCACTTTACATGTGGATACAAATCATGATTCATTAAAAAATACAAATTACAACCACTACTATTTATAAATAAGAAGTTTTTTGATGTATATCCTATGCATAAAATCCTTTATTCATTTATTGACTCTAATATCTAAATCTTACTTCTATTCTGACCCTTGGTTTTCTTTCAATAATGTAGATGCATTACCCTTCTTTTGAACTCTCTTGATCAATTGTTGCCCACTAGGATCATAATCCTTATTCAATACACAATATTCTCATTATACTTGAAGACATATTACTATTAATACAAATCTACATTATTCACTATGTTTTCCTTCTATCATTCTCTCATTCATCATTTCAAGAACTTTACTTTCCATTCGTTCCTCAAGCTTTCTCATTCTCACATAACTCTTCATTGTTCCATCACTTCAAATCTTGTTTCAAAATTCATAAATGAAATATTTTAACATGAATGGCCCCTATTTGACGTGAAAAACTTGAATCAATTCCTTGATATACCTTATCCATTCTCTAACCTTCCATTACACACATAAATCCATAACTACTCTTCATTTCCTTGTTGCCCTCAAAACTTGTAAACCTACTTGTTTATGATAAACCATAGATGTTAATAGAAACATAAACATATATTTTAGTAACCATTAGGCTCCTTTAACTACATAAAAAGTTTTATAGTTCAAAACTCAATACAACCCTACTTTATACACACTCTCTTCAACCAATTAGGCCTCTTAAGGTCTTATTCATGCACATAGTCATACATTCCATATTGTATTGTCATATATTAAACCAAAACCATTTGAATATTTTATCCCATCAAAAAATTTAATATAATACAAAATTTCAAGATATTCCACTAGAGAGATCAAAATTTATTCCACTTTTCCTTTCAAAACACTAATCAAGGTTATCTTAGGCCTGTAGGTGGCTGAGAGGCTATTAAAATGAGATTTTGAGTTTCCACAAATTTAAAATATAAAAAATGATTATAAGTTCTACATTGGAATAAAAAAACTCTTCCAATAGTTATATAAATAGGATCAATCACAATATACTCAATAAATTCAAGTTAACAGGATTTTAGACCCTTTTTTGGGACTGTGTAATAGTTTGAATGAGTTTAGGGTTTAAAAAAGGATTTTGAATTATTCAAATAGGATATAGTTCTCACATAACATTTGAAATAAATTATAACATATTTCAATAATGACTCTATGAAGTAAATCCTCCCTCAATTACCTTCTAGCAACAAATATGTAGACATTTGTATGAAGATAATTACCATAGTATGTAAGTTTATATTATTTATGTTTTGTATGGACATTTGAGCTTCCTAAAGGGTTTATATCCAATATTTATAGCTATTAACTAACCTCTATCATTTATTAGGGTCTCTCTACTTCAATTTTTACATTCTAAACACTTAGATATTCCTCAACTTAGATCGAAATAGAGTCTTCTAATTGTGCACACATAATTCTCATAATTTGAATAATGCAATATATTTTCTTAAAGTTAAGTAACCTAAATTTACTCCATTAAATAAAAATAATAACTGTATATGAATATAAATGATATATATATCAATAACATGTCTCAATTAAGTCTTAATAACTTCTAACTTGCTTATCCATAGACATAGTGGCTTTCCACCTTCATACATCCTATGTAGATTAGTTTTTAACCTCAAATAGAGTAGAATCATATGATGCACATTCCTAATTATTATTGAGATTTAGAGAATCTTAAAAATTATAAAACAAGTTCACTGCTAACCACTAAATTTCACCCTTAGGATAAGATTGTTCAGACCCTTTCCAAGTTTAGGGTAACATGGGATTAGTCCAAGGGTGTGGGTGACCTATGGATGGAATAAACCTCTAGTTTAAGGGCTAGCTCCCCTGGTGCATTATTTGAGATAAATTACTAAGAGTTCTAACTTTTTGGGGTGAAAATGGAGAGAGAAACATGAATTGAAACCTAAGCTAAGGGGAGGTGATGCACCAACATATTCTTATCCACTCTAACTAGTTTCAGTCCATAAAGGTTAAGCCCATAATCTATGAACTAATGCCACTAGTTTCTTCTACACAAGTCACCTCAACTTTACCCAAGTGATCATAATCCCATGCAACTACTCTATACATTTTTGAGCTCATAAATATGCTCCTCAGGTGACAATTGCGCATTTTAAAAGAAATTTTAGGCCAAAATGGCCATTTCCAAGCTTACATTTAAAAACCAATGCCTTTTTAACATTTAAAAATCTCCTAAGAAGGATTCAATGTTTGTATTTAGTCTTCATTCAACCCTTTATTAATTTTAAACTCAATTTTCAAGTAGTACTACCTTGAGAAAGGTGTTAGATCAATAATACTAATAACAAGGTTCCTATATTTTACCTCCAAAATGGAGTTATGAAGGCACTTAGACACCCCTACTAGTATGAAATCAATCTCTTAGGGCCTTTAGATCATTTGTGTTGGCTTGATTAAGCCACTTACTTCTTCTTTGTGTACACACAATCCTCTAATTAAGCACCTAGGCATGTATGTAGGTGGCTATTAGACATGGAGACCCATTTAGGTCGTCATTGTGTAACATCTATGACCTCTTGATACCTATCCTTTAAAAACATGTAAAATATATAGACCTTTTCCAATTTCTTGCATATAGGGTTGGAGCATCCCTTTCTAGGCTTGATCCATACCACATATAATTTATACGTGATAACCAATGACTCATATGGGTGATCATGAGACTTTATGGGATTGTAAATACTATTTAAAGGTTTAACTACCTCATTCAAAATCATTTGGGGGTGCAATTCCTTAATTGAGTGCTTATCAAGGTTTAAAGAGGGTTTTGGTGGCCCACCATCTTAATGATGTTTCATAGAGTACAAGCCTCAAATCCAAAACTTATTTCCATGGATGTTTATCTCATATACCCATTTAAAAATCCTAAATATTTCATTGTCCCATTAAACTTATATGATGTGTTGTGAGTGAAATTTTGCATCCTTTGATTTTTGTGCTAAACATTTTATGTGGGTTATAGTGTTAAGGATTTTTCATAGAGTTGATCTCATAAATGAAAATATTTCCTCCATAGATAGTGATTGCATAGGGCTCCACAAATACCACTAATATCACTATTCTTGAGTCATCTTTCCATGTGAGAGGTGAGTGTTGGAGTTAGCAGCTTGACATGACATACTAGGGTAGCAGATCTCGAGAGGGGTATTGAGACCAAGTTTACCATTTTCTTGTATTATTATATCTATAAAATTCTCCTTAGGGTTTGTATCATCATCACACACCTTCTCATGGCCTTAAGTCTAATTGGGGGTTTGGATATGCCATAAGGATGAGATTAGGGTTTTGAGGCCTAAGAGTGGTTTTAGGCCTAATTGAGTCTCAGGGATTTAATCCACCTATAAGTAAATTGGTGAATTAAATATCACCATAGAAAAATTTTCCATATATTTTAACCATTTTCACTTTTCCTCAACTACCCAAACCACTATCTCTACCCTTCTCTCTTGTAGGTCTACCATGTGTGCAACTGACCAGCCTAAGTGTTTGAGTTAATTGTGTTAGAGTCCTAGGTAGGACTTATGTCTTATCTTCTTTACTATGTGTATAATTAGGGGGATAATTTAGGGTGTATTCAAGGTTTAGCCACACTTTTGAATTAAGTTTCCTCTCCATCCTATTTTTAAGACTCCCCTATAGTCATGCACTTAAGTTTGTGTGTCATGAGTGTCTAACTCAGATAAAGCAAATTTTTGGCTTGGTCACACTATTAGGAACCTTGAGGAGAATGATTACCATCATTATCCTAGGGTTACCCTTATATGTTTTTGTTGACATTTTCATTGACATCAATTAGGAACTTAATTGGTTAGGTAGACTTAGCTCATTGTATATGCCTAATTCAACTTGTTTTGGCTATCCTTTCTAGTTTCCTTGTCCTTAAAAAACATGATATCTATGATTTACCTCTCTATTTGAGATATTTATTTCATGTGACTATAGTATTTCACATTCAATATTGAAGGTAGACTGCCTACATTCCGTAGGTGGTGATCTAGGTTTTCTGACTGTCAAGTTGGGTTCTTAAATAATGTCTTGCAAAAAATGAGGGATTCCAAGCTATGTTTTAAATTCAATTGTATTTCTTTGAATCTAAATAACACTCTTGAGGTAGTCATATGTACCATTTATGAACTTTATTTTCTTCCTTGAGGTTCAACTATATATGATGGTTTTGGAAAAGCCTTTAAAGGATGGGCCTGAGTTGATCTTCTATACTTGGTCATAGTTTGTCAATAACATCCACAATTAAATAGACCCTTTTATCATAATTCTATTTATAATTGATTATTATGGAGAATTTTAACTTATTTCCATGCCTTGGTATTGGGAATATGGGATGAAACCTATAAGTGATGGTCATAGGGTCCTATAGAGTTTTATACTTGGAACTCAAAGCCTATTATGGGGTGAATTTTCTTGATGATATCATTACACAATAGAGGTTCCCTTGAGAGGTTACATATGGACTATTGATTCATGTTAAAGTTCACCTATGGAGATCATAAACACCCCTATTCATACACTCAAAAGGTCAAGACATTTGGAGTTGGTTGACCAGGCATACAATGAGATAAAATGAAACCTAGGACTTTATGAATACCTTAAACTCTGCTAATGAACCTTAAACTTTACTAAAGAGGTTTCTGAACACATTATAAATCCTATTCATAGTTTATTAGTATTGAGAGCCATAATGAAGCTTGATCCTTATGAGAGATGGAATCTTCTACCTAAATACAACATATCTTTTTCCTTTATGGTGGTTTAATGACCTTTAATAGCCATCACCATGAAATATTCAATCCATATTTGCATTGAAGGTCAACTTCCACTAACAATATCACTTGAAGGTAGTATTTGAAGGTTTATTTGACCATAATTATGTTAAGGAGGTAAAAATACCTAAATGATTCCAGGAAACCATCATTCAACCTCAAACTACTGCTCATCTTCAAATATATGCATTGAAGGCCCTTCATCATAAAGGAAACATTGCTTGTAGTTTGTAAATTATAACAACCTAGAGGTTTCTTGCTCCCATAAACTCACACATGTGAACCAAGGATGGAGAATGAAATGGTAGGACCTTAATGACTTGTATAAGGCATATACAACTACCATTTTCTTTAACCATCCTAGAAATAAACTAAAATTGTTCCAATATTGATCCTATATGGATGCAGAATACTAGTATAATTACCTTAGGTTCTTAACCATTATTCATAAAGAATGGTACATCATTATGAAAACTAATTCCAATTATCATAAGGAAATTATGAGCCCTTCATATGGTCAATATATTAGGTCTTTATCTTCTCTCTCTTATTTGTACTGAATAAAAACCTAAGATGTTATCTAAGGCTATGAAGGAGGATGATGGAAAGGAGGGGTTAGTTTTGACTTGAAATCATTAGATTCTCTTAAATTATGTCTACACTAAGTCCCATCTACATATCCATAATTTTTTTTGACCATGACCATACTATACAAATCCATACATGCTTGAAAACACCTATAAAACACTGGTTTCCTACATTTTTTATGTTTTTAGATCTTGAAACATTATTAGTGGGTAGGATGAGGAGGGAAAAGAGGGGTAAAAATGCATTAAAAATAGGGAGTATAGGTTGAGGGAAGGTGAAAATCCATTAATTAATATCTGTGGGCCCCTTTAGTGGAAAATAAAAGTGTTTAACTTATGAAAGGACACCCTTTTACATATGAAATGTTGTATCATGGGATTATGGTGATAATGGAGACTTTTGAGGGCATAATTGATAGTCTTAGTGGTTAAAATAACATCATTCCATGGTCAAATTCCCATTTTGAAGGAAATACATATGATCTAAAGTGAATGTTCAAATAGAGGCTACCTTAATATCTACTAAAAGATGTTAAAACATGACAAAAACCTAAACAAGGTTATTGCATATTCCTTATAACATACTTGACACTTTGATCTTGCCATACCTTGTAGGTATTGATACAGGTTTTATGCACACTATAATGTAATGAAGTAGCCTCTAACATTCTAGGATCTTAATGGAGATAAAATCCACTCCTAGGCATGAGTTACAGTTATGTGGTTTGAATAACTTATTGATGGAATAGATGGCAGGGCATGTAGGTTGTTGACAAGGTTTTTGGATAGAGGTGTGGTTCCTAATGGGTAGTGAGTTTATAGGTGAGTTGGATGGATGATTGGATTCTAATATAAAGTGGATATATCTCAAAACAAACTCAAAAAAAAGGAAAGGTTAATGTAAAAAAGAAGGCTTCTATTATTTTCAAGAATCACTTCCTTGGTTGGTTTCCAAAAGGACAAGTGCTCTCAAAACATATACCTATTGCTAGCAGTGATTGCACACACACAATCAGAAATGAATAAGAATTTTAAGTAAATATTGATACAAGAAGTTCACATGCCTCAAACAAAGGTTGCTCCTTTTAGAGAAGCTATTACACACCCTTAATCAAGGGATTATGGGTCAAGATAGTGAAGTATCCAAGGTAAATTTTTCACACAAAAAAAAACTACATCAAATAAAGCACTCATGCACAATCATAATTATGAATTAATCTATCTTAAATGACTTAATCAATATAATTCACTAATATTTCAATAGTTGTTGCACATCTATAGATTAATACATCAATCAAGATAGTCAAGAATCCATTCACAGCTATTGCACACTAAATATTATAAAAACATACAACCAAAGAAAGTAACAACTAATTACATAATAATTTAAAATAAAATACAAAAACACATTTGATAACAATCAAAATTGATGTTATTCTTGTATTCAAAATTCTATGATAAAAATCCAAGTTAGATTACAATTATTTATATAGACATCGGGAAAGGGTTACCTCATCTTCTAAGTTCATGCAAGGTCATTACATGTGATATTCAAAACTTGAGTTCTAACTATGGTTGAAAACCATATAAGGGTCCCATTACAATTATCAGTTTAAAATAGCCTTTGAAAAATATATGTAGCATGTGCATGTGTACAAAGATAAAAGCAATTTTTTATAATTATAGCTCAAACTACATGACAATACCTCATTTTATAGGTTGTGAGAATAACCTATTGATATTTTATAATATCCATTTTCAAATGTATCTCAGACATAATTACCACTTTACCAATGTTTTAGAATCAATGACACTATGGTTAGCTATGACCAATCTAACTGAACTATGCATTCTATAGCCTTTATCAGATCCTCACTTTTATATTCACATGCATGTTCATATTCCTAATATATATTAACGATGAGACCTAATGGCTACTAAAAAATATAGCTCAAGTGTCAAAAAAATATACATATTTTGTCCATGTAGACATGCCATTCTATTTGTTAAATCTTGAAATGTGATTGTTGATATTTTAAGACACATGTCAAAACCTATTTGAAAATTCCACTATCGACTCACACCATCGATCTACTTATATGATGCTATAAAATCATGCCATTTGGAAACTCCATGGGAATTATATGCTATTTATAGTCTTAGATTATATATTTTTATGCCAAGTGGAAATCTTTCACTAGTTTTGGGACCTTTGAAAAGTTTCCATCAATATTACACCATTAGATCAACTGTACCAATCAATGTTGTTCATCAATATGCATGGGCCCACTAAATTTTGATGTCAAGCTTAAATTTGACATTTGTGTGATAGTAAAATATATCTTTTTGACAATTAATGACATCCATATGATTATCAAAATTTAATCCCCTATCATTTTCTTATTGATCTTAAATTTGACATGTGCATGACCATCAAAGATGTCCTTGTATCCGTCAATGATGTTCAGGTGGCCATCATAATTTAAACCCATGTATTTTAGTTTTTTAGCCTAAATTTGGCATTAACATGACCATTAATGATGTCCACATGACCATCAACATTTAAACCCAAACCCTTTTATCTCTAAGCTTAATTTTGACGTTCATGAAAATGTCAAAGATGTCCATGTGACCATGAAATTGATTTAACTCCCTATGAGCTTGATACTTGCCATTTCCTTAGGACTCCTTACTCCTATAATTATAAACAAAAAAGGACTTATCACATAAAAAACTTAGATCTTTTGATCTTCAATAGGGTATTTGGGGAAATTATTTTGGCATTTTTGTGTGGGGAAATTATTTTAGGATTTTTGTTCATAGAATAATTCTATCAAGAGAATTATTTTAAACAAAATGTCTAAAAAAATTCTCTTGAAGACCCAATTTGATCAGATAAAATGTTTGATGCAATTATCCTAAAGGGTCATTTGGAGGGTAAAGGCCTAGGATAAAAGTCTTGAAGGGTAGGCATGAACGGAAAAAGGCCTAAGACAAAAGTATTGAAGGGTAGGTCTAAAGGGTAAAGGCCTAGGAAAAAAGTCTCAAAAGGTCATTTCTAGAGGTTAAGGGCTCATGATAAATGACTTGAAGGGTAGGCATAAAGGGCAAAAGGCTTGGGGAAAATTTCCTATAGGGTAGGTCCAAAGGGTAAAGGTCTAAGATAAAAGTATCGAAGGGTTATTTTTAGATGGAAAAGGCCTAGGAAAAAGTCTTGAAGGGTAGGTTAGAAGAGCAAAGGCCTAAGATAAAATTATTGAAGGGTATGTTTTGACACTTTTATTTCAGTAAGATTATTTTGAGGAAAATGTTGTGAAGACCAAATTCCATTAGATAAAATGTATGATAGAAAAAAGATCAAAAGAATAATTTGACCTGAGGAAATTTTCTCAATAAAATGTTCAAAATAATTCAATTAGCTCAAGGAAATTGTCTAATTAAGATAAGTCTAAAAACATAAAACCTAACAAAGACTCTTGAAAGGTATTAATAAGGTTAGTCTATGAAAGCATGATGCGAATGCCACTTTACCAAAGTAAAAAAAGGACAATAATAAATCTTCTCCCAAATTTTGCATAAACATACAGGAGAGGGGCTCAAAGTCAAGACCATAGTTT
Organism: Torreya grandis; assembly: GCA_037957365.1. NCBI lineage: Eukaryota > Viridiplantae > Streptophyta > Pinopsida > Cupressales > Taxaceae > Torreya > Torreya grandis. The sequence continues at coordinate 1,248,182 of JARHVA010001022.1, read as the reverse complement.
GAAAAAAAGTGGGTTCCTTTTTCCCTATGGGAAAAGGGGGTGTGTTTGTCACAATAAATGGTGACTCATAAGGGAAATACTCCTGAGTAATCAAGAACCTAGAACTTCAATCATTAATCCTTAAATCAATCATGAAGTTTGTCATAAAATAATAATTAAATCAAAAACATGAAAGAGAATCCTACGTTCATTCACAAAACATACTTACCTTCCAAATCTTGGATCTATATATGTCAAACATGTAGTTTATTTAACTTTTATTGTGATGAGTTTTTCAAACACTTGGTGAAGCTATAGGTTTCATTCCAATATATCTTAAATCTTGAAAATAAGGAAATCTTAGGCATTGCTTTGCTACTAGTCAGGCATCCATAGCCCTAATAGAGATACCTTGGGCTCCTTCTCTTTTCATTGTATTAGTTTCTCTTGATCATGATGCATGCTACATTGATCTTATTTCATCATGTGAGCCTTTTGATTTTATTTTTCTCTTTTGAATTCATCAGTTATTTTAATCTTTTATTCTTGAATGGAAATGAGAAGAGCTACAACCTTAGTGAGTTGGTATAATTATAAAGCAAATCATTATTAGAACATCCCTACCAACCAAATCTAAACCTAGAATTGTCATTTCAAACAAGTATTTAATGTGATAAGTGCATTTGATCTAATAACTAAGAAAAATTTAAAAAATTTCGTAAATTACTCTAAGAGAAACTTCCTCATGCTTGGTAAAAGTATTCAATTGTGACACCATCCAAAATAATTTATGATTACCTACCTTCATCTTGAAGATTCAAAACATAGAAATACACCCAATTTGTAAACTATTCCCAAAGTGTCAAGATTTTAATTTTCCCCTTTTCTACAAGTCATAAGCTTAGTTGGTTTGGATTTTAACTTGGCTATAGTTAGAGAAAACATAGTTCAAATCATCAAAAAAAGTAATAAACAACTAATCTAAGAAAGAAAGGATCCTAACAAAGAAAGCACTGAAATTTATTCTAAAAAACATGAAATCTAATCTAATAAAGAAAGAAACTTAATCTAATGAAAAAAATGACAAAAAAAAGAAACCTAACCTACTCCTATTTTAAATAAAACCCAAACAAAATGGGGGATGGATTTGGAAACTTTGTTTGGTATGCTTTTCACTTTTTGGTAATAACAAGGTTTTCCCCATTAAACTTCTGAGATAGGTAGAGACATATTTTTATTCATTTAGTATAATTTTCAGCCTTTCCCTCATATTTTATAACAAAAAATTTGGGTTACTCATTAGGACATCCGAGACACAATAAACAAATAACTCATCCAAAGTGTCACCTAATATGGATATTAGATCTAACCTACAGTCTTAAAATTCATCATTCTCTATGAACTCATTATGGGGAAGGTCCAAAAAGATATATTTAGAATCATAAGTATAATAATGAACTACATTTTCCTCAAAAAATTCATCTAAACTCCCATTTTGAGTGTGAGCTTCACTATTGGAATGAATCAGCTCTTGACTTTCCAAATTAATAATAATTTTTTTGATTACTTAGGGCTCACTATTTATGATTTTAGGAGTGATATATTTATTAATTATTAATTAAAAATAGATCATCCCATCCACTATTTATTGTTGATCCTTTTGAAATAAAACTTGGATTACTACCATTTGAGTAATCTACTTCTTTTGAATAGCTATGCTCTAGAAGATATGTAACTTTAAGGACATAGTATGTGTAATCAAATGTCTTTGCTTAAATTTCAAATGATTTTTATGTCCAAACATGTTGGGGTTCCTAGTAAATCACATAATCAACCACAGTGTCCTACACATTATAACTAGGAACTAAATTGAATTCAACATCTATCAAATCAAGGCATGTGAATCTATGTGAATTAATTCCATTGAAAGGGAACTTAGAAATAGAATCTAGATTATTGGGGGAAAACAACATACCTTTTTCATTTCCCTCATGATATAAATACATACCTACCTCAGGCATAACATAATATGAAATCTTAACATTAAATTTTGCATGATCAGATGAGAATAAGTCAGGAATATAATCATCAAATGAGTCTTCTAATAAAGATTATGATGTAAACCAATAGTCAAAAGAGTCATCAACACCATATTTATATATAATATCTTCTTTTACAAGGCAACGTAATTGATCCTCTGCCTGGGCATATTCTATCTCATAAAGATACTATAAAGATTTGCAATGTTATTCTAAATTGACACTTTCCTCATTGTCATTTTTTCCTTATTCAATTATCTCATCAAATATAGGGATGGAATCAACATGATCCAATTCTCCTAGCTTGACGAATTCCTCTTCTTATTGTTAGTATCTCAATTTCTCTTGTAACATTATAATTTCTTTGTTGAAGGTTGCAATACACTACTCATCTAGGATCTCTTCTTCTTCTTTATGCACAGTTCTTGGATTAAAAGGAAACCCCTCTACTATGTTCTTATTCAGGAATAATAACAAGATTTTTCTTTGGATATCTTTTGTATAATTCATATCCAACATACCTACTATAGATAACCTCATAGAAGATGCTAAATTATTTTTTAAATCATGAACATCAATATTTGAACCAAATCAAATAAAAAAATGTTCCTCAAGATCACTCTAACTAGTAATGAAACTAGGTACCAACTCTCCTAACCAATCATACATTTCTTCTCCTAGCATGAATAGGAATAAATTTTAGATTACATACTCAAATTTTATATCTAGAACATGCATAACATATGTGTAAGTAATGAGATGCCCTTTAACAACTCTTGGGTGATTATTATGGAACTTAGAAAGGTATGAAAATGGATCATTAGGGAGATCATGTTGAATACCTAGGATATCTACATGTGATTTTCAAAGCCAATCCATTCTCAATTTTTTTCTAAGTTTTATGATTTCTTTTGGGATTTTCACAAGGGGCTCTCTTGTGTTAATGAAAATTAAATTGTCATGCCCTTCTTTTAGCATCAATGAACTATTGATGTAGGTTTTATGCACACCATAACATAATGAAGTAGACTCTAACATTTTAGGATCTCAATGAAAATAAACTCCACTCTAGGGCATGAGTTGTAGGTATGTAGTTTGAATAACTTGTTGATGGAATAGATGATAGGGCATATAGGTTGTTGACAAGGTTTTTAGATGGAGGCATGGTTCCTAAAGAGTAGTGAATTTATAGGTGAATTAGATGGATGGTTGGTTTATAATCTAAAGTGGGTAGATATCAAAATAAACTCAAAAAATGAGGGAAGGGTAAGGCAAAAAATAAATCTTTTGTACTTTATAGGAATCACTTCCCTAGCTAGTTTCCAAAAGGATAAGTGCTCTTAGAACCTATGCCTATTACTAGCAATGATTACACACACATAATAAAACATGACTAACAAGTCTAAGGAAATAATGATATAGGAAATTCACATGCCTTAGACAAATTTTACTCCTTTTAGAGTAACTATTTCACACCCTTAATCAGGAGATTATGGCTCAGGCTAGTGAAGTATCTGAGGTAGATTTTACACACACATAGAAAACTACATCAAAAATAGAATTGATTCATAATTATAATTATGAATCAATCCAACTTAAATTAATTAATAAATATAATTCACCAATATTTAAATAGCTATTACACATCTATATATTAGTACACCAATTAATATAGTCAAGAATCTATTCATAGCTATTACACACTAAAGATTTTTAAAATATAAAACCAAATAAAGTAACAACTAAATACATATAAATTAGAAATAAAATACACACATACATTCATTGATGATCAAAATTGATGCTTCTCTTGTATTCAAAATCATTTGACAAAAATCCAAGTAGGATTACAATTGTTTATATAGACTTAGGAAAGTGGTCGCTTCATCCTCCAAGTTCATGCAAGGTCATTATATGTGATAGTCAGAACTTGAGTTTTAAATATGGTTAAAAATTATATAAGGGTCTAATTATAGTTATCAGTTTAAAATAGCCTTTGTAAAATCTATGCAACATGTGCATGTGTATAAAGATAAAGGAATTTTTTTACAATTATATCTTGAATTGCATGACAATACCTCTTTTTATAGGTTATGAGAATAATCTATTGATCTTTTAGATTACCCAATCTTAAATATATCTTAGACATAAGTACTACTTATCAATGTTTTATAATTAGTGACACTATGAATAACTATGACTAATCTAATTGAATTATGCATTGCATGTTTGCCCATTATAACTACATACTTTGTCAGATCTTCACTTTTATATTCACATGCATGTTCATATTTGATCTAGCTTAACTATGGGACCTAATGGATATCATTAAATATAGCTCAAGTGTCAAAAATATCTACATACTTTATCCATATGGCCATGCCATTCTATATGTTAACTCTAAAAATGTGACTTTTGATATTTTAAGACATGCATAAAAACCTCTCTAAAAATTCCACTACCAACTCTCACCATCAATCTACTTGTATGATGAAATGAAAGGATGTCATTTGGTAGCTTTATTGGGCCTATGTGCTCTTTATAGTCCTAGTTTGAATATTTTATTCCAAATGGTAGTCTTTCACTAGTTTTAGGACCTTTGAAAAGTATCTATCAATCTCACACCATCGAATCAACGATATGGATCAATGGTGGCTATCAATCTATATGGGCCCACTAACCTTGGATTTCAACCTTAAATTTTTCATTCACACAACCATCAAAGACTTCCTCACAACCATCAATGACATCCATGTGACCATCAAAATTTAATCCCCTATCATTTTCTTATTGATCTTAAATTTGACATTCACAAAACCATTAAATACATTTTCATGGTCATCAATGGCATCCATAAGATCACCAAATTTTAAACCCATGTATTTTAGTTATTGAACCTAAATTTGATGTTCACATGACTATCAAATACATCCTCATGACCATCAATGACATCCATATCACCATCAAAATTTAAACATAAACCCTTTTATCTCTGAGCTTAATTTTGACATTCATGTAAATGTCAAATACATCCACATGAAAATCAAATCGATTTAACTCCCTGCAAGCTTGACACATATCATTTCCTCAAGACTCCCTATTCCTACAAGTATAAGCAAAAAATGACTTAACACATATATAACTTAGATATTTTGATTTGACATAGGGTATTTGGGGAAATTGTTTCAACATTTTTGTGTGGGGTAATTGTTTTGGGATTTTTGTTCATAGATTAATTCTATCATAGGAATTATTTTAAACAAAATGTCTGAAACAATTATACCAAAGACCCAATTCTATTGGATAAAATGTTCAAGGCAATTATCCCAAAGGGTTATTTGGAGGGAAAAGGCCCAGGACAAAAGTCTTAAAGGGTAGGCATGAAGGGCAAAAGGCCTGGGACAAAAGTCCCAAAGGGTAGTTCTAAAGGGAAAAGGCCTAGGACAAAATTCCTAAAGGGTCATTTCCAGAGGGTAAAGTCTTGAGACAAAAGTCTTGAATGGAAGGCATGAAGGGCAAAAGTCCTGGGATAAAAGACTCAAAGGGTAGGTCTGAAGGGCAAAGGTCTGGGATAAAAGTCCTAAAGGATCATTTTTAGAGGGAAAAGGCCTGGGATAAAAGTATTGAAGTGTAGGTCTGAAGGGCAAAGGCCTATGCCAAAAGTCTCTAAGGGTATATTTCATCACTTTTGTCTTGGCAAGATTGTTTTGGGGAAAATGTTACAAAGACCAAATTCTATCAAACAAAATGTTTAATAGAAAAAAGATAGAAATAATAAGTCACCTTGAGGAAAATGTCTTAGATAAAATGTCTAAAAGAATTCAATTGGATCAAGGAAATTTTTTGATTAAGATAAGTCTAAAAACATAAAACTTGTCAAAGACTCCTAAAAGGTATTACTAAGGTTAGTCTATGAAAACATGATAATAATGCCACTTTTCCAAAGTATGAAAAGGCCAATAATCAATATTCTCCTAGATTTTTCATAAACATATAGAAGAGGGGCTCAAAGTCAAGATCATAGTTGTTAGGTTGTAGAGCTAAAAGCTTCACTGATGCAAACAGGGAAGGAGGTTGTTGGGAGGTTGTTGAGTTACAGAACAAATTGCAAGGCAATCGATGTTAGTCTAATCAACCAACATCAGTCATATTATAGTGCAGAAGCAACTGAAGTCAGTTATGAGTTGGATGACATCGATCAAGAAGGAGCCGACGTTGGCAACCTATGTGTGCATGCAGTTTGCATGCGGGTTCCAGACTAGTCTATTTTTGGATAGGGAGTTTGCATGTAAAGACTATTTTTGGTCTTGAGTTGCAAGTCTAATTATTGTAATTAAGAAAGTATAATTATTGTATGCATGAGATCTATATAATAGACTCATGGGCTTTATTGTAAAAGCATGCTAGATAGCCATTGTGCTTGACGAGAGAGCAAGAGTAGCTCCTCCTAGTTCCAAAGGGGTGCTAAGTGTGTATGATCAAGGAGAGTTGCAGGTTGTACAAGTTCTACTAAGAGATCCACCGGGGTACTGGTTGAAGAATCATGAGGACTTGGTGAGGTAAGGACAAGGGTTCTTCAGGGTGTAGAGATATCTACATGGTAAGTAAGGTCTATTGATTTGCAGGTGGCAGCAAGGAAAGGGAGATCTACTTGGAGTATGGTTGTGTACTGGCAGCATTGTTACTGACTGGTGGAGGTGAACAACAACTCTGTATTGGAGTTGATTGTTGTGACCATGATTAAGAGAGTGAACTTTTGAAGGAGAATTATAGGTGAACCCTAGAAGTGTGGGAGCTCTAGAGGTGTGGGAAGAAGAAGTGTGGCATCTTCTTTATTATATTTTCTTCTAAATGAGTATTAATACAATTGGGTATTGTCTCTCATATCCTATGTTGTTTCATATTTCTAGTTACTTATTCATTCTAGTTAAATTCTGTGTTTAGTTGCTAATACAAAGGTAATCAAGTGTGCCCTTAGTGGGTAGTAGGATCTTGATAGTTGGTATCAGAGCTTTTGGTTGGGTTGACTAACAGGTGGTTCAGATTTGGTTTGTGTTTGTTGATTACAGGTCACTCTTAGGGGTTTTAGATTGAGTGGGAATATAGCAATGGTAGAAGAAAGTAAGCCACGAATGGAGAAACTGAATAACATGAATGGTCAGATTGATGGAAAGAAAGAGCAGGTAAAGGAAGATTGTTGGTTGGTATAAGATCAATGTGTAGAAGCAGATGTTGTAGGTGTTGTTGCATAGGTTACTCTAGATAAAGTAGAATCTTGGTCTATAGATTCTATTGCCTCTTTCCATGCAGCATGAAATAGAGCATCTTTTCATGGGTATGTCTTTGGAGACTTTGGAGAGATTTATTTAGGAGCTGGTGAGCCTTGTCAAATGGTTGGCAAAGGGGAAGTGAAGCTAAAATTGTAGACGGGTAACACACAGGTGTTGAAGAAGGTCATGCAGGGTCCAGTCTTGGACATGAGTCTAATTTCTTCAGGAAAGTTGGGTGATGAGAGATGCACAGTAACTCTCATAGTGGATGCACTTGAATTAGACGGTGGTAAGAAAGTAGGTATCCTTTATCTATCTACTTATATTACTGATTCACCTTTTGTTATAGAGATGTGGCTTTGTAGGCTTGGTTACATATGTAAGAAGGGAATGCATGTTCTTAAGCAGAAGATAGATATCTTTGACAAACTTAAGAACTAGAAAGCCTTGGTGTTCATGGAGGAGATGATAGACAGAGATCAGCTGAGGGGACTGAATTATTTTGAGCAAGGCTATGTTAATATGGACAAGGGTTTGATCTAAAAGGAGCTCACGGGTAAAAAGCCATCACTCACAGGCAAACATAGGTACCGACATCAGTCAAGAGGAAATGAAATTGAATAGATAGGTATCGACATTAGTCAAGTGTAAACTTGTAGAGTTAGTGGTGTCAGGTAGGTACAGACTAATGTCAATCAAAAGAAACTAACGTCGGCAGTCAGGGTCAGTCGTAGGGAACCAGTGTTGATCAGGTGCAGATTGGGAGATGGCTAAAATCGGTCATTGGAATGGATGTTGGGTGGACAGTAAGCTGTCAAGGAGTCTCAAATGCCCATATGGAGGGTAAGTGGACCTCATATTCATTGTTCACCTTCTTACTTGTTGCTTATTGATGGTCAAGAACCAGGAAGATGTGAAGAGGTAATACAGGTAGGATCCAGGAAACAGTGGGAGCATGTCATGAATTATTTAAAAGAGAACCAAGTAGGAGATTTGGTAGAGTTGCCAGTGGGGATGAAAGCACTGAAATATGAATGGATTCCCAAGTTAAAGAAGAGAGTGAATGGATACGTGAGACAGAAGGCCAGGGTATATGGTCTTGAGGAAGCTGTAGGACAGTGGTACAGGTTTTGACAGGTGGATGACAAAGCAGGGCTTTGGTCAAGGTCAATGTAACCATTGTGTTTTCTTTACCAGGTTAGATGATGATTGAAACATTATCCTATTACTGTATGTGGTGTGGTTTCTTGTTGCAGGATTACACATGCAGGGAGTTTATGAGCTAAAGGTAAAGTTATTTCAGAGGTATTTCATGAAGAATTTGGGAGCAGTGAAATTCTTTAGCATAAGAGACATGGAAGATCACAGGTTGATTTTATCTCCAGTGGGAGCTGATGTGAAGAAGGTGTTGGTAGGGTTCAATATGTAGGTTATAGAACTAGTAAGCACACCAAGGGTTGGACAGTTCAAGCTAAGCTTAGAACAATGTTCAAAATCACATGAGGTCGAGTGTAGACCTGAGTTTTCCCAAGCAGTGGGAGTTGTCAGAGAGTTCATAGCCAATTAGTGGAAGGAGTACTAGAGGGTAGTTCAATGGATTCTCAGGTATTTGAGAGGGACCAGCAGTAGGGATTCATGCTATGCAGGGTCAAGATCTTCACTACATGGAGTTGTAAGTTTGGATGTGGTAGGTTACTTGGATGACAGGAGGTGCACCACAGGTTGTGTGGTGGTTGGTCTTTAGGATTGAGCTTGAAGAGGGATACAAGCTAGGAAAAAAATTAGATGGTGTATAGGTATAGGTATAGTGTAGCTATTTATCTCCAAGTGGGAGATTGTTAGGTTGTGGAGCTAAAAGTTTCACTGATGCAAATAGGGAAGGAGGTTGCTGGGAGGTTGTTGAGTTGGAGAACAAGTTGTAGGGAAACTGACATCAGTCTGATCAACTGACATCAGTCATATTATAGTTTAGAAGCAACCGATGTCGGTTATGAGTCGGCTAACATTGGTCAGGAAGGAGCCGATGTTGGCAACCTGTGTGTGCATGTAGTTTGCATGTGGGTTCGGGACTAGTCTATTTTTGGACAGGGAGTTTGCATGTAAAGACTATTTTTGGTCTTGAGTTGCGAGTCTAATTATTGTAATTAAGAAATTCTAATTATTGTATGCATGAGATCTATATAATAGACTCATGGGCTGTATTGTAAAAGCATGCTAGAAAGCCATTGTGCTTGAAGAGAGAGCAAAAGTAGCTCCTCCTAATTCTAAAGGGGTGCTGAGTGTGTATGACCAGGGAGAGTTGCAAGTTGTGCAAGTTCTACTAGGCAATCCATCAGGGTACTGGTTGAAGAATCATGAGGACTTGGTGAGGCAAGGACAAGGGTTCTTCAGGGTGTAGAGATATCTACATGGTAAGGTCTGTTGATTTATAGGTGGCAGCAAGGAAAGGGAGATCTACTTGGAGTACAGTTGTGTACATGGTGTACTGGCAACATTGTTACTGACTGGTGGAGGTGAACAACAACTCTATATTGGAGTTGATTGTTGTGACCGTGATTGAGAGAGTGAACTATTGAAGGAGAATTATAGGTGAACCCTAAAAGTGTGGGAGCTCTAGAGGTGTGGGAAGAAGAAGTGTGGCATCTTCTTTATTGTATTTTCTTCTGAAGGAGTATTAATACAATTGGGTATTGTCTCTCATATCTTGTGTTGTTTCATATTTATAGTTACTTATTCATTCTGGTTAAATTCCATGTTTAGTTGCTAATACAAAGGTAATCAAGTGTGCCCTTAGTGGGCAGTAAGATCCTGACAGTTGGTATCAAAGCTTTTGGTTGGGTTGACTAACAGGTGGTTCAGATCTGGTTAGTGTTTGTTGATTACAGGTCACTCTCAAGGGTTTTAGATTGAGTGGGAGTATAGCAATGGTAGAAGAAAGTAAGCCACGAATGGAGAAACATATAATCAATAATCAATATTCTCCTAGATTTTTCATAAACATATAGAAGAGGGGCTCAAAGTCAAGATCATAGTCTCTAAAAAAGTGGGTCCCCATTTCCCTATGGGAAAAGGGGGTGTGTTGGTTACAATAGTAGGCCCTCAACATATTTAGGTGGATTCATGATAGGTCATGAGCTACAACATTGGGTCATCTTCAATATGAGTAAGTTCAGACCATTAGGACCACTCCAATACTTGTTATGAATCCTTATACATAACCAACACAAAGAGATCACTTGACACATGCTCAAAAAAATGGGGGGGGGTAAGGGATAACCACCATAACATATCTTCACATAGAACCTCACTTGAACCTACTACCTTGACATGATAACTAGTGATCCCCTTTTGAATTTCCTTGACACTTCAATAAACATGAGAGGGTGACCATGGTGAGTTTAGGTACTCATGGTATAAGATGACTCCTTTCTAAATCCAAGGGTAGAAATAAGTCAACATTCACTTTATACATTAATCTCACAATACATTTCTCTCCATAGTAAGGATAGAGTTCTTGATTTAATTCTTGTCTTTATCTTCTTACCAACTCTACCTCTCTGAGGCATTGACACTTACCCTCTCTCCTCTAATAAATCTATACCTCTATATGAATTTTAAATAATGTCTACATTCATGCATAACTCCCCTCTCTTTATAACTACCTCCAAGAACTAATTTCAATGTAGGAGGTCATGTTTTACAATATGTTTTTGATTCTTGTTTTATTTTGCCTTCAATTGAATAATCATGACTAATAACCACTAAAATCACCTAAAATGACTCCTTTGGTATAAAAATAAATTTTAAAACATTCTTCAACCATCGTCTCCTCATTGAATATCCAAAATTAGCCTAACACACATTCACAATTTCAAATATTCAAAAGTGGGTTTTTGGTATGAAACCAAAATAAGCCTTTAACACACATACCAAAAGGACTTAAATCATTATAAATATTTCCTAAAGGTATTTTGAGACCCCTAAAATACTTTTCAACCAAAAAAACCATCTATCAGTTAAATTTTTCTCTCTCCTTTCATTGATGGTCCTATATTAGTTTTATACAAGTACATGGCCACTATTATGTTATTTTTACATCCATAATAATAGTATAATAAGGTATAATATAAAGTATATATAATGATAATACATAAGTAGAATTAGATATTTAGGTACAACTCTATGATCCATCACATAACTTGAGTGTAATTCCATCTAGTTTAATCAGCTGAAGAGGGAGAGCATCATATGAGTGTTTTACCTCCAACCACAAACCATGGTCTCCCACGTACCTCTCATTTGGTAGTGGCCCTACCCTTCATAGAGGTGTAGATAAAAATAGTGTGGATATAGATAAAAATTTAAACCAATGTGTGTACTAACACTATTACATGTAGTAAACAACTATATCATGGAGTCAATTCCTCTATCTAAAGATAACAACAAGCATGTGAACTAGAAGTATAGTGAAATGACAATGTTTTAGCTTTAACATTACTTTGGCCAAAGTTTTCATTATATATTTGAGATATACATGTGATTCATTTTCAATCACATAAAACTCTCTTCCATAGAATCATACAAGATGATATCAGGAGGTACATATATGAGATACCCACTGGCATATGAATATACATACTCCCTATTATCAACAAGATAATGATATAAAGAGGTATGTATATGAGTCACCCACTGGCATACTTGTATAATTACTTCTTGTTATCCAACATAACATGTAACTAAAGATTAAAATTAGATCAAAAAATACTATGCCACATTGAAAATATATGTATTTGCATCTAATTACTCAAATTAACCACATAAAAATATGTTAACAAGAAATAATGATAATCAAGATTTTATATAATTATACATTAACATATATTTCCATAATAATCCATAAATATATTAAATTAATCCATGACTAAAATAATAATTATCTAATTACTTGTACTTTCATCTAGTCATAACATATTAGGTTTGTATAGGAAAAATACTATAGACATGATATTCAGTTAATTCCAATAATGATTATGTCAACATCCTAATTTAATACAACATGATCAATGTTAATTTTATTCAAATTCAAATCTTATAATCATATTTATGCTATCCTATACTGTAAATAAAACTTACACCTTATTAGGTTATATATAATCTTTTTCCCAATATTTATTCCAAGTATTAAACAAATCTTAATTATGTAATAATTTATACATGAAACATTTTTTTTTATATTACATAAAATATTTAGTAACTCATTTCTTAAATTTTTACACATACCTTCCTATATGAGTATAGTTTTATATATGTTCTCACATTAATAGTTTTTTGCATTCTAGCTACATATTAGCTACAATGGAGGATTTGTTATACTAATAAGTACATAGGAATCTAAATCAAGTTATTTGTATTCACATGAAAAAAATTATGCTTAAATGTATTAGATTAACATCCACATGCCAAACATTATAACCCTTGGATTATTCTACCTAACAAGAATAAATATGAAGGTTATATGATGAGGTAAATTAAGTTTTTTTGTTAATAAAATAGAGTTACAAAACAACCCTATTACATGTACATATCTCCATAGTCAAACTCAGGAGGATAGCAATGATACATTCCAAATTAGGTTTCTATAGAAAGGTCAAACCAAAAGCATAGTCTACAACATTTATGTTATAAAAAATCCCATATTTATTACACCTTTATATCTTAAATAAAATGAATTCCTTATGGTCAACTAAATTATTATAACTCATAAACAAATTAACCAACACATCCTGTACAATTTCTTGGTCACTCTATAAGGACTTAGCATAGATCATAACATAGGCATGAATATTAATATTCATTTAATATGCCAACTATGTCAATAAATATACTAATATTGTCTAAAAATAATACTCATCCATAGGAAATCATTGAACAATATTTTACCCCTGAATCTGGTCATAATTTATCACATAAATAAAACCTTATTAATATACCCATTTTGACTAACCACTATTGAACATATCAAATAAACTACTATCACATGAGGTTTTACTTTTATTTATGGGTTGGATATATGTATATGCATGTGTGTGTGTGTGTGTGTGTGTGTGTGTGTGTGTGTGTGTGTGTGTGTGTGTGTGTGTGTGTGTGTGTGTGTGTGTGTGTGTGTGTGTGTGTGTGTGTGTGTGTGTGTGTGTGTGTGTGTGTGTGTGTGTGTGTGTGTCTAAGAAACACATATAAGTGTCATGGTGTAGAATCATATAAAGAATAAAAAATACAAGCATATGAGGCATACAAAATATAGGAAAAGGGGACATAATAGAAGGGACATGGGCACATGTCACTAAATTTTAGAATGAAGACATATAACGACATGTTCAAATTTCCACATATGCAAGCAACAATAAATGTCATTATACAAAATCAAGTAAAATCACACACAAGGGACATGGGCACATGCCCAAGGTATACAAACATAAAAGTGACATAGAGCCAAAGAATAATGGCATATTAAAGTGCCCTCAAAGATGGAATAAGTATAGGAACACAATCAAGTCTAATCTAGGAACTAGAAATGAAAGCATATATAACCATGTAGTAAAAATATACATAGATACTAGGATGTATATTTACTAAGTTTAATAAATGATAGAAAAATTTGAGTGATGAATATCAATATAAATTAATGCATAAATTAGAATGTATAGTATATAAAGATAGAACCTGGTAGTAATAACTATGTATGAGATTCCCCTTAGTGGGTAGATGTATCAAATGTATAAACTTGGATCATTGTAAATTCCACCAATGGGTATATGATAGCTAGTTTGGATAAGTGTAGTGGACCGAAGTCCTATCTAGAATTTACAAGTACTTGACAAGAAAAATTGAAGTATATATGTATGATAAAACTGACTATATTAGGATACCTAGAAATATGCAATATATTGAAGGTAGGAGAAATGTAAACATAACAATGCATATAATTTGTTTTTTTGAAATATTTTGAATCTTTTTATATTTTGACATTTTATATTATTTTTGTGTTTTCTGAGTATAAGATACAAGAAAATGAAAATAAACTATGTACAAGGAGCAAGGGATTAGGAAGTTGTATAAGAGTAGGAACCATACTAACCAATGAGTCTCATGGGAGACTCACTATCATTGTGGCTTGTGTTAAAAATAGGAATGGTAGTATCTCATGAAATGTGATTGATATGCTACAGTTGAATGTTTTTGTAGTGGTAATCTAAGTATTGTTCCTCATCAAAATCATTATATTATTCAACATCAAAATCATAATAACCTATAATGCTAGGGGGAATTGTCTCATATTGTGAAGTTGACCTTTTTGAATTGTTCTTTATAATATTTATTGTGATTTTCCATTTGAAACTATGTTTTTTATACATATGGTGTTGTGGAATCTCTTTTGCTAGAAAACCTATTTTTAGAATGCTTGTTGGCTGAGCATGATTTCGATTGTGCAACTTAGGATCTTTCTCTTTTTATAACATGTCTTGTGTGTATCTGGATGTTTTGCCTTGATAAACTATATTTTTGATAGATGTGTCTTAGAATGTTAAATAAATCCCAAACCCTATTGACCGATATTATTAACTTCTAGAATAGGAGAAGTGATGCCTTGGGCCTATTTACCCAAACCTTGACCATGATAATCAAAATATTTTAGATATTTGTGACTAAAATTATACCATATTGAACATTGAGCCTCATTCTAGAGAGGTGGACTTGCTTGTTTTATCTATGCTTGTTGCACTATTTCTTGATCTGATTGTGCCTTTTGAACCTTTTGTTGTCTTGAGTTGTGCTTTGGTAGCCATTTTTGTACTATTTCTAGATTTGACCCTTTTCAAATTGATAGATGTGTCATTATATGTTGTGTGGATGATGTGTCACTATTTGAGTCATCTATATCCATTATATATTTTATTTTCCTTTTCAATTCTAAACATGAATCTGTGTGGTGCCCATGCATTTTATGATATGCAAAAAAATATCTGGATATCCTCATTGAGTATAGAGGAGGTAGGTTGATCAACTTAGATTTAATCATGTCCCTTAATATCTCATTTTAAATCTTATTTAACCTTTGAATGATTTTTGAATCATGAGTTGTAGATATACTTTGTTGTGATTTTGTGTTCTAATATATAACATTGTTTTCCATAAATTGACTAGCTGAAGATGTATAAACATGATTTACATTATTATACCCTAGAGGCCCTTATCTTGTAAATTGTTTTTCAAATATTTTAATATTTTCATGTAGTAGTTGATTTTGTAAACCTATATTTATATTTATCATATTGATAAGTTGATCACATAAAGTATCATAAGTGTAAACCCTAGTTGTTTTTGTTTTAACATGTAGGCACACACCTTGTAGGGAAGAGGTGTGAATAGGTTGAGTAGGTGGATTAGTGATAGTTTTATATTTTTCATCATCTCATGTAGGAATGATATCATGGACCTAGTTAAATGAAAATTAAATATCAACCTCATGGAGATGAGGAGGAGAAGGAGATTCTTTCTTGTGCATAAGATATGACATTTAAGCTTTAAAAATAGTTTTTAACTTATGTGCTAAATCCTCTATGTGTCTATAGGTTTGCTTATTAATGTAATTCCATATAAGAGAAAGATAACATGCTATGAGATATGAAATATATTGAAATTGATATAAAGCATCATCTATACATGTGTTTGTGTTTTTTTGAGTTCATTTTGAATTAAATGGAATAAACATGTAAATGAGAGTATTAGACTTTGAAATAAAAAGTGATGGATTTCTTCTATCATTATGATCATGATGATATGAATTATAATATATATGAATCTAAAATATAAGTTTTGGAAATAAAAATCGAGTATAAAAATAAAAAGATACAAACCATAAGCGTGTCTAGGGTCAGGGTTTTTAAATGTAGGGTTTATTTGAACCAATTTAAATTATATGTAAAATAAATTGAAACCCTAATGTGAAATTGATTTAAATTATCTAGGTTATCTAAGAAAATTAGTAAAATTAGAAGTAGGTAGATCTAAATTATTACACAAAAATTTGGATTAATGTAAGCAAGGGTTTGAATCAATATTTGAAGTAAGATGGGTTCACAAAATGATTTAACCTTTTAGGGTTTTACTATGTAAATCTTATGTTTAGATTAAATGGATAATATGTTTAAATTAAACAAATAAATATGCAATAATTAACTATTGATTTTTTATCGCATTTGACCTTATTTTGACTTTCTAAAAATAACAATAAAGAGGCGTAAATATAGACTTATCTAAAAATTAACTATCACAAATGATATGGGTTCTAAAAGTTGAGTTCTGAGTAGTTTTGAGTGTCATAAATAAGATTCTAGTGTTCCTCTACTCATTAAATAGTAGTGTCTAGTATGAACAATAGTGCTATGTTTGTGTAGTGTCTTCCAAGTGGTGGTAGTTTCCCCTTTATATAACTATTCCTATTATTTGGGAGTACTTGCACTTATTTTTTTAAGTCATGTTTCTATGTACATGAAACTTGGAGCTCTGTGTTATGGCTAAAAAACTTGATTTAGTGTACAAACCCTAATCCTCCTTCCAAGTATGTCATGAATAACAATTGTGTGTTCATTATTGGGATGGATTGGACATCCTTAATACCCCATTATGAAGAGAGTTGAATGCATACCAATACTCCAAAGATGGATCAAGCTCAGTGTATTTCTCTCACCTAGTGCTTGATGTAAGTGCAAGTGAATGCTAGAATGATAGTGGGCTTAGATGCCTTGAATATGCTTTTGCTTTGAAATGTTTAAAAACTCAGCCTAGGGATATTGTAGATGGTAGTATGTAGAATTAGGGGAAAATAGGGATCAAATATCTTGATTTTGCTCAACTTTGACTTTAGTTTGAATAGATTTTGTATCTATTTTCCATCTAATGAATAGAGGTGAATTAGACTTATATTTATAGTGTTTTATTGCTTGTGTGGATAAGATAATATGCTTAATCTAACCTTAAGAGGGGCACACATTTTAAAAAGTATCCATTGGGAAGAGCTAGGGAAAAGGATAGTAGCACCTAATTGGGGACACTAGCACCATGTGGCTGTAGTGTCCCAAATGTGGCACTATTATCCATTTGTCAAATTATTGAGAAATTTGGATTAAAATATGAGATGACAGTTCTGGGACTATGTTTTGACTAACTCTAGGTGACTGTGGTCTACTCAATGACTATAAAAGTAAGTCTAATGCTCAAGGATAGGTTTATGGATAGCCTAGGGATAGGTTAACTCAAGGGACACTCTTAACATTAAATACCACTTTTAGGTGATTACACCTATCATTGACCACATGGGGAACCTCTCATATATCCATGTGCTTAGTAAAATCATAAGTTCCATGGTCTTCTACCCTTTGGATAACATCCATACATATCATGAATAAAATGGACCTAGATGATATCTCCATAATAATAGAGTGATACTTGATTGAATATGGACTAGCACAAGAGTATTGCATATAAAAGTACTTTTCCATCTAAATTTTGACATAGTAATAATGTTATCACAAGTCCTATCACTGCCTTCCAAATTCCCATAATAGATGAAATATAAATGTAAAAAAATATCATTCTTAACCTAGGTTTGATCCTATTTAAACATGTAACCCATTAGGCTAATGATCATCTCTCATACTCATCCTATGGTGTATTAGTAATCATCAGTGTATTGGTTATCCAAAGTCCAATAGATACATGTACATCCTCTAGATTGATACCCACCTCATTGGTGTCCCCATCCAACTCCCATTGGAAAGTGTTGGTCAACCTTTCCCATGCTCCTAAGAACATGAAAATGAGATCAACACTCAAAGGGATCTGTCTCATCTCCATGATGCTACCAAAACCTAAGGTGACTAGTCAAGATCTATCAACATTTATCCAATGATCCAAAAAATACAGTAGTCATGATGTATCTACCAGGCACCAATATATCTAATGTCTCTAAAAAATATCAAACAACAAAGGCTATATCAAAACTCCATGTCATCAATAATTACAATACATTCTTAAAAATTCACAAATTAACTACTTCATCAGTTGGTTTGATTTAGTTGATTATATTTTTTGATTTTTTACACAATCAACCCATTTGATACTAAATAGGCCCTATAAAAATCTTGTTACACATAATCAACCCATTTGATACTAAATTGGCCCTATTATTTCCAACTAAATCATCATATTTTATATTAAATCAGCACTTCCTCAAATCTATTTTACTACATTGGCCCTTTGATACACAATCAAGCTTATTAAACAAATTGTATAAACCATTTACTACCAACTACATCAATTATAAGGTACATAATCACTCATCTTTTCATTTCAAACTATGTTAGACCACTGGTACATAGTCAACCACCTTTAACAATATTATGTTGCCCCAGTACTATGTAGTCGACCCCTTATTTTTTGCTCATCTTATGAACTAAGTCAACCAAATAGACTATGTTCTTTCCTTTTAGTGATTTTTTAACCATTTACCATAAATTCCTTTGGTATTTATTTGTCTAAGTTCTTTCTATTCATTACCCCATTTTATCCCTAGTCTAACTAAAAATTTTCTAGGGTCAGTTTCAGTGTCTAGATTTTGTCTACTAATCAATTTTCTATATCTATCTCAATTTAAAATAGTTACTCAAAAAATTTGAAATTCATGTTTGCTTACTTATGGTGCACCTGTTGTGACCATCAGGCATCCTCCTTATCTCATATGTTACCTCCTCACCATGATTGCTCTTTAGTCTCTCACTAGGTCTCTCAAAGCTCTATTTTCTTAGAATAATAAAAATAACAAATGAAATATTTTTCATCCTATTTATATTTACTATTCAAATTTATTTACCTATCAAATATTTATCTCTAGATTTCATTTTTTGATCATATCTTTGTTTCTACTATCTCTTTTTTCAAATCATAAGATGCTCTAGAATCTTGACATCACATAGAATATTTTCACATATTACATGTACATTTTTCAAATTTTCCAATTTTTTGATAATATCTATAGGTTTTCCTAATTTTACCTACATTGGACACCTTCACATTTCTTTCACTTCATTCCTTATCTATAACACTAAGTTAAGTGAAGGTATGTGTTTTTCAATTATGTCCTTTCATTTATCTTACTTACTTCTTACTACAATTTATTCAGCTTCAGTGTTGTGTGTTACTATGTTCTTTTCTCAAAGCATTATCCCATATTAAACCTATGTGACATGTGATGAAATTTGAGTGGGGAATGTTTATACACATATTATTCTCAAACTTTATAAATCACTAATGATTTCTCTCTTGTAGGAACCCATCGAATCTTAATCTCTTTAAGTACATTCCTTAAAGGGTGCATTAGGAAAGGATTGGGAAGACCATTTGTGCTTCATAAGATTATTATCCCCTATACCACCAATTACTATCTACATAACCTTATACTATGCACTTTTCTAAGATTTATCTCATCTCTTACACACTCCTCCAATAATTCACCACCTTCATTAGCCTCTTATTAAGCCGAAAATCATTTTTGATGGCTTACATTACGTTATTAACCCCACCAACCCTATATTCAAATTGATAAAATCATGTTACAAGTCTAGGTTAGTTATGGCTTACCTAGACCTATACCTAAATTATTTTTAACAAATATCAATATAAAGGCAATTGGGATGACATTATTAGCTAAACTTTTAAAAGGGTTTAGGGTTAGATTAATATATATGCACATCCATTTCTACCATTTTTTAGAAAGAGAAGAAAAAATATGTTATTTTACACATTTGGTTATCCACCATTTTACTTGAGGAACATAGATTAGGGTTTCAATACTATCTTTGGAGATATGAATCTTGTTTTATGGAAAAGTCTTTTGGTTGTCTAGAGAAGTTGTGTAGCCTAGAGTTGACATATCCTTGTTATCCTTACATACCACAACAACCTCTTGTGAAGAAATTTGGTCAAGGGAGAGATTAAGGATTGATGGGTTCATTTTCAAAGGTAAGTATTCCTTACTTTGTTCCTCTTTTAGAAGAGTAGATAAATTAACATTTGTACTTCTCTCCCATGCATTTAGATTTCCTATACAATGATGTGAGTATAGATATTCTATGCATGTTTAATTTTTATATTTATTACCCCCATTTTGTGCCACAAGCTTTGGTGAGCACTAAATTAGATTTTAATTTCCTTTACATTATACTTTATGAATATGAAAACATAGGACCTATCTAGGGTTATTACATAGTGTTGCTTGATTAGAAGCTTTGGAACCCTCTTAGTAATGTTATTCTGGTAATATATCCCTTGGTTAAGTCTGGAAGATCCATCTTAGTCATGACCCTAAATATCTAATGTATCAACAATTGGAAGTGTAAGTAGGATTTATCTTCTTTGATCTAGGATTGATTAATAGATCAATTGCATTTAACTTTGTATACACTCTCCTAAGTGAACTTTTGGATCTTCACTAGACTTCTCTTTCTCCAATATATCTTTAGGTTATTTTGGTGCCACTTTATCCTCCTTCATATGAAATTATGGTTAATTTATTGTCTCCTTTTATTTTTCCATTTTAAAGTTCATTTTTAGTTACCTTATATTTACTTACTTTACCTATGGTGTCTTGGTTCTTCTTAACCTCAACATGATTTTTGATTTCTTGTTTATCTTTTCTTAAGACTTCACATTCTTGATTTAAATCAGTTATTATTATTGGAGCTATAATTATTGGATTTATATCTTTGCTTACCTTTTCTTGGTCTATTTTATATAACTTCTCTTTCATACAAGATATCATTTTTTGGAACTAAACATTTATCTCTTCTTTCATAGACTACTCATAAAATTCTTTCTTCTCACTATTTTTAAAACTAGTTTTAGGATCTTGCATAACCTCTTTTTCTTCATTCACATGCTTCTCCTTGTCACTATGGACTAGCAATGGATCCTTATCTACAACTTTTAAATCTATTTTCTACACCATATCATCCACTTCTTCATCCTTAACTTGTTGTAAATGCAAGAATTATTTTTCAATCATCAAAAACACTTTGTTACTATTTTTTAGTATTGTAATTTCCTCCTTCAATGGTGTTAAAATATGTCACTTGACATCCTTGTCAAAATTATAGGTATTGTTCTTTCCATCATGTACAACTCTAATATCAAATTACAAAGATTTTCTGAATAATACATGGTAGACATCATAGGCATAATGTCACACAACACCTCATCTCTATAATTGCCTATCTAAAATTCAACTTCACATTACTCATTTACCAATATTTGGTGTCCTATTTGTAACCATGACACCTTACAGGGTGTAAGATGTATTACTCTCTTCAAGCCTAGTTTTTTAACCATTTTAAAAGAAACTAAATTGTCAGTACTACCACTATCAATGATTACTTTTCAAAACTTACCTTTGGATTTACATATGGTTATAAATAAGTTCTTTATTCAAGTTGGTTCTTGTATATTCTTGATTAATTTTAGAATATCCTCTACATCAATAAAGATTCTATCACCTCAGATTCATAACATGATCCTACACTCACCTCTCTTTTAGTTTGAACCAATTGATTACTATGACTTGATTGTAGATACTCTAGGCATTCATAAAATTTATGGCCTGCATATTCATTACATTGGAAACACTTACCCAAATAGTCATCCTCTTTACCTTCTGAATATGGCCTTCTTTTATATCAATAGTCTTCTCTTGATATTTGAACTTGGTCATGAAAGCTAGTTGTTTCTTCATCATGTTCTTGGAATTGAGTTTTTCCATCTTTAATCTTTGTACCTCTAAAATTACCACTTGTTACCCTATAATACTGAACTTGCTTTATAGACAATTTTTTATTCTACTTTGAGTGCTAATTGGTATTCTTCCTCAATTGATCTTGGGAATAAAATACTAATTTCATCTTGTATATTAAATGTTAGACCATTGATATAACTTGAAACCCTTTTTTCATCTTCCTCTATATGGCTAACTCTGATTGCTAACGTATAGAACTCCTTTGTATAGTCTTTCACTATCATATCCATTTACTTTAGGTTTTTAAGCTTATTGAATAGATTATTCTAATAATATTTTGGCATGAAATTATCTTTCATTTTGGCTACCATTCTATCCCAAATATTAATATTTGGCTTGTATTTTTATCTGCTCTCATCTTGAACTCCATCTCACCAAAGTTTTGGATGACCTCTCAATTTTTTATTGGTAATATTATCATTCAAAACTTACACCCATGGATAGTTTGTAGTGTGGGAGGTTTTATTGTAGGGCATAGAGCATGAATGCATTACATAGAGCACATAAGTGTTCAAAACTATGCACAAAATTTTTATCACTCACTTGCATGTGCAGAGCATCAGTTGTCTCATCATAATGATGGAAACATTCCTAAGGTGTGGGACCCTTGTAATCCTTGGGACAAACCTTGGGAGTATGCCAACTTCCTTCTATTCTAAGTACACTATGTTGAGGAACAACATGCAGACCTAAAGAGAATAAAGGTAAATTTACTACTAATATAAACCAAATATTTCTAGGGAAAAGGGAAAGAGAAGGTAAGATTTTGATGGAAAGTGAAAGGTGATGCACCAAAAATAGAGCTAGCACCCCTATTGCCTTGGACACACTAAAAATATTTAAGAATGAGATAGTATCAAATAATATCCACCATGAACACTCCAAATGCACAAGTATTTTGCATAGAGGCATGGGAATATAATGTATCATTGTTATGGATTAAGTTTATCCATAAACAAGGTCTATGAAAACTTGAATGCACACAAAATATGACTTGCAAGTGAGTTCTGAGTTCCACATAGAGGTTATGGGAATCAATGATGATGAGAGGGGAGAACATTACCTACAAATAAAGATCAATAAACACAAATCATACACATATTTTAATAATAATGGAGATAGGTGCACTCAATTCTCATTAAAGTGCAATGTGCAACTAATAGAAGTGATCTTAGAGAGAAAATTTTGGTAATGTGAGGTTGCCTAAAAAATATCTCTCTTCTTACATTGAAGAACCATGATTTTATATGGCATCAAACCTTGTACAATTAATTACCCCCTTGGGGTGGAATATATAGTCTTTTAATTCTATTTTGGCATTACATTCATGCTTTTTAAATTTTGCCTGGTGATTTAGATTTGAGAGTTGGTGGCAAGATTATTTTGGATCCATGTGCATGTCTAAGAATGGAAGATATTTGGGATAGTCAGATGGGTGTCATGTGATAATATTTCTATGTATATTATCCACTTATTCATTTACTCATCTTGACAAGGCCTTGAACACCACTCAATTGCTTTTCAACTATCACTTTATAGTTTGATGCCACTTGTCAATTACATAATGTGGTCCTCCTTTAAATAGACATGTTTCTACTACACATCTGATGGGAATTAGTGCCTTATGACTTTTGGGGATATATCTACACTTAATACTATGTAGTGATTGTGAGTTGGTGAAGGATGCAAATGTATAAGTTCTCTGCAAGGTTGTATGAATTTTAACCCTTTTGTACCAAATCTCCCTTGATAGTTATCACAAGCTTTTGATTCATAATTGGGGCTCATATTAGTCTAAAAAGTAGCATGTGTGAAACATAGATTGTCACCTATGATTTATGAGAGCATAGAAGTGGAATTCTATGATTTGGTGTGAAATTTCATCATGTATGCATAAGGAATCTTTTGAATAGGAGTGCATAATAAGATTAAAGATCCTAGGTGCACTCTTAATGATTTAGAACTACTCCTTGGACACTTCTTCCTATGTTATCTAAAGACTAAGAATTTTTTACCTTTGAACTTGTGCACCATTTGTGCCATGAAGAACCTATATATGAGGTGCACATTGGGAAACATCAAGAGCATGAATTGACATTTAGTCAATTTACATATCTACATTGATTGTTTTAATCATGAGCATAGATGGGAAACATCTATATATAGGATTTATTTAAGGAACTCAACGCTTCATAGGCACACAAACCTTCTATAGGATCCTTATGAGTTATTTTCAAGATAGAATCAACTTATAAAGTCAACACTTTTGGTGATATTTATGAGTCATTCGCATAATAAGAAGGAATCTAGTAGCTTTTGAGGAAATCCATTGGGTATAGAGTCATTGAAATTATTAGTAATTTTATTCTTGAATGCACAAGTTATGTGTTTTTGGATTTAGAATAAACTCATATTTCCTAACAAAAAGAAATAAATATGTCAAAGTCACTTAGAGGAAATATGATCTAAGCTAAGCAAAACACTATGCACAAGCACTTAGAGGAACTAAAATTTATCCTCAAATAATGTGTATAAGGCACCTAAGGAAATGAAAAAACATTTAATATAATTATCTCCAAATTATACATGAATAAATAGATATAATGATTAAGATAGATACCATTGATTGGGATGGGTAGTTCTTCTCCATTCAATTTAGTGAGTTGGAAAGTGTTAGCTTGATTACAGTTAATTATGGTTTATGGACCATTCCATATCACATAAAATTTAGTATGCCTTAAATATCTATCTACATCCTATTTGAGAACTAAATTTATATCCTAAAAACTTATGTTAGTGGCATTTTTATCAAATTTCCTCTTTATTTGGGCCTGTTAAAATTCCATCATATGCATAACTTGTGCTCTAGTCTCTTTGAGCTCCATTAGCTCTGCTAACCTTACTATGAGGGGATTGATTTTGGGCAGATATAATTAATGGGAGAGTTTTAATGAGGTAAATTCAAGGGATGTGGTAAATATATCCTTCATTATATAAACTAACATGAAGGGTGAATTTACCAACACTCTCTTGGGCATGATTTGATTGGTCCAAAGGGTGCTCTTGAGTTTAGTGTTTTAAGCTCATTGATTATCCTCCATGGTCCTCTTTATAATGTGAATCAAATTATTATTTGTGGATTAGGCTAGACCATTACCTTAAGGGTAATAATTCAATGAGCTATTTAGGTGGATGCTATGCTTGATGGCCCATTCATTGATCTTGGTTCCAAGGAAGGCTAATACATTATTAGAGATAATGGTGGTTGGAACACCAAATCTCATTACAATGCCATCATATAAAAATAGAATTAATGTCTCATTATCTTATTTAAATGCAACTTCCTTGGTCTACTTTGTGAAGTATTTGGTTTCCATGAGGATATATTTGTTCCCAACACTTGAAGGTGAGTTGATCATCCCTATGAAGTCTAGGCCCCATTATGTAAAGGGCCATTCAACTTGTATTAAGAATAATGATAAGGTTACCATCTTCTATTTCCTTACAAAAAAAGTGCATTTATTGAAACTTCACCCATATGCATGTTCATCCTTGAAAAAATTTGGATAATATTATCTTATTCACATAATCTTTATGGTGGTAGTCTTGGGTGATTAATGGCATGTTAATGGACCATCATGGAATTCTTGGAGAATTTTGCTTACCTGATCGTGCTCTATACACCTCAAGAGGACTCCATTGATTTTTCTTCTAAATAATGTACCATTGATGAGCACATAAAGGATGGATTGTAATCTTAAGTGCCTATGTTGAACCTTGCTTAGGCTATGGGGATGTATGCCATCTTGAAAGGAAGGATTTCATATTCTTGATCCAATTCAATGGGATGCTCTAGTTTATTGATTGATCTTTGGAAAATGCGATAACTATGTTATCACCATATCTCACACTATTTTACAATTATTTTCACATCTATTTTACTCACATAAGCTTGGTAAATTAGATGTCCACATCATATTCCATCACCTTTGTGATCCAACTAGCTCTTTTCTCATTGATGTCATTGCTAAATAGGAACTCTTTGATGCTTGTGTGTGAGACCATCAGTTGAATATTGTTATTAAAAAACATGTGTCAAAAATTATTGAGAACCCTTATAACTATGAGGGAGTGCTTTTATACAAGTCTATAATTCAGCTCATAATTCTTTATTGCATGGATAAAAAAGGTAATTGGCTGCTCTAATTGATCATTATTTTTTGGTGTAAAAATACCTAAGATGCCTTAAGCCCCATTGAATACATAAAGGATAATATATTTAATATAATCTAGGTTGATAAAGGTGGAATATTGTGTTATAATTCACTTGATGTCTTTAAAACTATTCTTGCCTTTGTATGTCCAGTTGAATACAACATTCTTCTTGAGCATCACAGTGAGGGGTTTGGATAGATTATCAAAATTAGGGACACAATGTTTATCCTCCCTAATAAGCTTTGAAGACTCTTATTATGACTTAGGAGAGGGGATGAAATATATTTGACTCACTCTAGATCAATTACAATCCCCTTTTTGGGGATAATATGCCCTATTAGAGTACCTTCATGAACCATGAAGATACACTTGATAGGGTTAATGGATATTCTAACCTCTTGGCACCTTTATAAGACTTGATCTAGATGGCTTAAGTGATATTATATGTGCTTAGAGAAAATAGTTATGTCATCAAGGTAGACTAAGATGATCTTGTTGATGATTTTATTAAATTCCATATCTATGGATCTCTTGAAGGTTGTTCATGCATTTGTTAAATCAAAGGGTATCCACTAGTATGCGACGGTTCCCCACTTAGTCATAAATATTATTTTGTAATGATCACACTCTTGTACAAGAATCTAATTGTATGTTGAGTAGCTATATAGAAACAAGAATCTCTCCATGCCTATAACTATTTTTAGGATTTTATCCATTGGTGGGAGGGGAGTATTTTCCTTAAGGGATGCCTTATTCAAATCTCTAAAGTTTATACATAAATGGGTTTCCCTATTATTATTTCACACTAGGACTAAATTAAAAATGCACAAAGAGTGTTTGATCAAGAGTATTATGATGGATTCAATGATCTTTGAGAGTTACTCTCTCATCAAAGGCTCAATCTTTAGGTTGATGGGTCTTTACTTTTGGAAAGTTGGTTGTGCACCAGGGTCAAACTCAATGGCGTGTTATGTTAAGCCTATGTCAAAGCCTCTAAGTTACTTATAATTCTATGAAAATATATCATCGTATCTCTTAATGATATTTATAAAGTTTTTAATTTCTAGTGGAGAACATACCTTGCCAACTTTTAGGGTTCTACCTTCAAAAATGGTCACTTGCATAAAGATCTCCTCCTTAACTGCCATGTTTCACCTCCCTCCCTTAAGATAGTCATAAGAATTGAAGATGATGATTTCGAAGGTAACTATCCCCTTAGAATTTTTTTTCCCTTTTAGTTAAATGATCTAATCCCCATATTGGGTTTAAAGCTATAACTATCTCCCAACACTAAATTTAGCTTCATCCTATAAGAAGCTACTAATTTTATCATTGCTCTTAAACACTTGCCAATTTCATGTATTTTTAGGGGATGTTGGCCTAATTATGATCTTGAAAAGTTAATTAGATCCTTTTTTACATTACATAAGATGTCATACTACACACCTATGGTTGTGAGTTAATCATATCCCACACCCTATGATTTTAAGCTTTCAATGAGCCATTTTTGGTCATGCTTTGTAGTCTAATATAGTTTACAACCAATTAACTATCACCAAATTATTGTAGCACCTTGATTCCTTTCTTCCACATAAGTTGGAGGCCTTGGATCAATGCTTCATATTAGTCAACATTATTCATGTAACCAAACTAAAACCTAAAGGCATGGAAATATTTCTCATTTTGAGGGGAGACTAACATCACACCAAATCCAATGCCATTTTTTCTCTAAGAACCATCAAATTATAGTTATCATGTGCCTTCAAGATTCTCTTATACCTTTATGATCTTGGGTAACATAGATTCCTCCTTAAAGATGTAATAAATTCCTAGCCTTATCTCTTCTACATTGTCATATGGGTTGCACTTATAATGATCCAAAAAATCATCTAAAACCTATTTAAGTGGCCTTGTGGCTTCGTGGAGAATCAAATTATCTTCTTGATAAGAAAAATACATAGTTTAATTTAACTAAGCTGGGAGAGCATGGCTCAACATGAATTTTGAATATGGGTTCATCTTTAATGGTCACCTTAGTTTTGTATCTAGTTCTAAGAAACGTATGTGACCAGTTTGAAGATAAGTATCTATCCATCTTTGTCATGAAGTCTCAAGAGAGGCAAAAGAGAAGTAGGGTGGTTTGTTGATGACTATGATATCCTATACAATCAAAAGACTTGGGCATGCATGAAATGTAAGGTTTATATCTTTGATTATTCCTATTATTTTAACCATTATTCCATCCAATTGGATGGGATAATACACAATTCTAAGTGTATCCATGATATTCTATGGCATCACTGAGTTTCTCATCCCTGACTTGACCATGCAATTATGTACTAGGTGCTTTTCAATAATCAATGATATGTAAAATAAGGGTGGTTTAGCATTATTGTGCACCTATTTATTTGGTTGAAATAGAATCATATATATGGAAGGAATAAGTTATGATGTCTTGCATGCTTGAAATACTTTTAGAGTATCTTGTAGTAAATTTATTTGAGAAGGAATAAAAAGAACATCCCACATGGTTACATTGAGACTCATCTTATTCATTTATTTGAATATGTTTAAAGTAATTTGGGATAAATTTTGTTGTGGTTTTTGGATGGTAGCCTCTTGTAATTGTGTATTGGTATGAGGTTACTCTTCTCTTTATGTGTCTTATTCTATATGTACTGAAGGTTGTGTAGGCACTTTGGTTCACTTACTTGCACACATGACATTAGGCATTGAAGGAGAGGGTGCTCAAGTTGGTATCACCTATTTCATTTATCTCCTCTTAAATATTATATTGAAATCAACTGACATGCTTCCTACATCTATTGCATCACTATGATTTATGTAGTTGAGGTCACCCTCCTACTAATTAATAAGAGTAGACCCATCTTATTTTTATACTTATGCTTGAGTTTATTCTCCATGTAGAACTATGATATTTTCATACTCATGAGGATGTGACAAAATTTAAACCATGAGGGCTTGGTTAATGAATCCATATGCATATATAGCTTGATTATGTAGTTGAATACATGGGAAACACCATTCAGGGCCTTGCACAAGATTATTTTTCATGAGTATAAGGGATATATAGGTACTAGAAGTACTAAAGTTATGTGCATAAGGAATTATATTATATGTGAGCTAATTTTGTGTTTGCATGCCACCTTGGTAAGTAGGATTGCTTGACTAGTATTTCTAAGTGAAGGATTGATGGGGTTTGGAATATTGTGTTTGTTACCTTTTGAGGGATATAAGCTCATTTATAAAGCTTTAAAATAGTGTTCTAACTTCATGTAATTCATTAAGGGGTGAAACATACGAGATTAATGGGCTTAATATGATTAGTATGGGTGATAAAATAGGTTGTAAAACTAGTTGGATAAGAGGAGGTTATACAAATAGAGGCATAGGGGGTCTAAGTGTAATCTTACTTGCTTGAATTAGATAATTCTCAGTTTTGAACCCAACATCATAGGCATCTAGAAGCACATATCTTCTTATGGATTGAATCATCATAGCTATATCACTAGTAAGAGATTTCAAAAAATATAAAAATGTAGTATTGGGATATGGCTTACATGGATGTGGAATTCTATCCTATACTCTCTAGAACCAAAAGTTGAAATCAAACATCATCTTATGTAGGGATCTCTTTATATTTTAAATATATTCTATCAAGGACAAGTGATCACTTTTATCCTTTAATCACTTACATATTTCCTCCTGAAGCTCATTCTAGTTATGAATGGAGTTCGATCTCAAGCCTCAATACCACTAAAGTGATTTTACTTTGAAATAAGAGGTGAATATCCTAGTTACAATGTTGTCCTTAGTTACATGGTGCACTGAGTAGATATTCACAATATCTTAAATAAGCTCCACATGGGAAGTTGCATTCTTTCCAATAAATTAGGATAAAATCTTGAGGGATGTGACTAAAATGTCATCATATTGGGCAAGAATCAATGGAATGCCTCTATTAAAAGGAAAAAATAGATGATTTATATGTGTATCCATGAATAAAATAGGGAATAACCCTTCTCTAGGTGTAAGTAACCTCCCAAATGGGGGGTTAGACTAAACTTTAGGGACTATTGCCTTGAACCACTCTTTCTCTTGATAAGGGATGAAGATATTCTTACCCTTCTTCTAGAGGGTATAAAAAGCTCAATGAAATTGAAATAAATGCCCTTTGAAGATGATCTCATTTATCTTGGCATATAGATGAAACACTAATCTTTATGTACTAGAAATTCTTAGAGTTACCAGGTGCTAAAACTGAGTGTCTGTAATACTGTTAACTAAATATAACACCAACCTTAGATCTTCCTTTAAATGGGTCCCACCTAGGCATGCCAAAGAAATTATTCATTTGAAACATACACCCATGGATAGTCTATGGTGTAAGAGATTTTTTTATAGGGTGTAGAGCACAATACCTTGTATAAATCACATTATTACAAAAATCAATGTCTTTACAAATCTAACATAGAAAACAATGGAGCCAAATAGACATAATATAGATAAATATTTAGCACACTATATTAGTATTTCATTCTAATAATGTTTCACATGGGTAATAAAAAGTTATATAAGAAAATTATTTCTTATAATTGGGGAGACCATATCTCCAATATCTCACCTGAATATCTCCTCAAACCTATATGCATAATATTGTTATAACATATAAAAATATACAACTGACTAACCAAATAATATATTCTAATAACTAACTCGATAATATTATATTTACCTCTCGATAAATATCCAATGTAAAATATAATGTAATAAACTAATTCCTAACATCCCCCCTTAGTTTTTAGATGGTGAAAAAATATTCAAACTCTCACCTACAATATGCTCGCCTATGTGGCATGCAATATATGGCTCATGACCTTGATATAAAGAAAGGCTCACTCCTTCAATGGTTTTAATTAGGTTTACCACAAATAGTGACATGAATAAGAACTTATCAAATATACAACTTTGGTGGTTTTTTGGATCTACCACAAACCTTTTCAAGATCCATGAATTGACTTACATTAGTGCTTTCTATCCTTTCACTCCATCATAAGATGCTACTTGTCCATTATAAAAAAATTAACAAGACATCACTGTAATAGTGTCCACACTAGATGAAAAATCAACATTGAAGTTAGGTTATATTATTTAATTGACATTATATTTAGCATTAGAAGTAGAATCAATGTTAGTCTCAACATCAAATTCAGAGTCCCTTGAGTCAAAATAAGATTAAGAATTAGAATATGTTTGTGTTTGTTAAAATATTGGTTACTCATGCCTCATAGATAAGTTTGAATACATTTGAGATACTTCTATGGTTTCTAAGGATGATTAATTTATTTTCAACACAAGTTACCCTAGTATCTTCTATAAGGATTATGCTACCTCTTTCCATTCCATTACTATTTCACATGCCACTACCACCAATTAACCTAGCCATTTTATTTCCCTTCCACCTACCACAAGTGTTGATTATGATTGATATAATCACAACTTCTTGAACTGCATCCATGGAAACATATTAATTGAATAATATTAGGGGAACCAAGACCACATTAACATATAAGAATAATTTCCTAGTGAAACCTTTTAGAAGGTGATAGGGGAAAATCAAATTCCAAACTCATCATCTTCTAGTAAAACATTTTTAGAGGCACTAGAAGACAATCAAACTCAAAATTCAATGTTCGTTACTGAAACATTCTTACAAGTGCTAAGGAACAATCAAGATAACTTCATTAGTTAAAACCTCATTGAGGAGCCAATAGCTAAGCACAATATTTCTTCACTAATTGATAAAGACATTATAAAATATCAAAT
This sequence comes from Torreya grandis, assembly GCA_037957365.1. NCBI lineage: Eukaryota > Viridiplantae > Streptophyta > Pinopsida > Cupressales > Taxaceae > Torreya > Torreya grandis. The sequence continues at coordinate 1,215,927 of JARHVA010001022.1, read as the reverse complement.
CAGTATAACTTCTAATCTACAATCTAATTAGATAGTAAATACTCTCAATCCTAAATAATAAAAAAATATGGTGGTCTTACTAAGATAATATTAAGAAGTCTTCAGCCCCACCATAACCAAAGTTATGCTAAATCTAAAATCAATAACATTGTGTGTACCTAAAAATATTGATCTTCATTTGTTTCATAATGATTATACATTCCATTATCATCCACCTTTACATCACCAAATTAGACCTATCATCCATTATTTATCCATATTTACCATCCTTGGCCACACTTTCCTTTGTATAGGCTATAAAGATATTTTGTCTTGACATTTGGAGTAAATAGAATCAATGACCAATGTAGATCACAACAACCTTATTAGCATCTAGATCTATAGTAGGTTCTTGATAGATTATCTATTTAGAAGAGGTGTGTGATAGCAAGTTACATGATTGGTTATTCTATTTATATCATATTCTGATTAGGACATGCATCTCCACATCATAAAGAATAATATAAACATTTAACTTGCCAAAAACAAGAACCATACCTTTTTCATTGGCCAAAAACCATGTCATTTTCATTTTCCATTTACCTACCTAGAATCATTTACCTTATTATCATTTTCCATTCCCCTTGTTGTTGTTTCATACCCTACCATTTACCTCACCTTATCACTTAGGGGTAACCCTCTTGCCATTATATCCAATTTCCATCCCACCATCATCCTAAATAATGTTATTTTATCATACCTTTACTATTGACCAATGCCTACTTTTGGCCATCTTACCTAACCATTCTAATCTTGGTTCCTTTTTTTATTTTTGCACCTTTCACAATGGGATTTTGATCGAGTTTCAACAATTTTAGAATTTTGTGTTTAAATGATAGTTTGTGAAAGTAGTGTGACAATCAATCTGGAAAGTTATATTTCATTCATGTTTGACTGCTGCCACTGATTATAACCACCTATGGGTAGATCAATATCCCACCTTATGTTACTAATTATAACCACTTATGGGTAAATTAGTAGATAACATAGACCTATGCCATTATTTCCTAATTATAACTACCTATGGGAAAATTAGGAATAACACCTTTTATCATGCATTACCACATCACCTTGCCATTACTATTCTCATTTGCCTTGATATTTTCCTAAATTAAATAACTTGTTGCTACCTAGTTAGATCTCACTATATTTTGTGTTCATGGAACTACTATGACTTGAGGTCCTAATGATATTATGTAGGTCATTCTTGATTCACATTGAGGTCATCTTAGTCCTCTTTTTCCATACACTCACCATTTTGAGATTAAATTAATCTAATGCTCTCACCCTTCTATAAATTTAATATTTTCAATCTCTAATGAGTTAAGATACCCCAAAAATTCCAAAAACATTCAAAAATTTCAAAATTCAAAAACATTTATCCTATCTAAGCCTAGTTAGTCATCCTCTATCTGCCCTACTAGGGTAAATCCATTTTTAGGATATTTTATTTTGATTTTACTTTCACTCTTTTTCTATGTTTATATGCTTGTTTGCTTGCCTATTTGTTTGCTTTTAGTACTATACCTTGACTCACTCTATATGTGTTCATTGGGTGATTCCTTGTGCATTATTATTGAGTCTATCAATATTCATACATCAACATTTTCATCATGATTTTTATCATTAGTGCATTGTTTTCAATTATTTATTGGATTGAGAGTTAGTCCTTATGCATATTTTGACAAAATTATCATGGTGTTATATCATGATTCATACCATCATGTGCTAAAATAAAAATTAGCTCAAGAAGTATTACAAGAAATGGAGCCATAGAATTTTCTCCTTAGTACCCTTGGTAAATCCTTCCACCCATCTTGATCAAATCAACCCATTTACCATTCTATTTGTATCAATTATAATAAAGATGATCATCTCCCATTGTCAAATATATTAAAATAATTCACATTAATCAATTCTTATTCTTATATTCATCTCTTTCATCAATTTGTTCATCCTCATATGCTTAGTTATTTTTTGTTTCTTTAGTCATTAGACCATTATATCTACATTTACACCCACTCATCTTTAATATATGTAATAGGTTATATCCTTGAGTTATACTTGCCAATCTACCCTAATGGGACACAATAAAAAATCAATTTTATCCTAATCATCTTAATGATTATAACCAACTATGGGCAAATAATTATTTTGACTCATCAACCCTAATCAGGGTATATGGCTATGCCATTGATTATAACTGCCTTTGGGAATATTGATGTCTCAACCTTTGATACTAATTATAACCACTTTTGGACAAATTGGTACTTTTTAAATTAATTCATGCAAGCATTTTATCGATTGGATTAATCTCTACCATGGGTTAATTTCATTATTCTTCTTGATTATTTTCAAGGGATGGTCCATCAACCATATGTGTCAGCCACTCCCTTAATTAGGCATCATTATAGGCTTCCCAAACATTATTTGGATCTTTCTATTCAATCATTATCTTTTTTTTGGCCTATTTCATTATTTTAGAAGATGTTACTATGCCTAAAACTTTCAACATCTTCCCAAATAGGGGAAAACTATAGACACTTAAAACTAGCCACCACTAGCTTCCAATCGAACGTTAAACTGATTATTACCAACCATTGTAAATTAAGCCTAAGAATCATTCAACATCCCAAATTTGATTTTACATCATTCATCAAATCTCAAAATAATCTTGAGGCATCCCTAATTGGGATATCATATCATATGCAACAATAACCTATCATAGATTCGTCCTTGAGCACCTTGCAACATCACAATAGTCAATTTGGCCTATGGACCTATTAAGTGGGGCACATGAAAAAATATCAAATCTTGAAAGATCTAAATGGCTAATCATAATTAATTAATAATCTAAACTAAATTAAGATCTTAGTTGAATTATATTTGTGTAATTAATGAATAACTAAAAAAATAAATTCAAAAATACAATTCTCCTAGCATTTCATCATGACCTTTGTGATTTGTCAAGATATTTGAAAATATACTAAAATATCTATTTTGGAAACCCATGCCTATTCATTGAAAATCATAATCACTTGATAACTATTAACTCTATTGGGGTTATATTTGAATCACTTAGGTTAGGTTTAAAATCATTCCATGTTTAAACTCCACCTTAACTCACCTTGGATTGGGGTTAGATTCATTTTATATAGATACAATGCCTTTCCTATTAAATTTAAGCTATTTTGGTGCAAAGTTATCATGCATAAATGACTTCAAATCTTTGAGAAGAGTAGTGGTATAATGCAAAAATGCCTAGAAATTAAGGTTATAGTGCTAAAATATTGATTCCAAACTACATAAAGATAATACAAGCCATGGTGAAAAGGAGAGAAGGATCTACAGAACCTCCATTTCCAAATAATCTTTGATGCACAAGCCA